>PPNF03000014.1:0-356149 GCA_003708105.3 Middelhovenomyces tepae | reverse complement strand
ACAAAAAAATAAATTTCCAATCTTCACCTATAACCATCACTCTTCACCGTTAATTATATCCCTTCACCGTTATTTATAATCCTTCACTTTTCATCAATACATAAATTTCCAATCTTCACCTTTAACCATCACCCAATATTTTCACCAAAAAATAATTTTCCAATCTTCACCGCCCACCATCACCCTTCACATTTCATCAAAAAATAAATTTCCAATCTTCACCGTCCACCGTTCACCATCTCCCTTCACTTTTAACTTTCACCAAATAATATAAATAACTTTTCACCAAAAGCGCGAAAATCAAACCTCTATAACACTCAAATGCCCAAACTCCCAGCCCCAAATTTACCCCAATCTCAGTTCCAAATTTACTGCCATAAACGTTTTTTGTTAGCCAAAAATCTTTCATCGTTTTCCCATACTAATTTTTGATTTTCCCCTAACAAATTCTGTCTTTCATTTGTATGTAATCTTTCATTTCCCTCCCAATTTGAAAAAGCCATAGTTCAAGATCAACGAACCGAATTCTCCTAATACATACATACATACAAAATCTTAGCTCTCCATCCTAACCCTCCACACAATCTCGTTTATTTAGTCATCAGCTATAAACCTTGCTTCAGGATCGACGATATCAGGAAATTACTGACTTTAAAAATCGATTCAATTTCCCGCATTTTACGTAATCCACCAAAAATTATCGTCTAGGAGGAACCTTGATGAGGGAACGATTTAGAGTGGAAGAACTTGTAATGCCATTCTTGAGCCACCAGGGATGATTCGATGATTACTTTGAGTTGATAAATGTTTTGAAAGCTTTCTTTTATTCTATGTTCACTGTTCTGCTTGAACGTTTGCTACCTACGGTCCATTACGTAATATTAATACTTCCCGTTCCCGTATTTTATCATCCATTATCTTCATACTGAACACGAACCTTCCACTTCCGACCACAATTGATTATATTACTGTTAATAACCTACTGTATTCATCAATGACCTTCAAAATACTTCTTATCTACCAAATATATTAAATCTACTTGCATATGTGCTAAATATATTAACCACATATAGGCTACAAATTTCACACATTTAGTTTTTGCCTGACGTTCAGGAGTTTGATGAAGAGACTGATCATGGGGTATTTTCAACACTAAAGTCTAAGCTAGTGACGTAGAACACGATCGACGCTGTCAATATAAGAGATCATGTAGTTCTGAGCGCTCAGTATCGCATTTAAGGACCACAGTAATAATCCACTCGGAAATCATGCTCAAATGGCAACCAGATGCTAATCAAATCCTATCAAACTCTTTGGAAAAGGAATCTGGAGTGAAATTAAAACCGAAATGAACAACCCACGGGCAAGAAGTACCTTTCGAATGGAATTGTCTTTCAGAATGTCTAACCACCCACCACCAAAGAGTTCTTATCTTGATGCTTCTCATACGTACCTCCAGACAGAACGGCTATAGGCAGAGCAACCTCAACAGGGAGTATCATGACCTTAAATTAGTTGCTGACCTTAAAGTAGTTACTGACCATGTTATCCTCAAATCCCTGTGGATAAATGTAACTGGACGAATCAACCAACATTTTGAATCACCCGGGCCCGCTCTACACGTTGCAAGTGTTAAAGGATATAAAGTCTGGTGCATTCCATCAGTAATTGGATTCTTACTCGGATGAAGCCCTGCATTGACCAAGGACTGATCATTAACTCTTTATCAACTGATACTTGTAATAAGATACGGGCTACATGGAAAAATTGAAAACTATTCGCGAGTTAGCAATTGTATTTTCATTCCCTGTGCCTCGCACAATCTTCAGTTACTGATGAAAGATCTTTCGAGCTTGGCTCCGCTCAGCCCACCGTTTTAAATAGCGCACAAAAAAGTATATATAACAAAAGCTTGCGTTGGTGGATCGGTTATAACTGTTGAGATAAGGACCTGATAAGATAAGAGTTAAGGCGTTCTTATCTCTCTACAGCAAACGCCTCAGTGTTGCTTTAGATCTATGCAACGCCTTGACGCCTTAGTGCTGCTTCATTTCTCTATATAATGGGGTCTTATCTCCTACTAGTTTGTTAATTAAGTTTTTCAATTATCATGTGTACTAAACTTTCCGCTGATCACCTCAAGGTATTCAAACAGATGTAAGCGAAGGCGACAACGAAGATGAAAGAAAAGACAACGAACGTGAAGAACAACAACAACGACCAAGATGAAAGTGTAGACGACGAAGTCAAACGCAAGTCCAAACGAAGACGAAGACGAAGCCGATGCTGATGCCAAAGCCAAAGCCAAAGCGAAAGCCGATGAAGAGGAATTCTTTAAAAAGGAAAGAGTTGAGCTCTCCGAGAGATTATTCAAACTCTGACGATGACTACTTATCTGACTAGATACTATCAATTGCCATTATTTTATAAAAGATATGTATTATTTAGATGCTATAAGGAATAACTAGAGTTGCTTGATCGATCATGATACCACTCTGCTCTCATGTCCTGCCTGAAGACTTAAATTGTGTAATTTGTATGCTCTTGACATAAATGGCAATGTCATGGTACAACCCTACACCTATCAAACCTCTATAACCTTTAAATGGCCAAATTCCCAGCCCCAAATTTACCCCGATCTCAGTTCCAAATTTACTGCCATAAACGTTTTTTGTTAGGCAAAAATCTTTCATCGTTTTCCCATACTAATTTTTGATTTTCCCCTAACAAATTCTGTCTTTCATTTGTATGTAATCTTTCATTTCCCTCCCAATTTGAAAAAGCCATAGTTTAAAGATCTAGTACTGCAACTATCACCGATATTATCGGTTAATGACTATATCATGAGAAGCCCAGATTCTCAATGCACCAGAAGCTTCCGAATATCAAAAGGTTCAGTCGAATGAACGATTACAAAGATTTAGCAAATATCTCCCGTTATTATCACCGATATTATCACCGATATGGCCACTGATATGGTCACCGATATGGTCACCGATATGGTCATGAAGACCGGATTATCAATGGACCAGAAGCTTCCGAATATCAAAAGGTTCAGTCGAATGAACGGTTACAAAGATCTAGTACTGCAACTATCTCCCGATATTATCACCGATATTATCGCGTTCAGATTCTCAATGGACCAGAAGCTTCCGAATCTAAAAGGTTCAGTCGAATGAACGGTTACAAAGATTTAGTACTGCATAGGGATGTACAAATGTCTGTCATTTACAGGACATTAATTTAGTCATCCGTCGCATTAATAACTAGTCAGCTAACCGATAAACGGATAGACGCGCTCAGATATGTGGTCCATATAGGGGGTAAATATATTGAGTATGTGTCAAATATTTGTATGTGTCTGTCATGTCATATTTTGTGACAGACATTTAGCCAAAAAATAAGCTGACAGACAGACATAGGCTTACTATACAGCGGCTATATCTCCATTTTTAACGCGTTTCAGAGTCAATCAAGATCCTGATTGGCTATTCAAGTGAAAGCTTTATGTACTGGTTAGGAAAGGAATGAGCATTCCAATATTTCAGAACATTTCAGACCAAGATTTACTGTGAAAAGTCATATGTATCCGATAACGGATATCGGCAGATATCGGCCGTTATCGTATCCGTGATATTTGTGCTAACCCGATAATGTAGACCGATATTATCGGGGATATTGGACTCCCGATATCGGCGACGGTCCGATCTCGTATCGGGAGAAACGGATTATCCGCATATCGGGAACGGCCATAGTGCTTTCCAATAATGTTGATCTTATTAATATTGTTCAGCAGTAATACCATCATCATTCGTGATCATTCCAAGTTATTTTCAATGCCATATTATGAAACGGATAAAGGATATCGGCCGATATCCGCCGATATCTGTAATATTAGTCAGGCCGATAATGTTGACGATATTATCGGGGAAATTGGACCTCCCGATATCGGATCGTCGGCGATATCGTATCGGTAGAATCGGATTATCCGTATATCGGGAACAGCCCTATGAAGAAGATAAGATAAGATAAGTCTTTTATCATTTATATTTTTCCACGTATATTGGCGGCTTGAACAGTATAATTTTGAATTATGGGATTAGACAAGCCATCCCTGTCAATTGATGAGCTAGAGACGCTTAAATTAGGAAAGAGTATATTAGATTACTCTATTTCCAATATACTATACAGATTTTAATAATTTTGCTGTGTTTTATGGTTTACCAATCCATGGCATCTCTTGCACCAGTGAGTAAAAGTCCAAGCTCCCTAGCTGGCCTTAATTTTTGCATCCTGCCAAAAAGCCAAGGAAAATCACAGAGCTGTTTCTTCTCAAATGCAGCAATTTTATCTTCTTTCTTTAATGTGTTGCTAATATCATCTAATCCATTGATCAGACAATGTTTTGTATATGGATCCACATCGAATTTGGCAAGCTCGACGCCATCTTGAGATCGAATCACTTGGTTTGGCAAATCGATCTCGATCTGTCTCTTAGAGACACCTTCAGCATGGATTTTAGCCAATATTTTGTCATCAGGAATTGGGATTGTAAGAACACCGTTCTTACCACAATTATTGAAAAAAATACTAGCAAAAGAGGGAGCAATGATACATCGGAATCCAAAGTCCATAAGACTCCATACAGCTTTTTCCCGTGAAGAACCACAGCCGAAATTAGCTCCAGTGCACACCAGAATCTCAGACTTTCGGTAAGGTTCCTGATTAAGGACAAAGTCTGGATTCTCCTTGTCTGTTATCATGTCATATTTGAGGTCTCTAAAAAGTGCAGGGCCATATCCAGTTTTACCAACCCTTTTGCAAAATCGGGCTGGAGTCAACATATCTGTATTAATATTGACCATTTCGAACGGAGCAGGATAAGATTTTACCACTTTGAAGGAAGGGATTCCAGAAGCTCCAGTATGAACCACCGGCGCGAACTCAATATTAGGCTCGTAAGGGTGTTCTGGGAATTCCTCTGAAATAGGTTCAGATTTAGTTTCCGGCTCTACATTAACTTGAATAATTCCAATTTGTTCATCATTAAGTAGAAACTGGCGAACATCACAAAGATATCCTGTGATAGCTGCTGCTGCTGCCATTGCTGGAGAAACAAGATGCGTGCGACCTCCAGACCCCTGACGTCCTTCGAAATTTCGATTGGTGGTAGAAGCACATCTTTCCCCAGGAGACAGAATATCTGCGTTCATACCCAAACACATGGAGCATCCAGCCTCTCGCCAGTCGAAACCGGCTTCCTTGAGGACGATATCTAAGCCTTCTTGTTGGGCTTGTTCACGGACTAATCCTGACCCTGGTACTACCATTGCATATACGCTGGGGTCAACCTTTCGCCCTTTTACTACTCTAGCAGCCACACGAAGATCTTCAATACGAGAATTGGTGCAAGAGCCTATAAAAACTCTATCTACTTTGATATCGGTGACAGGCATATTGGCTCTTAAACCCATATATTCCAGGGATCGGCGGATCGCTTCAGCTCTAAGGGGATTCGCCGAATCATACGAAGTTGGGTCTGGGGTCATTCCAGTAATAGGAACAACATCGTCAGGTGAAGTACCCCAGGTGACCGATGGAACGATCTCCGAAGCATCTATATCCACGGTAAAATCCCATTCAGCATCTTTGTCACTGTACATAGTTTTCCAGAATGCCAATGCTTTATCCCAGGCTGTTCCTACAGGTGTCATAGGACGTCCTTTGATATAATTAAAAGTTATTTCATCTGGAGCTATCAAGCTAGAACGAGCACCAGCTTCAATACTCATATTACAGATGACCATACGTGCCTCAATTGACAATCCACGAATGGTAGAACCACAGAATTCAATTACGCAGCCTGTAGCACCAGCGGTTCCTATTCGACCCAATAACGTCAAAATGATGTCCTTGGAGTATACCCCACGAGGCAATTCACCTTCTACTTTAACTCTAAAGTTTTTATACTTTTTTTGCAACACAGTCTGAGTTGCCAGAACATGCTCTATATCGGAACCACTACCACTAACAGCATAAGCCCCGATAGCTCCATTCGTTGGGGTATGCGAATCCCCACAAAAAGTTAGGGATCCAGGTAAAGTAAATCCTTGTTCAGGTCCAACTACATGAACAATTCCTTGACGTTTATCAGAAATTCCGAAAAACTTGATTCCTTGAGCCCTGACATTCTTCTCCAACAGTAAAACCAGAGTTCGAGATCCTTGTTCCTTGATGAATGATGCAGTGTCTACATAATGAGATCGGTCATCAGTAGGAACGTTATGATCAACGGTAGCAAGAGTCAGATCAGGCCTACGGACCTTTCTACCATTATTTCTTAACCCATCAAATGCTTGAGGAGTGTTTCCTTCGTAAATCATATGTCCATCGATGTAGAGCAAAGGAGACTCTGGCTCTTCAGCATTCACCAAATGATTGGCGTAAATTTTGTCGTATAGAGTTTTGCCCATCACGTCGTTTAATTTAAAATAGTCAGTGTGAGAAATAATTCAAAATTAGTCTCAAATGGTATAACAAATGAACTAGCCATTATTATATGACACCTTGATTACTTTTGATCATAGTGTGATAGGCCAAAAATCCGGGACACAATATGGCGCTAATGGCAGGTTATGGAAGGATTTCCAGCTGACTTAAAACCCCACAAACTTCTTTTATCCCCCACTTTTAAAAGAAATAATTCACTAGGTACTTTTGGTCACAGGGCTTTTTCCGCTCCCATGAACTGATAGCGGGGTAAACATGCCTTATGTGTCGGATTACCCCAATAAAGTTACTTAGTTATTCCCTGAAGATAATAAATCTTTTCTTTTCCAGAATGAATTTTATTATAATTTGTTTTATTTATAGTACGAAATCTCCTGTTTTTGAGACTATTTATTATCTCATCATCGCGATCCTCTCTAGAGTTAACTCCATCCCACCCCAGCTACCCTGCCCGAACCCCCTCTCTTTTATTTCAAGACAAAATGACAGGCATTGAACATTTTATCAGTATTCCAGGACGATAGCCGGGCTAGGGTTGTACATTTGACAAATAAATGCTGCCAACCTCGAAATATACAGTTTGAACAATAATTAGACTATTGTTGAGGGTGAAATATAGTATCTTTCAGATATCCTTATATATTTAAATGCTAATGTAAAAATGCATGTTATTTTTCATTGACAAACGGAAAGATTTGTCTCTACAAGTTCCGAATTGTCTGGTATCTTTCAGAATTATTTCTCTGACTCCCCAACACTGGCAAAAGCTACTACTTTATAACTATGGAGAGGGGTATTCCTCCCAAATATCCCCAGGTTATAGCGCTTTATAATACCACGATTTCTAATCTAAAATTTAAAAAGTAAATTATATCTATATACATATATTTCCTGATGATTTCAAAATAGTTGGGGCAAGCCATCTCCAGACCTGGACGGAGAACTTCGGAGGCTTACATATGAACAGGTTTCTGAGGAGAATTGAGTAGAAGTGGTAGCAATTGGTCTCAACGTTGCTTTTTGATTAATTGTTCCTCTTAGTTTAGCTCCTGCCAAAATAAGACACCTAACCTTCCATAACCGTATTTCCCTCCATCGACTCTGTTGAACCCACCACAACTTGAGCAATATGATATATCTTTCTCTCAACCTTAGTTGAGAATTTGTTTTGTTTTATCGATGACGTCGTTGATACAATTTTCCTTTCCGGATAATGCTTCCGTATAATGCTTACCCCTCATTCAACTGTCAATCTACTTAACTCTTCTGATCTATAGTTGTCGACTAGTTCAAGAGTTTTCCAAGACTTGGCGTAACACGACATCTTTCGATTTATTCACAGTTTCCAACTTCCCCTCATCTCCCCACTTTTCAAAAACTCTATTATAGTAATAACTGAAAGACTACATATCCCGGATGGTACATCCGAGCAGGAAATTCCTGAAATGGATTTGTATAACTATTAATTAAACAAAGAAGATAGATTAAATCAATAGCCGACTGAGAATTTTGTAATATCAAAAAATAATAAAGGCTATTTTAAAAAGTTTATAAATGAGATGATTTCCCTTTCGTTTCCCCACAGATTTTGAGAAAAGGAACATGACTATTCAAGACGTAACCCAGGAGGTAGCCGAGGTTGAACAAAAGGATGTCATTGACGCAAGCCATATAGAGGCCGTTGCTGGTGGAGATATGGGAATGGATGAGAAGGACCCTGAAATGCGTGAGCGTTTGGAGTACCTGACCTTCGAATATACCAGGAAAGAAGAGAAACGATTGGTACTAAAGCTTGATTTTGTAGTGTTGGGTTATGTCTCGGGTGCCTATTTGTTGTCCTATATGGACCGTGGTAATATCGGAAATGCGAACGTTGCAGGCATGTCCAAATCTCTTGGAATCGATGATAGTCAATATCAGTGGCTGCTTACAATTCTTTACCTCGGATACATTTTTTTCGATTGGCAAACTATTTTTTGGAAGATTTTCCCTGCCAGATATTATGTCCCTACTATTATTATTCTTTGGGGTATCATTGCTGGAGCTTGTGCCGCAGCCCAGAATTTCGCTGGAATGCTTGTTCTTAGACTCTTACTGGGAATCACTGAAACTGCTTTCAGCCCTAGTATAGGTTACTTCTTATCTTTCTACTATCTTCGTCGGGAAACTGGTAAACGTCTAGGAGTGAGCGTTGCTGTTGCTCCTCTAGGAGCGTCATTTGCAGGTGCTTTCGCATATTTTGTTACAGCACAACATCATTCTATTGAAGGATGGAGAGCGCTCTTCTTGGTCGAGGGACTTCCTGCTATTGCAGTAGGAGCTCTTGGATATTTCATTCTTCCCAGTAGCGCCGCTGACTGTCAGTTCTTAACTGAGAGACAAAGAAAAATTGCTTATGCGAGAACAATTAAGCAAACTGGAGATATCAAACGTGACAGGAAAATCAACTTCAATGAGCTTTTACGGAGTATGTTCGACGTCAGAAATTTGATCCCTTGCCTAATGTATTTCTCTATGAATGTCAGTTATTCTTCTCTTCCAGTGTATGTCCCTACTATTCTCACCGGTATGGGCTTCACTGCTCTTAAGGCTCAGGGCCTTTCTGCACCTCCTTACATCTTTGCGGCTGTTTGTGTGCTTGCTGCTGGGTATTTCTCTGATAGATATCAAATGAGAGGTGTCTTTATGACTGGGTGCAGTGCTGTAGGTGCTATTGGATACCTAATAATGGCCCTTGTTCATAGTGTGGCTGTCAAATACTTTGCTCTGTTCTTGGTTGCAGGTGGAATGTATCCTTGTATTGCATTGATTCTTTCTTGGATCTCTAACAACAACGGTAACGACAGCAAGAGAGGTGGTAGTTTCATTATCCTTATCTTTTTTGGTCAATGTGGACCATTGTTAGGAACTCGTATCTTCCCTGCCAGTCAAGGTCCCTATTATAAACAAGGATTTTTCATTTCATTTGCTTTCAGCGTGGCTGTCTCTGTTCTAACTATTGTTCAAATATTCTGGTTAAAGCATCTTAACAAAAAGCTTGATGAGAAATATGGGCAAACTGAAGGAGCTGTTCTAAATCTTGAAGACGAAACTAACCTTGAAGACAATATTAATGTTGAGGGTGACACCAATCCTAACTTCAGATATGTTTATTAGTTTTAAATAGTTGAATTATATTCTATAGGACCAACAGAACTGCAGTTGATATTCTACTTCTTCACCATAAGCGCTCTAAAAATTTCTATCTCGTAATGAGAATAGTGCTGTTCGTGAAGATTTTTTTAAAATGCTAAATAAATATTTGAATTTCAATATATTGAAAGTCTTTTTGTGTGGCCATTGAGTTCAACTTAGCAGCAGTTAGATATCTGAAACAGCAGCTCATCAAGCTGAATCTGCACTAAATTTGCATTCTTTTAGACTTGGTAAAATCCCAGCTAGTAAACAATACTCAATACCAAAAATAACCACACTTCTATTGACCTAAAACGCCATAAATTTTCATAAGTTTGACCTTTTTCTAGATTTAAATCTTGACCATATCACTTTAAATGTGAAGTGTTGCTCCATGGTAGCATTACTATGAGTAGTTCGGTTTCAGATACTGAATAACTTGTGTAGAACAAATCATATGACACCGTAGAGAAAGCTAAATATTATTACTTCTTCGCTTATGAACAAAACCTGATACCATAATCTATCATTTTACAATATCTCGTTGCGTTGTATCAGAGTCTCATTAATCTTTGGATATTATAGCAGCCTGTCAAGATAAGAACAATAAAGGCGATGTGGATGAGCTTAGTTTCTAGGACTATTTATAAATCAGCACAAATCTTCTCATCAATGGGCTGACACTGATCTTAGATTCTGTCGCATAAAATAATTTACGCATTTAAAATCCAGATCCTTGACAATTCGTATACAAATAAGAATTGTTTCCTTAAAATTCTGAATATCACCAGATATGAAGATCATGTGAGTTCTCAAGAAAGGCTTAGATTGCTCTTCTGACAAAGAGTGGCTACAACATTTCTATTTAAGAGCAGATGAGATGGCAACCTCGACAATTCTGCGCCAGATTTGAGTAGAACCCACCGTTATAACTTATTACGAAAAACTATTCCTCGACAATTCTGCGCCAGATTTGAGTAGAACCCACCGTTATAACTTATTACGAAAAACTATTCCTGCATTTGTTGAGCTGTCTACGCAATTGCTTGTCACCATAACCTTCATGAATCATCCAGACGATAACATTTGATAAACCCCAGCTTCTGGTTACTATAACTGTTATACTTGAAAGCCGTATAATTTCAATATTTCTCGAACAAATTTAGGATGTACTCTGCAGTATTGTGATCAAGATTGTCCGAATCACGTATTCATAAAACTTTTCTTAAGACTTTTCTGAATTTCGTCCTTGAAGGTGTGAAATTTCAAGAAAGATGATTTTATTGAAGTGCCAAGCACCCCTATTTCTCTGGAATGAAGCTTACTTGTGCTAATATCGGCAAAATAGTTACTAATTGCATTCAGCATTTTACAAAGGACACCTGTTTAGCTCTCCATGGCCATTGTGTCAGTTATTTTAATGGTAGAGTTAATAGTCAGACAGTTTGGTTATTTTAATGGATTGGCAAATTAGTATCCCATTCTTAGTATTCTTTACTAGATCTATATACAATGAGTGGTGAGTGTAAGTTCAGAAAAGATTTTTAAGATTCAAAAATTAATTGCAGAAATTCGTGACAAATATCACTAGGTTTTTTCCAGGGCAAAAACATGCTTCAAAAGAAATATGTAGAGAAAGGATTATAGCTAACTGCGAGATCTTCTCTTTTTTGGTAATCAAGTCATGTCAGGTCTGATTGATAACAACCTTCCAAAGGCTTTTGAGATCGAAACTTGCTTATAAAAACCATATGTTGGTTAAACTTGGTGATCAAAAAACGATAGCCACATTTCACTATCGAGATCTGTAGACAATAAAGCAGCTAGTTTTTGGGTTCCTCCGTCTGATTCGTCACTGAACATTGTAGAATAATCAGGAACATCACCAGGGCCAAAGTCCAGTTTCAAATGACCATTTGCCTCTTGCTCGGCATTCAAAGCATCAAGTGTAGCAGATGTTACATTGTGATTAGTTAAGAATGAAGGAGGATCATTGGGAGCTGAGGGTTCAGGACTAGGCGCTGAAGAGATATCTGTATCAACCTGTAGAGCAGATAATAAAGTCTTCAACTGCCTAGCACTTCGCACTCCAGGATGTTGACGGTCTACTCCTGATGATGCCGCCCGGAAAACCTGAATGACCTTTCGAATTAACTCCAATGTAAGCGTTTTTTCTGTGTCTAATATAGCTCCAGTAAACACTGCTTTTATAAGAAATACCGCTGCATAGCTAAAGAACCCATAGAATCTAGAAGGCAAATAGGCTAGCACTCCTCTAGTGTACAAACTGTCCACACAAAGCTGAAGCAAATCGCTGGCTGATGCGATTGCTTCAAGAATGAATCTAGAATCAACGCATCCTACTAGACCTCGTGGAAATATTATATCTGCCATTGTCTGTCCTGAATTCGAATTGGCCAAACTATGTAGAGCTTCTTTGTTCTTTGTAGTCGCCCTTTGAACGTGGGCTTGAAACGCAAAAGAGAAGGCATGGAGCTTAGTGTAATAGAAAGTTGCCCAAACAATCTCATTCAGAGGAAAAATAGTCCACAACTGTTTGCTTTTCCAAGTTACCCAAAATGATGCAAATGTTCTAGTGAATTCGTCTAGTATCCGATTATACTGACCTATTTGAACTAAAGCAATGGTGCGCTCTCGGCTAGGGTATAAAGTACTATGGACATTAGTCAGTATTATTGTGAGTTCCACGTACGCTTGGACAAGAGACGCATCGTCTTCATTTAATTTATCATAACCTTTTGGAGCTGGTGCCAAGGTAGGAAAATTGATATGGGCAGCTACAGGCATATTTCCTCCAACTTGTGCAGGATTTTGAAAGCAAAGTCCTGGTCCTAGCGTCCAGAATGCCTTTCCCAATCGTATGGAAACTTGTCGATCATGCAAATAACAATACGTCCATGCTAAACGTTCTCTCGAAACCTTTTCGTCCGATATTTGATCCGGAATTAAAGTCTTTTGGTCTAATCCTAAGAAATAGCTGAAGCGAACAGCCAGTCCTACCAAATTCCAAGAAAGTAAAGCATCATTATGATGAAGGTCATTATCTGAAATTCTGCGCTGTCTAGGAATGTTGTCGGATAACAATAATAGGCCTTCAACAACTCCAACCGTGGGATCCCCTGCAAAGTATATACTGCCTATAAGACTACGCATATACTTCCATGATGCCAAATGAACCGGCTGATTTTCGAACCGAGAAGCTACTATGACAAAGGCAGTCAGTAGAAACGGCTCTTCCACCGCAAACTGGCCTAGCACCAAATCATTAGTCGGCAGCCTAGATCTCGGAATTAAAGGCAGGTAATGATGATGTCGAGTAAGGAAGATCGAGACATATGTGCGCAATTGGGTGGAATTGATTATACCTAATTGGACTAAAGGGAACGAATTGATTAATTTAATTGCTTTTTTCTGTGACGATTTACACCCTTCATCATCACTAGCCTCATTATCTGCTATTCCCCCAGATTTTTCTTTAACGATTTCAGGCTCGAAGTTGGGCTCTGATACCGAGGAAGTCCGGGCGAGTATCTCTAAAGCATCTGACGGGTTTCTTAAAGGAGCTTCTGCCAATTGTTCCGCGTCCACATGAGGACAATTATTATCTTCTCTGATAGTTTTGGTAGGAGGAGGTGAGCCGGATTCCGAGATACTCCTAACTTCAATTTCCTCGCTGTGAAGCCGCTGTTTTTTGTTCATTCCACTCTCAATATTTATCCTACCGCCTCTTCTATTGGGTACGAACATACATTCTTTGCCTTCTCTTCTGCACCTAATACAGGGCCTTGTTATTTTAGAATCCCGGTAATCAAATTCACACTTGGCCTTTCGCGCTCGACAGTATACACATGCTCTGTACCCGCGTTTTCTCGGAGTGCCATGAGTAGTTGTTTCCGAGGTAATTGCTAGTGTTGGATTAAGTTCCATGTTTTCTTGCTTTCCATAGCCAAAAGACGGCTATGCAAATGTATATATATGCGTAACTTAGAAAATGGGGTAAATGTGGAGGGGGCAACGTAAATGAACTATATTCAGGGTTAGGAGTAGTAATGAATTTTACTAATAAAAACACCTAAAACACCAAAATTGTTCAAAAGAAGTTTCTAACCAGGAGTCGCCGGGGTTCTTTAGAAATTTTGATATACCAATCCTGTGCCTAAATTAATAATTCAGAAAAAAAATTTTCCCTTGTAGTTTGAGCCAAGATTCGTAACCCTCTTTCTCAGTTGCCCAAGATTTTAATTGGCTCGAAATCTGGGGTCACAATATTAGCGCTAATGGCAGGCTATGGAAGGGGCTAACTGGGAGAGCAGACTTCCCCGCAGGTGAGGTATTTCGGTTTTATCCCCCACTTTTAAAAGAAATTACTCTTTAAGTAATTTTGATCACAGGGCTGCTCGAGCGAAACAAATACAACGAACCCCCGCTCCTCGCCCCACCTCACATGGTATCGGCCCATTACCGGGTGTATCGACCCAAGTAGGCAATTTTAACAACAAGTCCCTCTCCAATCATATTGGGAGCAAAATGTATTTGCAAGATTATTGTTAAAATACGGAGTTCTCATCGCCTCTACCTTCATCCCACTTTCTTCATTATACAATTATATGTGAAATTATATAGCCGTCGATTGGCTATAAGAAACAAGAAAAATATGGAGGTTGTTCCCATACTGGCAATTACCTCTGACATAACCACTCACGGCACTCCGAGAAAGCGCGGATACAGAGCTTGTGTGTACTGTCGATCGCGTAAGGCTAAATGTGAATTCGATGACCGAGATTCCAAGGTAGCAAGGCCTTGTATTAGGTGCCGAAAGGAAGGCAAAGAATGTATGTTCGTACCCTGCAGAAGAGGAGGCAGGATAAATACTGAGAACGGAGTAAACAAAAAAAAGAGGTTTCAAAGCGAGGAAATCGAATTTAGGACTCTCTCAGAATACAGCACATCTCCTCCTGCCAAAAGGATCAAAGAAGATAATAGCAGTCTTCATGTAGACGCAGAACGGTTAGCGGAAGCTCCTTTAAGAAATGCGTCAGATGCTTTAGAGATTCTGGCTCGAAGTTCGTCTGTTTCAGAACCCGATTTTGAACCTGAATTGGTTAGGGGGAAATCTGGGGTCACAGCAGATAATGAAGCAACTGCTGATGGAGGGAGCCAATCGTCCCATGCAAGAGCAATTAAAATAATCAATTCGTTTCCATTGGTCCAATTAGGTATAATCAATTCCACCCAATTGCGCACATATGTCTCGATATTCCTTACTCGACATCATCATTACCTGCCTGTAATTCCGAGATCTAAGGTACCGACTAATGATTTAATGCTAGGCCAGTTCGTGGCCGAAGAACCGTTTTTATTAACTGCCTTTGTTGTAATAGCTTCTCGGTTTGAAAAACAATCGGTTCATTTGGCATCATGGAAGTATTTGAGTGGTCTTATAGGTGGTATGTTATTTGGAGGGGAGCCTACTGTTGGAGTTATTGAAGGTTTATTATTGTTATCGGACAATATTCCTAGAGAACTCAAAGTTTCGGATAATGATCTTCATCATAACGATGCTCTTCTTTCCTGGAATTTGGTAGGACTGGCTGTTCGATTCGGCTATTTCTTAGGATTTGACCACAAGGCTTTACTGGGGCCTGATCAGTTAGACGAAAAATCTTCAAGAGAACGTTTAGCATGGACTTATTGTTATTTACATGATCGTCAAGTTTCTATACGGTTGGGAAAGACATTTTGGACTCTCGGGCCGGGCCTTGGTTTTGAATGTCTTCCAAAGGTTGGGGGAAATATGGCTTCAGAAGCCCATATCAATTTCCCTTACATAGCACCTGATCCAAAAGAGGCTGGTAATTTAAAAGAAGATCATGCATCTCTTGTTCAAGCATATGGGGAACTGACAATGATACTGACCAATGTTCACAGTACTTTATACCCTAACCGAGAACGTACTATTGCTTTAGTTCAAAAAGGTGACTACTATCGGATACTAGATAGTTTCAATAGAGCATTTGTTGCATTTTGGGTAGCCTGGAAAGACAAGCAGCTGTGGAATATTTTCCCTATAAATGAGATCGTTTGGGTGACGTTCCATTACACCAAGCTACATACATACTCCTTTGCATTTCAGGCGCACGTTCAAAGGGCGATTTCAAAGAGAAAGGAAACTCTTCATAATCTGGCCAGTTCTAACTCCGGACAGACTCTGGCAGATATCGTTTTTCCGGAGGGTTTGATAGGGTGTCCTGATTCCAAGTTCATCCTTGAAGCGATCAAATCGGCCTGCGATTTACTTCAGATATGTGTAGATCATCTACACACTGGAGGAGTACTAGCTTATTTGCCTTCTAGATTCTATGGATTCTTCAGTTATGCTGCAGTATTTCTTGTAAAAGCAGTGTTTACAGGTGCTATAGTTGGCAGGGAGAAAAAGCATATATTGGCGTTAATTCGAAAGGTTATTTGGGTTTTCCGAGCAGCATCTTCAGGAGTAGACCGTCAACATCCTGGAGTGCGAAGTGCCAAACAGTTGCAGGCTTTATTATCTGCTCTACAGGTTGATACCGATTTTTCTTCAGCACCTAGTCCTGAACCCTCAGCTCCTAATGATCCTCCTTCATTCATAACTAATCACAATATAACATCTGCTACACTTGATGCTTTGAATGCCGAGCAAGAGGCAAATGGTCATTTGAAACTGGACTTTGGCCCTGGTGATGTTCCTGATTATTCTACAATGTTCAGTGACGAATCAGACGCAGGAACCCAAAAACTAGCTGCTTTATTGTCTACAGATCTCGATAGTGAAATGTGGTTCTCCTTTTTTGACCAACAAGTTTACTAATGCATATTACTCATAACCAATTTGCAATTTCCAAAGCTTTTGATAGATTGTTGGCATTGATATTCTAGTGATTAGTAGCAGATTATTGCCGTCATGCCAGAACCTTTAGTGACAATACAGAAATTGGCACTAGGAAGGATGCCCAAGGCCGAACTTCACCGATTCATAAGGATCAGGGTGCGGCACATAATTAGTACTCTTGGTATGATGAAATAATTCATGTGGGGTGATTTGGATGCATAGGGCTTGGACGGAATTCCCGCTTATTTCTTACATGTTTATGGTGTAGATTGGGGTTAAGAGGAATCATATTTTCCTGGTCATTTATAGCACACACAGTTAATTCTTAATTTATTATGAGTTCCAGGTCAAAGTATTAAATTATCCACTGAATAAATGGCAAGAATATGATAATTCCAAAAGAACCTTTTCTTGGATATCTTACTGACATCTTCGCTAGAAATATTTGCTTCAATTTCTTCGCTAGAGCCAAACCTTTATTATTCAAGATCAGTATTATATACTCAACAATTTTCGCGGAATGTTTCTGAAGCCTTCGAGAGCTAAATTTAGAAATTGTTTTGGGTGACTTCTGTAAGTGTATTATAAATAGGCTGATTCGGAAATCATAGTCATAAATTCAGAGGTGTCTATCTGAAAAATATTCGGGAAAGTATTGCAGCTTTCAAATAAACATGCATGGGCTTAGCTAGAAAGTGGAGATTTAGCAAACATCAGTTATTATCTGGGTGGTCTATAAAGGCTCTGGAAAGTAAGAAATACCTACACAGCTGAGCAAAATATTGTAGCAGAACTTCGTAATATCATAGAACAGCCGTTTTCTTTCTAATTTTATTCAAAACTCTCGAGATATCTCTCGTCAGTTCTCCAGTAGGAATTTTGTAAGCTGCAGTTGTCTTTCTTGAGAGTTCGTAAGGTGTTCATATTCTCTACATTCGGAATTTTGAGAAATCAATTCTTATATTTTATAAATTATTTGCCAAGGATCCGGAATTTGAATGTCTATAATCATTCTATTCAAACGCTAAAATCATTGTCAGCCCATTATTAAGAATATTTTATGTCAGTTTGCGCTACTGTTCTTGAAATTGAAGTAACCTGCTTTACATTCATTTTCCTGGTCTTGGATATAATCACAAAAATTACGGCATTCATTAAAATGAAGTAAAATGATATATTAGGGTGCTATTTTTGCTTTAAAACCAAAAAAAAAAGAATAATTAAGATATACAAGTCCCTACACATTCCTTTGGTTTCTTAATGTTTTTTAGAAACAATCTGTAAACGGAGATCAAATACGAAAGTAGAGGCACACAAGTTGCTCTCGATCTGATGCTTGACTAGTTAGAGCAATGTTAACCACAGTGTAATAGTTCTGCATTCGAAAATTGATAATGCAAAGGTGTGAAACTAAAAAATAAATTCAAATTCATGGAAATGTACTTTTTAGTCTGTAGAAAGTGTTTCATATAAAATGCTATTATTGTTGTATTAAATAAATTTACTTGCAAATTCAGAGGAATTGATTAAGTGCTTCAGATTCAACTTGAAGTTCCGTTTCAGATGCCTTGCTATTGCTAAGTTGGGCTCAACTAAGTCACAAAAGAGGGCTTTTCAATATTGAACTTCTAATAAGCATTAGAAACTTCAATGGAGATCTGTGTGAGTAGTCTTACACACATTATGAGGGAGAAAAATTAAAGAAGACCTTGGTGAATAAAATTCAACTATTTAAAACTAATAAACATATCTGAAGTTAGGATTAGTGTCACCTTCTACATTAACGTTTTCTTCAAGGTTAGTTTCGTCTTCGAGATTGAGGACAGCTCCTTCAGTTTGCCCATATTTCTCATCAAGCTTTTTGTTAAGATGTCTCAAATAAAATATCTGGGCAACAGTTAAAACGCTAACAGCCGCACTGAAAGCAAATGAAATGAAAAATCCTTGTTTATAATAGGGACCTTGACTGGCGGGGAAGATACGAGTTCCTAACAATGGTCCACATTGACCAAAAAAGATAAGGATAATGAAACTACCACCTCTCTTGCTGTCGTTACCGTTGTTGTTAGAGATCCAAGAAAGAATCAATGCAATACAAGGATACATTCCGCCTGCAACCAAGAAAAGGGCAAAGTATTTGACAGCAACGCTATGAACAAGGGCCATTATTAGGTATCCAATAGCACCTATAGCACTGCACCCAGTCATAAAGACACCTCTCATTTGATATCTATCAGAGAAATACCCTGCTGCAAGCACACAAATAGCGGCAAAGATGTAAGGAGGTGCAGAAAGGCCCTGAGCCTTAAGAGCAGTGAAGCCCATACCAGTAAGGATAGTAGGGACATACACTGGAAGAGAAGAATAACTGACATTCATAGAGAAATACATGAGGCAAGGGATCAAATTTTTGATGTCTAACATACTCCATAAAAGCTCATTGAAGTTGATTTTCCTGTCACGTTTAATAGCTCCAGTTTGCTTAATTGTTCTAGCATAAGCGATTTTTCTTTGTCTCTCAGTTAAGAACTGACAGTCAGCGGCGCTACTGGGAAGAATGAAATATCCAAGAGCTCCTACTGCAATAGCAGGAAGTCCCTCGACCAAGAAGAGTGCTCTCCATCCTTCAATAGAATGATGTTGTGCTGTAACAAAATATGCGAAAGCACCTGCAAATGACGCTCCTAGAGGAGCAACAGCAACGCTCACTCCTAGACGTTTACCAGTTTCCCGACGAAGATAGTAGAAAGATAAGAAGTAACCTATACTAGGACTGAAAGCAGTTTCAGTGATTCCCAGTAAGAGTCTAAGGATAAGCATTCCTGTGAAATTCTGGGCTGCGGCACAAGCTCCAGCAATGATTCCCCAAAGAATAATAATAGTAGGAACATAATATCTGGCAGGGAAAATCTTCCAAAAAATAGTTTGCCAATCGAAAAAAATGTATCCGAGGTAAAGAATTGTAAGCAGCCACTGATATTGACTATCATCGATTCCAAGCGATTTGGACATTCCTGCAACGTTTGCATTTCCGATATTACCACGGTCCATATAGGACAACAAATAGGCACCAGAGACATAACCCAACACTACAAAATCAAGCTTCAATACCAATCGTTTTTCTTCTTTCCTGGTATATTCAAAGGTCAAGTACTCCATACGCTCACGATGATCAGGATCCTTCTCATCCATCTCCATTTCACCTCCAATGATAGCTTCTATATGGCTCACATCAGTGACATCTTTTGGTTCAACTTCGGTAGGTTCAACCACCTCCTGCGTTACGTCTTGAATAGTCATGCTGTGCTTTTCTCCTCAAAATCCTTAGAGAAATGGAAGCGGGAGGTCATCTCATTTATAAACTTTCATAAACAACTTTTCTTATTCTTAGATAATACAAAATTGTCAGTCAGCAGTTGATTCGAGTCTAGCTTCTTTGTATAATTTAATAGTTATCGAGATCCATTTCAGGAATTTTCTGCTCGGATCTGCGTCTTCCGGGTTATAAAAAATTCCTTGCAAGTGGGAAAAGTGGGGGAAAAAGGAAAAGTGGGGAGGTGAGGGGAAGAAATCACGTAAAGCCTTAGAAAATAGCCATAGCCGAAAGCAATGGATCAGAAGAGTAAGCATTGTCCTATAGAGAGTATCGAATCAAAGACAGCTTCCAACAAAACAAAACAAAATTTGTCAACAAAAGTCTAGAGAAAGGCATTTCATGTAACACGGGCTGCGACAGGGGGAGAAACTAGGCCACTCTTGGATTAAGTCCCAGAGTGTCGATGAAGGCAAAAACGGTTATGGAAGGTAAGAATCATTACTTTGGGAAAAGCTAGCTAAGGTGGTAATCAGTCAGTTTACTTTCGCAGCTTATATAAGCGCCGAACTCGCCGTATTTGGATCGCTTTCCACATGAGATACCCCGCCCCAACCGCTTGAAATGCAATCGGAAAATACATTGTATATTTGATTTATTTTTAAAATATTATATTAAAAAGTATTTTATTCAATGATTCTAAACTGTGGTCATTCGGACAAGAAAAGCTCTCTATTGTTAATTCTAGTGGGGACAAATATTTTGCCAGAATCGCAACTACGAGACGACCAATGATCTTAAAAATAAATTAGTCGAGAATAGCAAGACAAATTATAACAAACTGAGTCTAGAAAAGAAATATTTGTTATCTTCAATGAACAATTAGGCAGGTTTTATTAGGGTGATCTGGGAAATAAGACATATTTACCCCGCTATCCGTTTGCGGGAAAGAGATCATTGAAAGCCCTATGAGTAAAAGTTCTTATAAAATAATTTCTTTTTGAACGCGGAGGATTTAGTGAGGAATTTCGTTGTATTCTAAGTTATCTGAAACCCCTTCTATAACCTGCCATTAGCGTTATTAGAATGGATCCCAGCTCTGTAGCCTATCACAATATGTCCGAAACTAATCAAGTAGTTATATAATAATGGCATGTTAGTTTACCATTCTAACTGATTTTTTTAAAGCAATTTTTTCGTTCAAACTATTCTCATTCAAACTATTCTCAATCAGCACACATGATGGGTAAAACTCTATATGAAAAGATTTATGCCAATCATTTGGTGAATCCAGAAAACTCTGAATCCCCACTGCTCTACGTCGATGGACATGTAATTTACGAAGGAAACACTGCTCAGGCATTTGATGGATTAAGAAATAATGGCAGAAAAGTCCGTAGACCTGAGCTGACACTAGCCACCGTCGATCATAACGTTCCTACTGATGACCGATCACACTACCAAGATGCTTCTTCATTCATCAAGGAAGAAGGGTCTAGAACTCAGGTTTTAATGCTGGAAAAAAATGTCAGAGCTCAAGGAATCAAATACTTTGGAATTTCTGATAAACGCCAAGGAATTGTTCATGTTGTTGGGCCTGAACAGGGATTTACTTTGCCTGGATCTGTGATATTTTGTGGGGATTCGCATACTCCAACCAATGGAGCTATTGGGGCTTATGCTGTTAGTGGTAGTGTGTCCGATATAGAGCATGTTTTGGCAACTCAGACTGTGTTGCAAAAAAAGTACAAAAACTTTAGAGTCAGAGTGGAAGGTGAATTACCTCTTGGAGTATACTCCAAGGATATTATTCTTACATTGTTAGGTCTGATCGGAACTGCTGGGGCTACAGGTTGTATAATTGAATTCTGTGGTTCTACCATTCGTGGATTATCAATTGAAGCTCGTATGGTCATCTGTAATATGAGTATTGAAGCTGGAGCTCGCTCCAGCTTAATTGCTGCTGATGAAACCACTTTCGATTATCTCAAAGGACGTCCCATGGCACCTAAAGGGGCAGAGTGGGATAAAGCTTTGACATTTTGGAAAACTATGTATAGCGATGAAGATGCTCAATGGGACTTTACTGTAGACATAGATGCTTCGGAGATTGTTCCTTCAGTCACTTGGGGAACTTCTCCGGATGATGTGGTTCCAATTACCGGAAAAACTCCAGATCCAGCATCTTTTGACGTGTCAGATCCCCTTAGAGCTGCAGCGATTCGCCGCTCATTGAAGTATATGGATTTGACTGCCAATATGCCGGTTACCGATATCAAAGTGGATAGGGTTTTTATAGGCTCCTGTACCAACTCCCGTCTTGAAGATATTCGTCTGGCTGCTAGAGTAGCCAAGGGGCGGAAGGTTGATCCTAGCGTATACGCGATGGTTGTACCAGGATCAGGATTAGTCCGTGATCAAGCAGAACATGAAGGTTTAGATATTATTCTCAAGGAAGCTGGTTTCGACTGGCGTGAAGCTGGGTGTTCCATGTGTTTAGGTATGAACCCAGATATCCTTGCTCCTGGAGAAAGATGTGCTTCTACCACCAATCGAAACTTTGAAGGGCGTCAAGGAACTGGAGGTCGAACTCATCTTGTTTCTCCAGCCATGGCAGCCGCTGCTGCAATTACGGGATATCTTTCTGACGTTCGCCAGTTTCTAACTAATGATGAGCAAATTGGAGTTATTCAAGTTAATGTGGAGCCAGAAACTAAACCAGAACCTATTGCAGAGGAATCTTCCGAGCCTTCTTACGATCCTGCTATTGAATTTGCTCCAATAGTTCATACTGGAGCTTCTGGAATTCCTTCCTTCAAAGTGATTAAATCTTATGCTGCCCCTTTTGAAGCGGTCAACATCAATACAGATCTGTTGATTCCAGCCGAATTTTGCAAAAGAATTGACCGAACAGGAACTGGCCCTGTTCTTTTTCGAGATCTCAGATATGATGCTGTCACTGGCAAGGAGAATCCAGACTTTGTTCTGAATCAAGAACCTTTTAGAACGGCTAAAATTTTGGTGTGCTCTGGAGCTAATTTTGGCTGTGGTTCTTCACGAGAACAAGCTGTCTGGGGTCTGGCGGATTTTGGATTCCGATGTATCATTGCTCCTTCTTTTGCAAGTATTTTATTCAATAATTGCGGTAAGAATGGTGTTCTTACAATCCCAATTCCTGATACTAAAAAAATGGCTATGATTCATGCCGAAGGTGCCGCTAAGCGACAGATTGAGGTTGATCTGCCAAATCAAGTGATTCGATCTCAATCCGGAGTCGAGCTTGCCAAATTTGATGTAGATCCTTATACCAAACATTGTTTGGTTAATGGTCTAGATGATATCAGTAACACTTTAGAGAACGAAGACATAATCTCCGCTTTTGAGAAGAAACAGTTTGTTAATTTCCCTTGGCTTTTTGAGAGGGTTCAAAAACTAAGGCCGGCTAGAGAGCTGGGGCTTTTGCTTTCTGGTGCAAGAGATGCTTTGGATTGGTAGTGTATAATTAATTAGCATATTAGAATTATAATGAATCTCAACTGGTCTATCTATTTGTTTGTGTGTCCAGAAATAATTTTCTCAGGTCACCAAAGCCACATAATGAGACTAGTAATTTATGCGAAGCTAAATGCGATAGAAAGCTAGATCCTGACACGATTTTAAGCCACGTGAGAGGAACAGAGCCGCCTGTTAAAACATAGAGAAAACTTAAAAAGGTTTTCTAATTATTCTCTTATTCTCGTATCTTATATAACTTGACTGTCTCTTCTAACAATATCTTGGTCTCGATCATTAATGCCTAATCCCTCAATCGTCGAGTTTTGAAAATGGCTATAATCAAATGCTCTCTCAAACATTAAGTCTGCTAACATCGTCACCCGGGATATCGCTACATAAGAAAGTCCTCGAACAAAGTCCATCGTAGAAAAATTCAAAACAACATTCTTCAATGTGAAGCCCTGACTCTTATGCACGGTAATGGCGTATGCAAGGTGTAAAGGAAACTGAATGCGACTACAGGATGAGCCTTTATAAAAATATCGACGACAGCAGGGAAAGATAGGGACTACATCAGGAGGGCATCCAGGAAGATCAAAAACTGGCCCTTTGTAATCGTTAAAGGCTACAAGTATGACGGATGGCATCGACTTTATATCCGATCCGATATCCCAGGCAATATCATGGACAACGCCCATACATCCGTTTACCAACCCTCTTTCAGTCCATAAATTATTGCTAAGCATGACCTTTGCTCCAACACAAAGCTTCAGCTTTCTACATAGGTTACCAGCCTCTTCGTCAGATGCTTCATGTGACTTATAGCCGTAATTTATAGCCGCGATGTTTAGGATGGCATTTCTCTCAAGCTTTATCATTTTTGAATTGTAATCATCCGCAAGCTTATTGGTAAAATACAAGTGTAGAGCCGAGTCGAAGCGCTTTCTTTCTTTAGCTGATAGCTCGGTTTTAATACGAGTACAAAGAAGTGCAAAGCTCTGTTCAGTCAACCGTCCAGTTCGCAACTCGGCCAACAACTGTCGAAAAAAACAGACTTCTGGTCGTCTCCTAGTTGCCGCATGTTCTCAATCAGTCGGAAAGTACGATCAAATTCAAGATATAACGTCTTCCTTGCACTGCCAAGTCGCCTATTGGTGAAGTACTATAAAGAGGAGTACCGACAGGAGGAAGCTGAAAGAAATCTCCACATAGTAGAACATTCAAACCGCCAAACGATCGGTCACTAGAGAAAATATCCCTGAGTCGAACGTCAATTAATGCCAGCATATTGATGTTAATCATCGACTTTTCGTGTATAATAAGGAATCTCACCAAACAAAACTGTGGCCGTAAAAGCTCTAATGTCTTTTTAGACAACCTTCGTTTACCAGGGAGATGGAATAGACTATGTACAGTCTTGCCTATGATATTATAAGCAGCTACGCCTGTTGGAGCCGCACGAATGACAGGATTCTGCCGACCTTTAGCTGCAGCGATCTGCTGCAATCGCGTGCAAATCTTTAAAAGTACGAAAGTCTTCCCTGATCCCGCTGCTCCATCAATGTTCAATAGCAGTGGAGCGACACTGCTATCTTCAAGTTCTCTCGTATACTGCGAGACAATAAGATCATATAGGCGTCGTTGCTCTCGGTTCAAACAGTCTGGCAAAGGATCATCCTCCACGCAAAGATCACTAGCGTTGTTGGCCTTGACTTCTTCGACGTCCGCAGCCGTTATACCATACCGACCAAAATGCTGGCTCCAGTCATAAGTATTGAGCTCTCGAAGGACTACATCTGAAGTGGTAGGCTCAAAATTCAACTCAAGTCTTTGACTGGAGCCAGCAGTTTCGGGTCTGACATAGAAATCGTCAGCATGTTGATGACTGAGGCTACAAGCAGCAAATGCCTCAGCATACGAATCATAAGTGTAGCCATCAAAAGAAAGGACGTTGATGCCACCGTTGAATTGGTGATGCAGCATAAGCTTGACCCTACAATAGTCCGCATACTCGGGAGATGTAGGCTTACAACAGTACCTTGGATTGTAATTGATTATCCTAGAACGACAGTTAGGACGCAACCTCTTTAGCTTGAAATCCCAGTCCTGTAACCATTCAAAAAGCGTGCAAGCTTTCAACGACTCACTTACTAAAGGCCGCTCACAATAACGATCCAAGTCACAGTACATATGATCTTCCTTCACAATGCGGAAGTCGAGGTTAGAATAGGTCCGAGAAGAAACCTGATAAGGCAATTGCAACAGAAAGTGTAACACTTGTTGAGCAGAACAATACTGTCCACAAACGAGCCTAAACAACACACTCGACACAAAAGACACTGCCGAGTCTTCAGCAGAAATCTCCTCTCTAATTGCATCGAGTGTCACAAATGGCGTACTAGACTTTGATACATATGACAACACATGTGAACTCGTTACTGGCTCAATATCAGTATTAGCCTGCCAGCCCATTGTAATTACAGGGCTACATTGATTGCAATCCTCAACATTGCGTGCAGGCAAGAACTACACCTTATCGTTGACCTTTGTCACTGTCGCAACCGAATTGAGATCATGCGAAAAAGAGAATCGACACTTTCCCGCCTTCAAACAAGAATTACTGCATTTGTGATACTGTAATTGATTGAAGAATTCCGCAAACTGATCACCAGTATTTTCAACATCACAGTGACGAATGCCGCTTGCATTGACTCCATTTCTACTACGCTGAGGGTCTGGACTAACCGCAGTGATACGCAAGCCCCAATATTCGGCATATCTTTTAGCATCGTCAATTGAAGGCGCGTTATCGACCCAGAAAAATCCATGAATATGGCCTGAGTCGCGATTCTGCCACTCGTAGCGATACCAATAATCACTGCATCCCAAATATGGCTTCAACACTTGGTCAAGAAATAGCCGGAATCGCATTTCAAGGTAATGTGCTGCCAAATGGGGGTAATCTTCAATGTTTCTTCCCGGTATGTGTCGATTCAAGTCATGCCAGCGCATTTCTGCTGCACTAAAAGTAATAAACACTGGCGACTTGTTTGGAAGACAAAGCGACATAGATTCAAGGCATCTGCTCTTCTGACGCCAAAACGCCTCGCTGCCTGGTATATCGCTACTCTGTCGACAAATATCTGCCATCTTACTTGGCTCTTGCAATTCTTCAGGGCTGCAATCTTTCAAGCCTCTTTGTTCAACATAATTTGATGCTTCAGACCTAGCGCGCTCGCGCATGATCATGTTGTATACAACAAATCGCCATTGACTATGCCGGGCAAATCGTCCATCATGCCCGTTTAGCATATGAAAACAATATTCCCCCAGCTTAACTGTTTTTATCCTTGGCGAAGAAAAGTTCCCACGCCCTGTTGGATATAACGTGGGAAATGTCATGGCAAGAACACGACTAGATCTACTGCCATCAATGATCAATTGCGCCTCGGCATGAACATGATTACCTCCACCAGAAAGAATATCTTTGGAGAGGTCTCCATCTTCAGGAAGTGAATTCATCCGTTCCTGACTGATATAAACATCTCGATAATCGCTGTGATTACTCTTCAAAAAAGAAAGCCACTTCTTAATATATGACCTTCGCACTCGAAAGTCCACAACTCGGCTAGATTCGTCCAACTCCATTTCATCACTCCTTAGAACAATATCCAATTCACAAGGCAAATTAGGAACTTGTGCAACAACCTTAGCAACTCTTTGCGAAAAACTAACTTGTCCTTTAAATCGCTGCCCGTCTACTTGCCATATATCCACTTGGATATGAACTAGAGCAATAATCATTTCTTCAATTTGCGTCAGCTCAGGAAGATATCTGGGTACGTCTCCGGCGTCCATTCCATTAGCATCGGTCATCAGATGCGCCCACGGGGATTGTGATGCCATGCCCAACCGCTCAATTATGTCCCGCGACTCCCGGCATCGATAACACACCCCATAGTAATCCAATTGCATTTCAAACCCTCGCTTCTTACAACGGGCACATGTGTCCACTTGCAACTTGGCTAATTTGGAATGAAATTCAACTATAAGCTTCCAATCCTCCTCCTTAAGGAACCCGCCTTCAACTCTCGACTCAACTTTTAAATTTTGACGATCTTGACGCCGAACTTTGCGACCTTCCGCCAACAACCCGCTCGATGCTCTCTTACTTAGATTTCTTTTTTTAGCTCTACAATCGCTACACGTCTTGAGACTAACTGATTCTCCTTTACGATTAATCTTGTGAAAGCTCCCCTCCAATATCCAGTGCTTACAAGTTGAACAATATAATGTCATATCTTTCTTTACTCTTGAAAAATGGGAAAGTCCCAATCTTTTAAACAAATTTCTCTCAAAACTCTATCTACAGTAGCTCTTCTCATTCACGTCTCTCTCCTCATCCACGTCTCTCTCCTCTCAAACAAATAATATTCAAATTCTATTATTAATGCAGTTCCTATATAGTATCTTGAATATTAAATAGTAAATACTTAACCGCAAATTTTTCGAAAACATTTATTTATTCTAGTTTCTTCGTAAACAGGCCTCTTTCTCTGATTATTTACATGATTATTTATCGCGACGCGACGGGGACGTTACAAGACCATGTTGTTAGTCTGGGTTCAGTCGAATGAACGGTTACAACCATCTAGCACTGCAAATATCTACCGATATTATCGGTTAATGACTATATGACCATGAGAGCCCAGATTCTCAATGCGCCAGAAGCTTTATCTTAGAAAACTCCTGGCTCCGTGATTGAAGGGTAACTTGTCGGAAGAAATCATCCAAACCTTATTATTATCAGGGTAACTTCGGACAATCGGGTAACTAAGAATCATTATTTGTCCCAAATTACTCCCGAATTACCCAACTTACCCGAATTACCCATACAACTTCTCGGGCTTTCTCCGACCTCACATATAAATCAAAATAGCGAATAAACAAACTTTGGCACCCTCATGAATGCCCATGTTGACTGGAGCTTCATCTTAGAAGGGACCACATCTTTTAATCGAGCTGCTAAGATCCCGTGATACCGCTAATGATAGAACTGCTGGTTGCGACGACCTCAAGTAGGGTGTTTCGAGTAGAACAAGCAAATTCCTTTTAAAATCAATACTATATATCTCTTTACTTTTCGCTAACCAAATGTCGGGTACCCAATTTTTTAATATCTTCTCGATCTCACTTTCGATTGAAGAAATATACTGTGATGAATACCGATCATTATTTTTGCCGTGCCATTGCTTGTGAAATCGCCGTCTAATCTGTTCATACCAGTATTTATATTCTTGTAGCATTTTGAAAACTATCCGTTAGACGGGCACTTTGTTCAATATCCTCGAACTCATCATTGGCCATCAAAGTCACTTTGTCCATAAAATCTAAATACAAGAATGGTTTTGAGCCAATCATCCCGTGCAGTAAATACTACAATATTCCAAGTGCAGACATTGCTTCAGATCTCTTGCGTATTTATTTTTCTCCACTTGCGCTTCAAATATTAACTCTTGTAGGTTCTGAAAGTTCTTTAGGTTCTGAAAGTTCTTTGGGTTTCTTTGTCGGAACGAACATTATGGATAAGGCCAAATTTTTCAACTCATCCTGGAGGATACCGATATACCACTCATGATACATGTATTATTAGGGCGGTCATTTTTGACGACGACCTCAGCAATAGGAATCATTGAGTACAACAGGCAAATGACTTTCAGCACTAATACTCTGTGACTTCGCTCATCCATTTCGTTCGCCCAGTTTGATATAGATGGCCTTTCAGTTCTCATAGAAACTGAAGCATTATCCGCTGAGAAGCATCTACCGTCGGCTTCGTATCCAATTGAAACTTCCACCTAAATCTTCGTATACCCTATTGAACTTCCTTGCCAACAACTATACCATGATAAAATATCATATGAACCGTATCGGTTCATGTATTTGTGATATTTCTCGTGAAAACTATCAACAAAGGTCATCTTGTCAGCTTCCGTATCAAAGTCGGCGCCAATGTTCATTGGCGTGATGCTGCTTTCAAATAGCTCTAGCACTTTAACGGAAATCGTTTTGGATTTGGCCTCAAATGCCGAATCCTACACAGTTTGTGACCGGAGTAAATTATGGTACTGTATTAAGAAATAGCGTTATACGCCAATATCTTGGCAATATTTTAAGCTAATTTTTTGCCAAAAAAGCAATTTTATGGGACTAGTCTAGTCTGGAGCTTCGGAGTAACCACGACCTCCGAATAAATCACTCCATTGACTCCAATAGCCTCATTGAATAAAGAAAGGAAAGCTTTTCCTAAATAAAGAATAATTTCCTAAAAAGGAAACTTTCACTGGGACAAATAACTTCTTTTGCTCCCCAATCTCTGCTGCGCCTCAATGTCTCCATTCGCCTTGCACGGCCTTGCACTGCCTCTTAATTAGAGTTATAAGTCGAGTTGCAATTCCTTGAAATTTATATATACATTTACTTTCGATCAATAAATCTTTACAATAATATATTATTTTTACATAATTCTATATAACTATTGCAGCCGGAAGGGTTCAAATATTGCGTCCATTTGATGGTCCATTTCAGGCAGCAGAGCTGATGTGGAGATCTTCGTTTATGGGACGTTTGTGGGATACATTTTCTGTATTTATTCCCTAACCACTTTCATAAGAAGCATTGCTCAGTCATGATGGCTCTTTGGTTCGACGATCTCTCCATCAATAAAATGATGTCACCTCAAGTAGAAAATTTTTACTTGAGAATTGATTAGAGCGCCGTTATCAAACCTTATAGGTCATCAGTGGGTCCTAGTTTAATCGGTTTACCTCGATTCTGTCAAGCCCGGGTACAACTGCATAGCCCTATATGAGTTTTAATCCCTCTTCAGTGCCGTACCTTCAGACTCTGTTACATTCTGACAGCCAATAAAAGCAGATCTCCGAGTCGGACAAACTAAAATGAAGCCACACTGTTTCTGTCTGACTCTTTTGCTATTCCCCGGAATAGCCCATCTAATTTTTCACTCTATCATTTCCAAGATAGCTTTGATCAATTGAAAATTGTAATCCATAATGTACTCTCTAAAGGTCTGATCTAAATATTTATCTCTATGATTTAGTCACAGCAACAAGGGTAAGTAAATTTTTCAGCCAGCAGACCACTTAATTCTTCCAGTAAATTTTAAGCTTTTCCCTGAACAGAGCAACCCCTTGAAAAGTCAAGTGCGGCATTTTTTGAGGAGGGAAGTTTTTGTCGAGGGAATTTTTTGTCAAGCAAAAAAAATAAGAAAGATAAGAAAACAGCCAACGAAATTCCATACAAAAAAAATACATAAATCCCTTCAGGCCTCCTGACCCGAGATTTACTGACCAACACACAAAGATAACAACAGGAGAATACAACTCCTGAGAACTACTGGCGGAAATCATCTTCTTTTACATGCCAACAGGCTTCTTCATGCCTGTTGGCGAGCTACCACACCCTACAAGACCACCATAGAATAAAATACAGTCTTATTTTTGCTTGAAAGACTCCTGATCTCATTCCTCTGCAATTAAACCCCGAGTCGCCATATTTTCTCTACAATGGACCAAATATTCAAGATCCTTCGAGCCCCAGGAGCTCGACAGGGAATCGAGTGCTCTGCACAAACCCAAATGGTACTAAACAAGGAACCATGTGATGAGGAGAAAGCAATCGAGATCTCCATTGAGGCTGTCAACGCCTCTGTCGAGATTTCCAATACCTACTCTGTTACGGCTAAGCCTGGGCGCTTGGATCGCTGGCTTGATAGGGTTGTAGAGATCTCTGGTTCCGAGATTGTCTATTTCTTGATTATCTTGGCTCTCCTCATATGGGCGTTCTTGGGAATTCCGTATGGCCATTCCAATAATTGGCAAATAACCATATCCAATTCTCAAGCTATCGTCAACATGGTGTTCGACGCTTTTCTCATGCGTCAGCAACAGAATTCTCATGACTCATTTATGATCGTGGCCGCTTGTCTAAGATCGCGCACAGTCAGCCATAAGAGAATGCTTAGCCAACTGATTAAAAGTGGAAAATATAAGAAAGTCGAGCCAACAGAATTCCAAGAGCTACCGCAAACAAGTTTCACGTCGGAACTCCCCGCAGAGAATTGGCTCGGCAGAATTTCCAATTCAGTGGCTGCGTTTATGGGCCATATTGTCACAGTCTTTTGCTATTGGTTGTGCATATTTATCTGGCTTGGATTCGGAAAGTACTGTAATTGGTCAAATACATGGCAGTTGTATATCAATTCGGCTACGTCAGCATTGATGGTGTTCATGTTGGCCATGTTGGCAAATATTCGCGAACGACACTTCAAGTACGTTGTAAAATGCCTAGAAACTATCTGGGAGGTTGATTCTGCTCTCGAGCTCAGACTTCGTAGCATCACTGGAGATAGAATCCAAAATCCCGTCATTGTTATCCCCGCTTACAAGCGAAGCACAATTCAGCGTGCAATCGACTACTACGCAGATCTGGTTGGAACTCTTATTGGCATTGCAATTCTGATCCTTGTCATGATTATTTGGGTGGTGATTGGACCAGCATTACACTTTAATACAAACTGGTGGCTGCTTATTGGTACTTATGCAGGTCTGATTGGCTTAAACGATGGATTTGTTCTTCGCAATGTCTATGCTGAACTCGAAAAGTCTGAGAATGAACAGTTCGCTCAGGTGGAACATGAGGATACAGATATGCTTGCGGTTATTGGAGTGGAGAAGCTCCGTGAAGAACGCGTTGTAGTCAAGAGTCTTAGCTGCCGGATTTCGATTCGAGTGGGAGACATTTGTTCACATCAGCTGACAGTGATCTTAGGAGCTCTGGCTATCTTAGGAATGATCATTGGTGCTAGTGCCATGGGCTGGAGCGTTACTGGACAGCTTATATGCAATGTCCCTCCTAGCATCATAGAGTCATTCTTTACATTGATCTTGATCACGGGTCACAACATCGGAGAGGCCAAGAGACGTGTTGATCTTTTCAACGTTTATGTTAGGAGATTGAAACTCGTCTCTTATGTTGACACCCTGGTAAAGGATGAACCTCTTAAGGAGGTTCTTAAAGTTGAGGAGGAGTGCGTAAGAGATCAATTACATCTCTAATCCCGTGATTTGAATTACGGGATGGCTCTCTGACAGTTCCTATCTCTTGATCTATCATGAGATTACTTGAGCGATCGGAATCACCAGAATTCTGGAAACATAAATATAGGTAGAAATTTCGTTGAAGACTTCAACAGTGAACAACGAAGAATTATAGGAAATAAGATTATATTATATATTAAACAGAATCATTTAAGATCCCAAATAGTGGTTAGACAATTATGGAAACTCCAGACCTCCGGCTTAACTCTAGTTCTAACACACAAATGAGTGAAGAGGATGTAAACCAAAGGAAATATCCAAATCTGTATGATCAATAGATTGGCTGGTGTTAGAAAATAAAGCAAAACTCTGGTGAAGAATATAAAAACTTGTTGTAATTTATGTTCTTGTACTACAAGACTGAAATCTGAATAGACTAGGAAACAAGAAGCAAGTTATATTCTTTAAGACGTCTGTTGAACGCAATTGTGTATAACAATTAGGTCGTAACAAGAATTAGATACTATAAAGTCAAATAGATGTAAATACTTCTCTATAATATTTCCAAAAACAAGACGACACAAATGGTGGAAGATACTGGACAAGGACTTCTTGCATAATGAAAAATCATGCATGAAGGATAATTCTGTATCATAAAGAAATACCCGTGATATGAAAAGTCTCAATCCCGGATCTGACACTAAATAATTACTTAAATTCTGAACAATACTACTTGATAACTTGGAAAACAATCAGAACTATCCCCGGAACTCCCGCCTGTCATTGGGAAAGGGAATTCTACTTCTCTATATAGACAACAAACGACAGAGATGAGGAATCATATCAGCACTTCCTATATGTCATCCTGTATCATGCAGAGGCAATTGGCCTTACCCTCAGGCGGCTCGCTCTCACAATCGCCCACAATATAACGCCATGAATTTGAATTATCTCTCTGCAGCAAAATCATACAGTAAAACTTACCAGATATTCACACCACTGAACTCTAGCCTAATCGTCCAACAACACCTTGAGATACTACAACTTAATAGCCCACCATATTAAAGTCAAGTGCCTAGCAGTAAACCAGAAACAATCGTCGGCGAACTCCTAATCTCCAACTTTCATTACAACTTCCCAATGAGGCAACGCCCAATGAGGCAACTCGGTGGAATGTCACCAACATAAGTCGTTCTTAAACTATATCTCATGCCATCCACAGTGCCAGAACCAACCGGTCAAAGCTTTTTGATATCTTTCCATCCAATCATTCCAATTGACTTGATATTGACGTCTTTCTCTGGTAATCCACGCCCATATTACTCAAACGTCGCAACTTGGAACAAAACAGAACGCCGCATACTATCCTGTTCTGGCAAATGCTATACTGCTCCAATCACAAATTGTCTATACAGCTCTCCACAGATGTCTAAATATAACAATTGAATCATCGGTACTCGAATACCTCCTCCATTTCCTTCCTTTAACAACTGTCAAGTCGATGCTTAGTCTGACCAATCACAAGTGCCCAAGCTTCCCAAAACGGAAATAATGATAGATGACATGATTCCAAAGACCTTCTCATTATACTATACACAAATCCTATACTGTAAACAAATCCCTGGAGAATTAATTACAGAGAATTGATTACACTCCACAAACAGTCAGAAGAACAAAAAAATTAGGCTTTTAATCAGAAAAAAAATTCTCTTGTGAAAGACTCTCGATGTGTCCTCGAATCTTTTACACAATATCAGCATATATACTTTACGGAAAATAACGGGAATAAATAATAGTTCTATTGCTTGCAATTACTTTATTTTAACTAGAAGCATGATTTAACGTAAAATAAAATCATATACCCTTCTTCTTAAGCACCGGCAGCTCATTCTTCATCCATATCATCTCATGGATAGTCAACCAAGACTTCACTCAGTTTCATATCATGCCGGTCATCTGCGGTTTCACTATGGCTCTAACCAAGTCATCGTCCAGTGCATACAGTTCCTCTCACGGGAATGCTGCAGTAATTTACTCAGTTCCATTCATGTATCGCCAACTGAATCTTCATCTACTTCGTCTCGTTAGTCGATAGTCAATCTTCATCCAGTTTTACTCTTGAATAGAAAACCAAGGCATAGTACCGTTCCTCAGGTAAGTTGATAAGTCCTCCAAAGTCAAGTTCTATTCATATGTCGTCGATAAAATACACATCCAGTACTCATAGTTCATCAACCAAATCTTCGTTCAGTTCTATTAATGGATCAACAAATTAGTCTGCTAGTTCCACATGGTTAATCTAGCTCCTCGCAGGTATCTCAGTCCTCTGGCACTTGCGTATTTACGACCGAGACTACCACCTTGACCATAACCGAGACTATAAGTATTATTAGCTGTAGCAATTTTAGCAGTTGTACCACTACTAGTACTATTGGCTATAATTCCATGACCGAAAAATACGTTCAATACGTTCAATTTTGGCTAGCGTAATTTTGGAATTCTCCAAGTAATTAGCTCTGCAGGCTACTGCTTAGCCGGGGTTCAAAAGTTAGCCATTCACAATAAAAATACAATTAGTTCAGTAATTATCAAGTTTGGAAAGTCAAAAAAAATGCTTTCAACAGCGACTGGATGCATCCGTAAGCGTTATATCGTGGCAGTTCTGAGACTATTGCGACTGTTTACTATAAATATTTTAACTGTCGGCAATAGCTGGGATTTTGGAAAAAAAATAAAGACGTGGAACATTATTCGTACAAGCATATTTTTAAAAAAGACTCGTCTATACTACAATATGCAACTTTAAATAAAGATTTATTGATCAGTTAACAAATAATTGAGTTCTACCGGTATCAGTCAAAAATAAAGAAATAAACATACTCCTAAGAGCCTTATATAAATTATTTTCTGAAGAGCTAAAGAGTTTTGGTTAATTTCAAGTGTCAGAGGATAGAACAGACTAATGAAACTTTTAAAAGCCTCATCTCAAAACTATTTTCTCGCAGAGAAAGTCAGTATATTCTAAGACTGCCAATGGTCCTAATAAAGGTGATTGCATTTAATCTTTGTTGTGCTGAAGTAATTGAATTTAATATTATGACTTTTAGATGTTCAAACCTCCTGACTTCATCCAATACACAGTTACTCAGCACAAGACATCCCAACGTTACAAGGATGAAGTGATGGGACCAAATGCAATTTTCCAAATAGATATATCCTTATAGACATCGACCAAGGTCAGAACTACCTACATTGCCCCTTTTTCCTATGAATGAGCTCATAGTAGAGCTGCGCGAACTGTGATAGAAAGGGCATAAATGTAAAAACCACTGAATCATGCTCTAATGTTCAATAAATAGTACAGTATTTACTGTAGTGAATACTTTATCACATGCTTCAAATAGGACTAATTGGGTAATATAATTGATTCCAAAAGAGATCTGTCAAATTTCATAAAAAGCAAATCTTGCCCTTTTTTTAGTCAAAGAATAATCGATAATCAACCAATTTAAGAGCTAAATTCTCCCGACTTTTTTTAAATTGATCATGTCTCAATTTTATAAGCAATTGTCATTTTTTCTAATTCAATTGATATGATTGTAATTCTTGACAGCTTTAAAAGCAGATTTGTGTGCCTCAGGAACGAGCTTGAACTTTATTACATAATTCTTTCTAGATTCAGCCCTACTAAAAGCAATTCCTGTCAAATTTACCTAATAGAAAAAGCAATTTGGGTAAATTATTATGTAACCAGTCCCTAGAAAGTGCAGTCCACAAAAATCGTAGGCTTTCTCCAGATTTATTACTTAATATCGTAACAAGTAAACAGCCCTCGACCGCATGACCTTTACCAATTGGTCCTATGGTACTGTAATGTTCAATTGAGAGTAGAAACCTCAGTCTGGCACCAATTTCTTCTATAAAGAGAGCGGTTCCCACATTTTTTTCGAAATCATCTTAACTTGTTAACTTACACTTGACAAGTTTGCTACTTTACTGCTATTGCTTCTGAATTGCTATCGCACTTTGCTATCACGCTTTTCACAGCCTACTACCAGTCTACCACTGCTATAATGGAGTTTGAAACACTTTCATTCAAGCAAATGCTCATCGTCCTCCTTCTCATCGTCACTATTGGCTCTGATAACATTTCAGTTGCAAACAATCTTGTACGAATCTGCCTTGGTATTCATCTCCTTAAAAGCTTTTGCCACTCTTTCGATGCGCAGCCAAACCAGGAATCACACATGGTACCAGAGGAGAAACACTACTACTCTACCAACGGGCAGGCCAACATGGCATCATTCACAGAGACTGAGGACAAACACAACTACTCTTCCAATGGGCAGGACAACCAGGAATCACTCCTGGAGCCCAAGCAGAAGCACTACTACTACTATACGTCCAACGACGTGGAGCTTATCTCGGCTAAACCATCTGAGAAAACAATGCAATTCCACTACGCGCTTCTCCAAATTCAATGCGAGTTGCTCCAAATGCAGTGCCCGGAACTTTGCGAATCTCTCTCTGACTCTGAGGATGAATCTGACTTTGAAAGTCTCTTTGACGATGACGACGACGACACTTGGGACTCTCCTGTGACCAGTGGAAGTACCTCTCCTCTCAAGTCTGCGAGCGAGGGCTTTACATTGCAAAACAAGGAATATAAAGTTTCAAGCTATCCCGTGGCCAATGGAAGGGACTCTCCTGTGACCAGTGACTGCACCTCTACTCTCAACTCTGCGAGCGAGGGCTTTCAACTGCAAAATAAGGATTCTGAAGTCTCTTCTGTCAAGGAAAATGTCTCCTGGCAACTGGTTCTATACAACCCAGTCATGGAAAATGTCTCGTCACAAATGGTTCTTTACAACCCGGTCATTGAAGAGGAAGCTCTCTTAACCATCATGAAAAGGGGCTCCGCAAGTTCTACTGTCGGCACTCATCGCGTCTTCTCCGATGACACTACAAACATGGACTTTCCTACTTTTGACGCGTATCTTCGTCGTAAATACTCCAAAACTGGATGGCTTTTCAGTGGAGAAGGCAACTGGATGCTTGTACCTTATCAACCTACAACTGAAGTGACGCCAGCCGAGGTTACTCCCTCAACGGCACCTATCACTGTCATATGGGACTCAAATCCCAGGGTAAACAAATCCAGGCCTAGGAAACCAAAGTCAAAGGGAATCACAACGGTCTTTAATTGCAAATTCAAAGACCTACTCAGGGCACGAAAATCAATGGCAAGGATCGCAAAGGCTACTTCTTCCAAGTTTATCTCTAAGGATTCAAAGGAGGCCGAGCAACATCCTCATGTTCAAGTCAATGGTTCCACAGAGGTCACACCCCCTTGTACTTTTGAACTATCTGACCACTCCAAGATGCAGGGATATCCTCTACCGGGGCTCAGTGCCGACAATCGTGACAAGTTGCCTAATAGTACTGCCTATGTCAAAGTCCAGGACTATAAAAACATTTTTGACACTCTCTGCACTCGGAATCTACCTCAATACCGGATGGAAGAAGGCTGGTGTGATGCATGCGGAGAATGGTTTGGCCTGGACAACGGCAAGTATGCAAGGCACATGAACAACTTGCATGGAATCTGTCCTATCACAAAGAAACCAATTCCTACACCAGCCAAGCTCCGAGGAGAAAAGCATTCTGAATTCGAAGGACACTGTCCTCATTGTGATGACTGGATTCCTCTATGCAAAGAGGATCAGAAACCATGGGAAAATTGGCACGCTCACAACTACAACCGACAACAAACTGGATCTTGCCAACTTCAAATACCTCAGGAGAAGGAAACTACTAACGAACACTGCATTACTGGAGCATATAGGGAATACTGGGTTACTGGACTGACGGAAGTCTTAAATCTAAGAGACGAGTTAATCGCAAACGATGAGTAAAAGGGACCATCGCAACAAAAGACCAAAAAAAGGATAAAATCACAAAATCACAAAAATTCACAAAGACCATTCTCACCATTAATAAACTATTTATTCTATTCTTCACTGTAGACCTCTTAAAATCCATAGCATTGTAGCGAGCTGCGAAAGTATTAAGAACAGCTCAAACACCTCTAAGGTTGGAATTCTAAAGTCATTTTGCCCTTAATCTCTGGAGATATTGTCTGAAGCATTTTTAAAGCTTGTTTGGTTCAAAACATTTTGCATTTCCATCATAAGTGGTCTATATTGTTGAAAATAAATATTTTATTGACTGATATATGTAATTCTTAGGTCGCAGCGATGGCTCCTGGAATTCCGTCCGCAGTTATCGCAACGATATTGGAAGTTGTCGATCCATACTTGGCCTGGACAATTGCTACCTATGCCCTATCTAGGTCGTACACAACATATGCGCTTCGAAGGAAAGGATCACCAAGAATTTTTACCCCTAAATTCGAAATTACCAGTTGTCCATAAGGATCTCCGTTAGGATCATTCCTTGAGATTCCTGGTTGATTATAGGGAATAACAGCCTGGGCCAGGGGTAGTTTGATAGTCAAGTTATTGGCAAACTTGAAATTAATGGACGACGTGGTATCCGATACAACATCTTTAAGCGGCTTGACATAATCGCCATATAAATTTATGAATCCAAACTCCGCAGTTATAGCATCCCCAACTTCTTGCGGCAAACCGAAACCAGATGATCCTGAATCCAATATAGCCGGACTTGATGTCGAATTTAAAACAATGGTGGTTCCGTTGGTGGTTCCACCAATTTCTAAAAGATCGACAAAAAATGCTAATGGAGAGCTTGTAGGAGCCAAACTATCATTGAGACTAAGCAGAGGAAGTGTGACAAGAGGCCCCGAGAACTTTTCAGTGTCGACACCTCCAAACAAAAGAGAATCTGTGGGTGAATTAACATCGTCGAGAAAAAGGGAGTAAGCGGTACTTTCGATGTATCCATCACTTTTAAGCCTGGCCGGAAGGTTGGGAACTGACGACTGATTTCCATGAACAACCCTATTTTCATTGTCAACAAAGCCTAGTTCAATAATATTGGGCACCAAACCCCAACTAATATCTGCAAATTCAAGCTTGGGAAGGCTGACTGCTCCGTTGTTAAATGACAAAGTATCTTTGTAGTTTTTGCCCTCTGCCCGTCCAGAGCCATACGCAAATACAGTTTCGTCAGGACTAACCAATTCTGCTGTTGAAGAAACGTTAGGATTGTAAAATGTGGTGACCAGATTCATGTGGAAGCTATTAACCAAATCGAATATAAGTGTATCGCTTGAGCCAGTATCGATCAAAGCTATAATGTTTTGTGGGGGAGTGCCAACTTTAAATTCAAAAGTGTAAAACGTCTGACCATTTACGACGTTTACAGGATCGAGATATGCAAATCTCCTTTTCAATGGAGAAGGTCCTGAAAATGATTTTTTTCAACAGGAAAGGCAACAACTCCGGGAACATTTTTTTTCAAAGCTTGGAGCAGCCGCTACTAAGCCAAAGGCAAAATAAATGAGGATAGATTTGAGATTCAATTTCATAGTTATGAGATCAATGAACAATTGAAGGACATTTCACAGTTATTTAGGGCCTTAAATATTCGACAAACAATTTGGCACGGCACCAGCACTTTCTACAATCCATTTTCTCTCCACTTTCAGTTAGATAGTCAAAGATTATTACAATTGCACCATTATAAGGATATTAGAGCAGTGATGTTCAACACACCCTCACTTCTGAGAGGTTGTACATGACCTCAACGCTGAAAGCTTATAATCATAACTACAACTTGGCATATCTCTCATTGAGTCGATACAAAAGTTCAAACATCCAACTTCAGATCTGGGGTAATGAATTCCGACAGGTTCATTATAGTTAAGGTTCTTGCGGATGCTTTGGCCACTCCTAAGCTTTTCTTACAAGGAGTTCCACTTGTCAGCGCCAATTATTTGGAAAATATAAGGGTATCGCCCTTGAAACATTAACGTATATCTGCCGTTTCAATATCAAAGTGTGCTAATCAGTGCGTTGAGTATTTTTCTTTCCAAACTATAGAATATATTCTCAGGGGTAACCTATAACAATTAAACAGAGAATTTAGCTCTTCGTATCGACATAGTTTGATCATCTCCGTTAGGCTAATGGAGTAAGTGCTTTGCTCCAATCCTTTAAGGCGTTCATTCTTAATTGATTGTTTAAGTTGGCTACGCTACATCTGATAATCTGTATTTAAACTAGATCCGTCTATTGCCGACTTAGTTTGCTAACAGCAAGGCCATTCAAATGTCATTTGAACCTTATTTAAACTTTACCCACCAGCCACAGACGGCGCTATACTAACTGGGAAATTGGAATACAATAAGTAGCCAACAAATAGTAATTATCCCGACGAGAATCTCATCACTCCGAGTTTTCCTGTACTAGTTCCAAACTTTATAACTTGTAGCTTTATGACTTGTAGCCCTATGACTTAGACAGTATATGGACAAACAAGGTTTCGCTGGTATCTCTTAATTTGGATTAAAAATTTAAGGTGATACCCATACGGATAAAAGCAGATCCAACACTGGAGAAATGAGGCAACTGAAACATAGTTTATAAGATATTGTGGTATCTTCTTTATTGTACACAACAATGGCTTTGAATATCGTTATACTTTGTAATTAATATCTGATTCCCAAATATTGCCAATATTTGGGTATCTATCGACAGTATATTCATATCATCACCTCTTTTGAGGTCCATAAAATGGTCGTTAGAGGACAGAAGATAATTAAAAAGCACAAACTGAGGCGGTGAGGTTGAAAATAGAACGCATTTAAGAGAGTATACGTTTCCAAGGGAAATTTTCAATGAGGGCATAGTGTAAAGTAGACGTTCTTACAAAGGCTTTTGAGAAATAATTGCAGAAATTTAGAATCCTTGTGGAATTCGAAAGAGATCGCCAGAAGAAAGTAGGTATTTCACTTATTTTTTGCCAGAAATTAACAAAAGATAACTTCACGCTTCAGATTAATGCTGTCTTTCGCCAAAGTTTGATATTTAACGCTCGATTTCTGTTGTACAAACTGCTCATGGAGATTTAGTAGTTCCCAAAGCAAATTATCTGCTGAGCAGCTGGAGTTTAGGTAATCACGTTCCTGAAAATCATCAAAAAGAAATTGTTCGATGCGACAGAACAAATGTCTGTCACACTTAGTTACCGATACAATTATCTGTCAACTTGTTAAAGAATCACAAATATATTACAACTTTCAATCGAATAGATGTATTGGAATAGTCAAGACAAGTAAACCTCAATCAAAGATCTGGTATTACCATTGGGAGCAGATTGTCATAATTCAGTGCTCAGATCGTCTTCGGCATATAATACTGAAAACAACTCTAAGTTGGAGTTATATGCTATATATATATATAACTCTCTTCAAAGTATCACAGCTGACTACTACTCTAAATCTATCAACCTACTACACTATATGCCCCAAATACTATATTTATGAATATTTGATTTCCTGCAAAGAAATGGACCTCTTATTTCCTAAATGGGACAATTTATAATCGTAATATGTGTGCCGAATTGAGTAATAAATTCAAACTAATCCCAGTCCTGATAAAGTCCCGAGATTTTACAACGCCAATAAACGCGACAAAAGCCCCGTTTAAAAGAGAACTGGGCTCTTAAGAGCAAGGACCATCATCTAAATTTATTAAATACTTGTTTTAAAAAGTGGAAAGGGTGTCAATAAATTGGTTATAATCAAATCCTTGCTACATTTTTGAGACTAAGTCCCAACGTAAATTTGGCTTACAATTTGACTTACAATTGGCTTAAAATGCAAATGCTGCACATCAGATAGTGAGACGGCCAAAATCTTGAAAATTTTCTTGTTTAACATAAAGCCTGAACAATATTGTCAATCTTTTCTGTTCTAGATAGGAAAATCTGGAAAGATTTCACAATGTAAAGGATCATTCGCATCCATATCCACAATCCGCGTATATCCCTATCATATATTCCTAGCAGTTCCAAGATCTCAGCAACCAATTGGTCGCATATGCTATAAAATTATCCGTCTTTGATTACTGCTCATGACTTTGAACACAGGTTCAACTGTTTAACTTCGCCACGAAGCTCCTATCAAATTCAATCTTTTACATTAACCTCATTAAGCCTCATCAAATTTTGGTTTAGTAAGAGGACATCTCATTAAGCTGTTGTATTTGGCAGTCTTTGCTCTCAATGATGTCAAATCTTGTGATCTGTTCCAGTCAAAATATGGCTCTCTTATGTTTGAACGAGAACAATTAACATGCACAGTTTGTAGAAAGCATTAAATCTTAAGCTATTAATAATGTCAAAAAATTAGACTGAGAATCTATGATTTATAACAATTTCATACGAATTTGTACCTTCTTTTATTTAATATGGTTGTTTTCTAACTGGCTAACTGCTCATATTTGCTCTTCACTTATGTTGCTGCAATGGCTCCTGGAATTCCTGCAGAAGTTATAGGAACAATATTAGACAAAGTAGAGTCAAACTTTGTTGCAGCTAATGCTACGACCGAGTTGTCCAAATCAAACACGACATAGGCTCCTCTGAGGAATGCGTCACCAAGGATGTTTGTTGAAAACGCACCCACCAGCAGTGCTCCGTATTGATCTCCGTTAGGGTCGTTAATTGGATTTTTATTAATATCAGTGGCTGGCATCACTGCCTGGGCCAACGGCACTTTAATTGTCAAGTTATTTGCAAATTTGAAATTGATGAACGATGTGGTATCTGAAGTGACATCCTTAAGAGGCTTGAGATAACCACCATCCAAAGATTGAAATACAAATTCTTTGGCTACGGCGTCTGCCAGAGCCTGTGTGAGAGCGACTTCCGTCGTTCCAGTATCCAACACTGCTGAGAAAGAGCCAGTGCTCAAAGTTGTCGTGTTTCCTCCAGTAGTTCCAGATATTTCTTCAACGTTGACAAAAAATGCTACAGGTGAATCAGTCTGCTGTCCATTGTCATCAACATCAACCAAAGGAAGCTGGACAAGAGGTCCTGTATATTTTTCAGTGTCTACACCTCCAAATAAGATCGATCCAGAGCCTGCAGCCTCGTCATCTAGATAAATAGAATAGGCATTAACGTCGATAAATCCCTCGTTTTTAAGAGCTACAGGAAGGTTGGGGTAGATGCCGGTGCTGGCACTGGCCTCATTTTTAGCAAATCCGATTCCAAGAATGTTGGATGTAGTGCCGAAAGTAATGTCTGCAAACCGAAAGTCAGGAAGTTTAACTTCACCATCGCTGATGGTCAAAGTATCTGTGACCCAGTTTCCAAAAGCGAATCCTGACCCATATCCAAATGTAGCATTATTAACGCCAATTACATTGGAGGTCGAAGAAGAGGAAGAATTGTAATCCGTAGTGCCAGTTTCATATACAATCAGATCACTTGAACCCGTGTCAAGAGCAGCGCTAAGCTTTTGCGGTGGAGTACCAACCTCAAAATCAAAAAGATAACTGACCCCAGCATAATCAATGGTGTCAGTAAAATCGGTTGATCTTTTTCTCAGAGGAGTTTTATCGGCAGGAGTGATTACTCTTCGAAATGGAGCAGCAATAACACCAGCAGACCTTTTGCCAAAGCTTGGTGCGGCTGTCACCAAGGAAATAGCTGAGAAAATAACGCTGAGCTTAAGAGTATCAAAAATCATATTGAATAATGGAAGATGATGCAAACAATCCCTGAGATAATCATAGCCTTAAATAGTTGAGAACATATTGACATGGCTCCTGAAATGTCCTACTATTCAAATTTCTCTCCACTCTCTCTGGAACGCTATAAAGCTTATCGCAGACGGCAAAACGTACAAAAAGCTTATATAAAGCTTAGTATATTGTCATCTTCATACCAAGGTTTGTGAAACACTTAGCATGTCTTATCTTAGTATTAAGGTTTAATTGTGCCCTTTATTGCAATCATACAGGTGCCGTGCCATTTGGAGCCGTCTGTTCTCACCGATTGTATTCATAATTGGGCATGCCATAGCTGTTTACAGGATTTAAACCAGATCTCGACGGAACTTTATTGCTCAATCCAAAGTCGTTTTGTCAGTTGTTAACTTGAAATTATTATCAACCAAACAAAGTTCCGACTTGCAATTTTAACAATCGAGAAATTAAGCACACTAGGCCATGAAGCCGAGGGGTTTATTCGGATAATATAGAAGGAATGTGAATGTAGTAGAAGTAACATATGCATGGCTACATCTACCGTGAACCTTATTAGTAAACTCCGGTGGATATCTTTAAATAAGAGGGCATTCACTTTAAAATTGCCCACTCCTTCAATTCTCATCGTTAAAATGGAAAAGAAAAGTATTTCAAGTTGCATGTTGACAAACTAATCTCGATCGGAGCCGTGAATATGCAAGCTACTCATAGGAGCTACGATCGTCTGACAAATGATGTAATAATGTACAGGTCTTTCCGCTCGAAAAATAAATACCCCCGGTCGATCAATTGCTCTTTTAGCAATCTGCCCCAGAAGTCGGGTTGTCAAGTAATTTAAGTTTGAAAGTGCCGTGTATACATATGTGGACTAATAATAACGCTTGGACTTTTACTTATAGCTGACAGCTGGCTGCCATGTCCATAAAAGTAAAGGTGCTAAACGGTATTATTCAATATGTCAACCTTGTTCAACTACCTGTTGACTATACACTATGATCGGCTTTGTAACATATCAGATTCTGAGACTCTTTAACTTTGTTTTATTGAGCATGCTGATCTGTGTTAAGTACTGTTGTACAATTAACCTTAAGGTTACCTTCGCAAAACGCGCTATACTACAGTATGTCATAGTTCCATATTTAAATTCAGAAGCCCATACTTGATGAACAGAGAACCATATGGTACCAACCCTGCTCCTTCATCTGAAGTTCATAATGACAATCTTCATATGCATAATTTGAGGCGAGCCACATTGTTTACAAAGCTTATAATAAGATTAATTATAGCTAGATCTTTGATAAATTATGGTACGCGGCATGGTGCCGTCTTAGTCTGCGACGTTAAAATTGATGTAAATGACTGGCTATAGAACTCTGCCTCAACGGCTCAACATATGGCACCGTAATACTGTTTATCAACCAAGCATCTGCTCCACTGAAGGCCCAATTTGTTCTAATAAACTTTCTGAGGATGGGTGTAGTTCTCTATTCAATTGGCACGGCATCGTCGAAGACGCAATTTCACGAGATTTCTTCGTTTTGGTATCTACGTTGCTGTTAAAACGGTTTGTTGTACTTTTGAAGCTTGTTGACAATAACTGAGTCCAGTTTTACTTTTGGTAAGCAGACTTTGGTTTTCAAATTCACACGATGCATATTTCATCTTTGTAAAATCTGATGTTTATGAGCGGAGGTTTGACGACTTTTTGACGACTTCTATTTGCATAAAAGAGATATTCAATCTAGCGGATCAGACATTCAACATACCTTGATTCAGTATGTCGAGAATTTCACGGCATAAACTCAAAGTCATCATACGTACAGTAAAATCCTGGCAATGAAATATTAACAATACTTGTATCGTACTACTGCAGAAAAGATATTTTCTGGATGACTGCTAACATCTTTGTTTGATTGGATTGATTTTCTCTCAATTGTAGTTAGATCTGTTGTCAATTGCTTTTAGGAACTACAGCCACGATATGTGGGGCTTTATGCTATAAATTGCCAACAACTACAAAGATAAAAAATATTGCTTTCTGACTTACATGTATATCTTGTATTATTTAGCCATCGACTTGAAATAAAAATTACTCGTCCGGAAAGTGGAGATATAAACCTTATCTGAGGTGCGGCTGTAGATCATCGCTTGGCCTACTTTATCCCTTGAGCTCCTTGGCAACTTCAATATTATCTTGAAACGGTCTTTTTTCTCTATATAACATTCCTTTCATCTTTAAAGAATAAAACTTCATTAAAATACTGGGAATTTAGACACCCGGATAGTTCTTGTGTCTTAGAAACACTATATCGCTTTTTAATCATTGTACACAACTCCAAAAAAAACCTCCAAATTGTCAAAATACGAAATACGCAATCCTTGTAAATATATCGAAGAAATAATAATTGTCTCATATTTTTAGCAAGTTACTTAAAATTCTGAACAGGGATCATATATATCCTGAACGGGAACAATATTGAACTGGTCGTCTTACCTTCGTCCTTATACTTTGTGGGATAACCCATAACTATTATTTACTATTATTATTAACTAATTCAATATTTAACTTAATTAATCCCCTTTTTCGAGCATCCCGTGCATTTGAGCTTTAAAATTTAATCCTGCTTGAACTCACAGAAAATCCACTTCTCCTCTCAAACCTCAGGAGAACAAGAACAACACTGAATTTGGTATCTTGCTCATTTTTCTCCATATTCTTAAGGCTAGCAGTATTTAACAAGATTAAACCAACGATGGCCTCAGCCTTTCATACTCGTTTCTTTAATTCAAATAAACTGCCCAATTCGTCTGACAGGGATCATCTTAGTTTATCCCCTTTTTAACTCTTAATTATCATTATATTACAATAAATTGAAACAGAATAAAATATATAATAAAATGCTTTTACGTCTCTATTATACTATTTCAAAGTCTATATAAGTATATGTATTACTGAGCAATTTCTCTGCGAGGAAAATAAAATGTGTTAATAAATTCCTAGTTGCTTTCGTACTAGTTATTTATCGTTCTGAATCAAATGTTAAGCGTATCCTTGCATATATTTATCACCAAATTGTAGATGAGTATAAGCTACAGAAATGTATCCGAATTTGCCTAATCTAGTTGTTATATGTTCGAGTGTATATATTGTATATAATGGCATCGATTTCCTGTGTAACAACAGCATATCCTCCGTATCCTCTGGAATAATAAATATAATCACCTCCCTCTTTAAATCGACCGAATTGCATCATGTCTGATACATATTTGAGTGTAGAGACTTCATTCGGTATTTTGTCGCCTTTAATGAGCGAAATCGAGACTGCTGTCGAATTGATCTTTGCAGTGTGCGGGGTCATCACTGTCTGCAGCTGTACAGCGCCATCTACGGGTACAATAACCAGTGTTGTTGGAGGCCCTGATACTTTTCTTACCATAGAAGCTTGTCTAGTAGCAGGGCGTCTATCCAGTGCATTGGTTGGGTTGTTTTCTTTTGATATATCGTTAATTAGCAATCCAACTACTCAATGTAGCACGTTGGCCCAACCAAGTGTTTGTCCGGGAACTTTTGAATGTGATAGCCCCGGTATTTGCGGTCCTAATCCGACTACCCAATTCCCAAGCACTTCTAGTACTTTATCTTCCTCGTCTTCATCCTCGTCTTCATCCAGTTCTGCGTCAGTTTCAACTACGTCTTCATCGAGTTCCTCAGACGTATCTACTACTCAAACCTCGGCCAGCTCTTCAGTATCCACAACTTCGACAACTCAGTCTTCATCTAGTTCTGGAAGCTCAACAGAGAGTTCAGCCACTCAATCTACGAGCAGCTCCACTTTAAGTCCATCAACTCAGTCTTCGAGTAGCTCAACCCAAGGGTCGACAACTCAATCTTTAAGCAGCTCCACCCCAGGACCGACAACTGAATCTTCAAGTAGCTCAAGTCAAATTCCAACCACTCAATCCTCGAGTAGTTCGACCGAATCTTCAAGTAGTTCTAGTCAGGGATCAACCTCTCAATCTTCGTCAACAACTCAATCTTCAAGCAGTTCCACTTTAAGTTCGTCAACTCAATCGTCAAGCAGTTCAACTGACTCCTCAGGCAGTTCCAGTCAAAGTTCAACAACTCAATATTCGAGCAGCTCATCCGAATCTTCAAGTATTTCCAGCCAGGAATCGGGAACAACCTCTGAATCTTCATCAAGTCAGTCTTCAAGCAGCTCCTCATGCCAGCCTACGACTGAGACCACTACCACTACTATAACCATAACAACGGGTACTACTGCCACGATAAGTTGCCCAACTACTACTAGCACAAGTGCTGGGCATGTCTTAACCAAAACTATCCATGCAATTTTGGCCGGTACAGTTCTGGAATTCTCGCTGTTGCTGGTTTTGCATGCTATTGCGTAAACAGCAACCAGATATTAGCTATCTATCTACAATACGCTCATGAAAATTTAATAATAGTAAAGTTTGAAAATTGATAGGAAAATATCGATTTTGCAGATCAGACCATAAAGCTTTTAACCATGCTATAAGTTACATAAATTTCAGGATTAGCAATATTTTGCGGGTGAACTGAGGTCCTAAAATAGTTGGGCCGACTGTTTGTACCAATAGCTTGGGGAGTGAAAATGAGTTGAAATTCCAAAACAAAAAGGAAAAAATAGGAACGGATACCCTCTTATACTCCAGAAACCATCAATATCTGTTAAAGAGCAAACTGTTTTGAACGCCCAATCGCATAACCATTCCGAAACGACTATGTTGTCGGAATACATTTGTTCCAAATACGGTAATTCCTAATACGGTAATTCCTAATACGGTAGTTCCAAAAGTAATCTTGTGCCTGAATTTGTTGATTGCTTTTTTACATGCTTGGACTTAGGGAAAGTATTGGGCGGGCAAAGTGGAGGTAATTATGTTCCTAGAAGCCCCACAAGGAATTATTCTCTCGTTGATTTACACAATTCTCTGATCCCAAAAAGTAAAATTTTTGTAACAAATGGTGAAATACCATGTTAACTATTTACGATACTCATAATTCGTCTATTGAACTGAAACCTTTTGTTCAGCTGTAAGAACCCAAGCTCAGTTCAACAGTCAAGTACGAAAGAGCATGGAATCATGTATGTAAAACTTTGTTTACCTAAAAGGGACAACATTGACACCTGGATGCTTCTTGCTATCTGTTTTGGCACGTAAAATACAGCAATTGGTCCTTGCATTTCAATTAACGAGCCTTCTAGGATTGACGCATTGCCAGTCTTAGTTAGTGCTGCCTCAATTTAAACTCATGAATCCAGATGCTTCCATAGCGTCTAATTTTCCACGCAATCCTTATATGCTGGGTTGAAATAGCAGCGAACGTTCGACATATCGCATTTACGTGAACTCTCACTGATTTGTTAGATATTATGTCCAGATAACAGTACCCATAGGTCCCACAGATTTATTCGGTGTAGAGTGGCTCAAATAGCTTTCCTTGTATAATTTTGCCGCTGATGGTCAAGTTTTGTCGAAACCAAATCGGCTGAGATGTAATGTTATTTATCAGCACATTAATACTTTACGATCTGCTCCAACTTCGCCAAGGAATAAAGACCCTGACAAAGATAAGTCCGCTGTCAAAAGCTGTGGATATCTTGTGGATGTTACCTCATGGCATCCCGTTGGACAGGTTTGCATACTGGACCTTCCGATCATCTTTCGAATATAAGATATATGCACTTGCTCTGCTCAAAAACCAGATATATCAAACTCCTTCATCCATGGGGTCCCGAATCTATGGCTGTATCACTCAACTTGGTCCAAACGAGCTTGATGAGCATTTCACGAGTTTATTCGACTGCTGGCAATATTACCCATACCAAGAGATCTTCTCATATACACTTCTAAGGCCTTCTCCTGATTACGGTCTTCTTTCAGTTATGATCAGTTTATCAATTTGCTCTTTATCATATCATTGCAAGCTAATTGTTGAGTAGTTCAATAAATGGAGCCTATTTGGAGATGTCCCGCCAATACTGAGGGGCAGATGAGGTCTTGAGTCCCATGCTTCAAAACTTTCAAGCATTCAGCAGACGTGGTCTTGAAATTCACAAGATGTAGAATGACATTGAATTCAATAGAGCTACAAAGACTATGTTCTCCATCGCATTTACGATAAGCTACTAAAGAAACCAGCTCTTTGATACTGATGCTATTTCTTGTCGTTTCCACCTAGCCTTGTCGGCCGTGTTGTCTATCAAGACATTGTATTTACGGCCTTCTTTTCATTGCGTCTTAAGACGAGTACTTCTAAGTGCTAAGTACCAGTAAGTTCGATTGTATTCATGATCTACTAATGTTACTGAACCAGCATCAGTTCGAAGTTCTCTTCAGCTCGAAGTCCTCTGATTCTACTCTTAAGGTAATCAATAATTACCCTCCTTGCTGTGGGCTCGCTTGCAATCTCCCAATTGGGCATCATACGCTTACATCAACCAATTTTCGTCCGTCGATCTTCACTTTTTTCTCGCAGGGACGTATTTAAATACGGCTATTATACGCAATATACGCGCTTCGAATATTTAGGGTTCGGAGGAATTTAAGGCCGAAGCTAAGCCAAAGTATTATCGATCAAATGTTTCTTGTATAGACCGCGCTGAACTCAACAGAAAGCTAGTTAAAAATACACCTTAAGTCCGTCCCGACTCCCGACTCCCAAGCTTACACGAAATATTTTGTCCCCAGTCGACTCCCGATACCCGAAGGCCACACATTTACCACAGTCATCTACGACTATTTTATTCCGCTCTTCAACTCTTAAATCCATCCGTTCACATGGAAACAGTTAAATCGCGGTAATAGGTATAGAAATCTAAAGTATAATTCTTGTAAAGTTTAAGGACTCCGGATTAATTTAGTTTGAACGAAATTAATAAGCCAATTAAGGGACGCCAAGCGCGTAAATAAGGCAAACAATAAATATTAATAAATTAAATGATAATAAGATCGAAATACGAAACTTATAGTTGTAGACCGTCATAGTTAGCTGTCGAAGAGTAGTACTGATGTCTGAAATCCAGACTCTGGATGCCATCCGCTACGTCTAGCCGATACCGAAGCAGTGGAGCGAGACCAAAAGTAGACCGACGGTCGCCCATGGTAACCCACCCCTTAAAGCCGCGCCAAAACCTATAGCCGTCCAATTTCCATAAATGTGCTAGACTATGCAAGTCTTCGCTCTGGTTGTCGTAGGATTCTTCTAATCTCCAAGGTAACTATTTCTGACAGACTCTGACTCACGCTTGCTGAACTCAGAAATGGGACGATGGCCTTTTTGCGTCATAGCGGATCTTCTAATCAGCATTCTATTAAAACTTTAATTGCTCAATCATTTGCCCCAGTAATTTGATGATAATCAAGCCAACAAAAAAAATCAATCTTGAATCTGAAATAATTGTTCCAATACAGTAACTGCAAGTAGCAGATTTGCTTTAATTACACAGTTAATGACAGTTAATGACATATAATCAATAAATCTCCAACTATTCCTATCGCCACTTAATTCCAGCCGCTCATCTTTCGGAATACGAAAAACGATCTGCATCGATTCAGCAAAAATAAACTAGAGGATTGCTAGTTTATTTTCTATTTTCAAACTATGCGACTCGTCATAGTGACTGTAGGTTACGGTTCTCGGGACATTAAGCTTCCCGTAGTTAAGTTTTCTCCGGAGATCTGATACAAGTCCTGAGTTTATCAGTCCCACGGATTTTATTCTTGCCACAATGCTAGCTACTTGGCAATATTTGATTCACCTGTAGTAAATTTAGAAATTTAGGGAAATTCCTTCCGAGATTCGGATGAATAGTTAAATCCGCTATAGTGATTTTGTATGATAACAAGAAAAATTCTATCTGTATAGCTCTATAGCTATAGGCATATATCGTACCTAGATAAAAAGATATTACCGATAAATTATCTGAAGACAGTTATTCTCACAATGAATCCCATTATACAATAAACGACGGATATAAGACTGCTAAGCCTTGTTAATCAAAGGTCTCACTTTTTGTAAGATTCGGTTAATCTAAAAGTTTCAGTTCTTCCAGGGTAAGGTCAACGCCTCCCAAACTGGTCAAATGTTTACTGCTTTAAAGTTGTCTAGAATTTATATAAGAATAAATGCCAATCCATATGCAAGTAGAATTTTCTCGATTCAATTGTTCTATACACGATAATATAAGGGCCCTTAATACCATTTTGCCCTTGGATTTTTAATTGGACGTTTTATTTACAAGCGACAAGTATTTGTTTTACTGTAATTTTCCTGGTTTCTTAAAATTTAAGGTATGTTCATACGGCTCTCTGCACCCCTCGTATTGTTCCCACTGCTAAAATATTTACGAGATTATTTTACAATTATTTTATTAACTCTAGATATCAACCTCCTTCGGGACGGAACACTAACTAATAACTTGTGCCCATTTGCTAGCCAAAAAGAACACACATTCAACATGGCTATCAAAGATTATGAGAAGGGCAATGCCAGCCTAGCCCCTCCTAGATTTGAAGAAACAACAGAACAAAACTCGACTTTCTCCGACACTTTTGAAAAGGATGTCACTTTCGGTTCTACAGTAGAGGATGACACGGACCCATTTCGACATCTTGCAGAAGATGAAGCCGAGGTTTTACGTCGACAAGTCGAATTGAAGAAGGTCCCTGTATCTTACAAGTCCTTTTACAGATATGCCACCAAAAAGGATATAATCTTACTCGTCATTGGTTATATCTGCTCTATTGCTGCCGGGGCTGGACTTCCAATGTTTACCCTTGTTTTCGGAAGCTTGACCCAAGAATTCTCCGACTTTCTTACGGAACATTCTAACCCCGAAAAGTTCCAAGCTTCTATCAACCATTTCACTTTGTATTTCCTTTATTTAGGACTTGGAATCATCACTCTTACTACTATTGAAACTTTCATTCATGTGGATAGAGGTGAAGTTTTAGCTGGCCGTGTTCGCCAACACTATCTCAAGGCCGTCTTGCGTCAAAATATCGGATATTTCGACAAATTAGGAGCTGGAGAAGTCACTACAAGAATCACCAACGATACCAATTCAATTCAAGAAGGAATCTCTGAAAAAGCCGGTTTAATTGTCAGTGGAATCTCCTCTTTTTTAGCCGCTTTTGCCATTGGATTCTCAAAGGATTGGAGAATGACCTTGATCTTGTCTTCGGTTGTATTTGCAATCGTCGGCACCATGACCACCGGATCCGTCTTTATCATCAAGTACACGACATTATCAACAAAGGCTTACGCCGAGGGTTCTACCGTAGCCGAAGAGTCTCTGTCAGCTATTCACAATACTGTTGCGTTTGGTACTCAGCGTCGTTTGGTGGAAAAGTTCGACAAACACTTGTACAACACCATGATTGCTGCAGGCTTGAAAGATAGAGCTTTGACTATGATGGTGGCTAGTATTTGGTGTGTCATTTATTTGTCCTATGCTTTGGCTTTTTGGCAAGGATCGCGATATATTGTCAGTGGAACCATTCAGATCGGCACTCTTGTAACCGTCATCATGGCCATTATGATTGGTGCCTTTGTGCTTGGTAACGTGGCTCCTGCCTTCCAGGCCATTGGAAATGCCATTGCTTCTGGCCAGAAGATTTTCGAGGCCATTGACCGAGTTCCTGTCATTGATTCTGCTGCCGAACCTGATGAGAACAACCAAATGTTGGATGAAATCGAGGGAAGAATCGAGATTAAACATGTCAAATTTATCTATCCTTCTCGTCCTGATGTTACCGTTCTGAAAGACATGAATCTTACCATCGAACCTGGTCAAACCGTGGCTTTAGTTGGAGCTTCAGGATCAGGCAAGTCCACAATCGTAGGCCTTATCGAAAGGTTTTATGACCCTGTCGATGGTAAAGTTTACATCGATGGCAAAGACATTTCCAAGGTTCAGGTCAGTTCTCTTCGACAGCAAATTGCCCTTGTATCTCAAGAGCCTTCCCTTTTTGCTACTACCATCTATGAGAACATTAGTTTTGGACTTATCGGAACCAAATATGAGCATGTTTCTGATGAAAAGAAGCGTGAACTTGTAATTGAGGCCTGTAAATTTGCAAATGCTTACGACTTCATTGAAAAGCTCACTGATGGCTTGGAGACTCACGTTGGAGAACGTGGATTCCTTATGTCTGGTGGCCAAAAGCAACGTATTGCTATCGCTCGGGCCATTATCTCAGAACCTAAGATCCTTTTGTTGGACGAAGCTACTTCTGCTCTTGATACCAAGTCTGAAGGAGTCGTCCAAGATGCTTTGGATCGTGCTGCCAAGTCAAGGACCACAATTGTAATTGCCCATCGGCTATCTACTATCAAAGATGCCGATAAGATTATCGTCATGTCTAAAGGAGATATTGTAGAAAGCGGAACTCATCAAGAGCTACTTGACCAAGGTGGAGCGTACAGCAAGCTTGTCGAGGCACAGAAAATTGTTGCCCTTAAGCAAAGCCACGACCATGTGGACACAGATCAGGGAGACCTTGGAGACCCTGTTGCTCTCACTGCTAACTACGATGATGACGAACCCTTAGGCCTTACCAAAACTTCTACTATGAAGTCCATCTCGAGTCTCAAACTTGAGGGTCAATCTTTGGGCACTCCTCCTGTCAAGAGATCTGTTTGGTACCTTATGAAAATGCTTTATCAATTCAATAAGAAAGAAACTGGTCGTATTCTCTTTGGAACCTTTTTTGCATTCATCTGCGGTTTTGGTTATCCCTCCTTGGCTATTCTTTTTGCCAAAGTTATGAATGCATTCATGGTTACCCCTGATCAATATCCTCATATGAGACATCAGGTCAATATGTATTCTGGATTCTTTTTCATGATTGGTATCATTGAATGGTTTTCTTTCTATCTTATGATCTCCAATTTGTCCTACGGCTCAGAAAATCTGGTGCGAAATATCCGTCGCCGTGTTTTTGAACAATTTCTTCGCATGGACATTTCTTTCTTTGATTTGGATGAGAACACTAGTGGAGCCTTGGTTTCTACTTTGGCCAAGGATGGTCAGTATGTTGAAGGTCTTGGCGGTGCTACTGTTGGACAAATCCTTATGTCAGTTGTGACTCTTGTTGTAGGAGTTATTGTTGGTATTGTTTTCAACTGGAGATTGGCGCTTGTTTGTACAGCTTGTGTCCCCATTCTTGTCGGATGTGGATTTGTTCGATTCTGGGTCTTGGTCAAGTTACAAGAACGTGCAAAGAAGGTATATGAGGAGTCTGGCTCTTATGCTTGTGAAAGTATTGGGTCCATTAGGACTGTGGCTTCGTTAACTCGTGAGGATGGTGTATATGAGACTTACAAGGCCAGTGTCGATAGACAGATTGCCAACTCCAGACCGTCAGCCTTTCGTTCGGCGTTTTTGTATGGTCTTAGTCAAGGATTAACTCCTTGGGTCATGGGTCTCGGATTCTGGTATGGAAGTACCCTTTTGAAGAATGGAACCATTAGTTCCTTCCAATTCTTTGTTGCTTTCATTGCTGTTGTGTTTGGTGCTCAATCGGCTGGTAGTATCTTCTCATTTGCTCCCGACATGGGAAAAGCCAAGCAAGCTGCTGACAATATCTCGCGAATCCTTGACATTGAGCCAGAAATCGATACTTGGTCTGAAAAGGGCACGGTGTTGGATCCTGAAACCGTTGAGGGAAATATCGATTTCATCGATGTCCATTTCCGTTATCCAACTCGACCTAATGTGCCAGTTCTTCGAGGGCTCAATCTTAGCATTAACAAGGGTCAATACGTTGCTTTAGTCGGATCTTCAGGTTGTGGAAAGAGTACGACCATTGGACTGGTGGAGCAGTTTTACAGACCATTATCTGGACAAGTGGTTCTTGATGGTCACGACATTAGAGACTTGAACATCAATGACTACCGTAGTCACATTGCTTTGGTCCAACAAGAACCCATTCTTTATTCTGGATCCATTCGAGAGAATATTCTATTAGGAACCAGCAAAGATGTTTCAAGAGAAGACATGTTTGAGGCCTGTCGCAAGGCTAATATTCATGACTTTATAATGTCGCTTCCTGATGGATACGAAACATTCTGTGGGTCGAAAGGTGCATTGCTATCTGGAGGCCAAAAACAACGAATAGCCATTGCAAGAGCTTTGATTCGTGACCCCAAGGTTTTACTTCTCGACGAGGCCACTTCTGCTCTTGATAGTGAATCTGAAAAGGTTGTTCAACATGCTCTTGATAAGGCGGCTAAGGGAAGAACCACCATTGCCGTTGCTCATAGGCTGTCTACTATTCAGAATGCCGATATCATTTACGTCATAGATAATGGCCGAGTTTTGGAGTCGGGATCTCATCAAGAACTTTTGGCCAACAAGTCCAAGTACTACGAACTGGTCCAAATGCAAGCATTAGAGAGGTGATTGAGCTGTTATCAGAATGGGCTCTTAGGGTACGACACTGGCCACCGAATCTCTAAGCTATGGCCTTTCTAATGATTACTTTGTTTTAATGTTCTAGACTGAGGATGCCTCAATTAGCCTGGCTTGATGGAATCAAGCCTATAATCTATGTATAAGTCTCTGTATATATCTCGCGATTCTCCCTTTATGAGCTTACTGTTCCAAATTTGTTATCTGTAGCTTGGAATTTAATCTACTATTAATTTATACTTGTAAATTCTTCGTAAAATTATAATGGAAATCTACTTAACCGTAAGAGAGTTTGATTGTGCCAAGGGGTGAATGAAGCGTGAGACTAGCGACACAATTGACTATTTATATACTTAAAATCAATCTCAAGCAGGCTACCACCGATGCGATATCGGTTTCCATTTTATTTCGCCGATATCGATAAATTGGAACATACAGAGTCTGTTACGCATGAGCGCGGTGGATATATACCTTTTCTTTTCTTTCACCTGCTTTACAACAGAGTCATATGAAGGAATCATAGTACAGCAAACTTTAATTCCAGACACAGATATATCTTTGACCATCCTTAGAACGCCGAAAATGTCGTCCAAATGGGGATAGGACAATATATTTTCCGTTATATAATCTAATTGTTACCATAGTCCAGTGTTGTCGGAACAGAGCAAACCGTCGAGAGCCCTGGTGGAGGGTCCCTTCGGAGCGCATTGGGGTATTTACAATAGAAAGCACTGATGATCTGTCTCTTTTGGGACATGCAGGGAGGCCTCTGCACTTGGCCATCCGCTTTACTCCAAGCTGATTTTGGAATACCCATCCGGACGTTCTGCAACGCTGCCATAGTCTATTATCGGTGAATGCAAATAGTCTTTAGATAACTAGCAATTCAATTACTCCCAATTAGCTGATTTTGGTACTGATTGGATCACCAATTTGAAGTTTTGAAGTAAGAGTTGCCGAATGGGGAAATCGATCGGTCCGAAATACATTCTCTCATTGTCGGCAATAATTCGCCGACTTGTGAATATTTGAGAAATAAGTCGGCATTAGGCTCGGAACAGGGTCTATAGTTCGAACACTATCTGCATGGAGTCAATTAACCACGGATACATTGCTACAGCACATTTGGTGCCCGAATACCTATTCAGAGTACAATTTCCGCGATATACATTCAATATTGAACTAGTTGAGATACACCATGTTGTAGATCTTTAATTATTTGGACTTTGCAAACGGCACAATTCTCCAGAGCATCATATAATTATATTAATGCTTAATCATGATGGAAAATCATTAACCAATTGTAATTTTCACTTTTTATTTATCTGTTATCTTAGACATCTGTTGCCGTGGCTTGTGTCGATCATTGGTTTTCTGTCAACTTCTGTGCATCAACGAGCGCAAAAGTTAACCGTACGCTCAGTTATATATAACTCTGTGTTGCTTATACAAACTTTTAATCATTAAAATTGATTGTGCACCCGACATTCTATTTAGAACTTACTGATTGTAACTTAGCAAATTTTTGAAAATGAATGGCGTTGTTCAGGGGCCAGTTTCAAAAAGGGTGGAGACCCAAACTTTAACTAGCGTGCGGCTCGAAGCCGCAGCATAAGATCGTCCTACTCAAAATGACATAGACTTAGATATCCGTAATTTCAACTTGTTAAGGTGTTGACTCTGGCATTAAAATAAAATAAGAATATTCGACATCGACCAAAGGTTTATCCAGGATTCTTTTGAGCTAGTTTAAACTAGTGAATAATTTTCAGAAAGAGGTTTGATCTGCTTCATAGATTTGGACCATTTGATTGCCAATCGCAGGAAGAGCCACTCCTTTTTACCTTACCCAGTTAATCTCCGCCCCCACCTTCGAGAATAACTGCTACGAATTACTACTATCCATACAATGTCTCATTAAAGAAGTATAAAGTTTTATGAAACTCTGTATGAAGCCTTCTACTGAATTTATTGATATCATCACTCTGAGCAATTTCAAATGAAACAAATAGTTTAGACTTTTGCAGGCCATTTTACAATTAATGGTGCCTTGTTAGATTATCTCCCGAAAATAATAATTGTGGGTAAAACATTACCCGATTCCCACCCACCCCGCATCAGATAGGTCTGCATCCAATAACTGGTATTGTGTATAAATTGAAATCAAATCATCAGTATTGCCATGTTTAAACAAAAATGACTCAGTTCCCTAATAAATTAGGAATTGCCACTTTATCATTAGGAACTTGCAAGTATCACAGACTTGAACCAAGGCTTATTGAAGCTGCCAAGGCGGGGCACAAGGTTATAGACCTGTTTGATGAAGATTGGGGAGCCTATCTTGGAGAGCATGGCTTAAATCCCGACAATCTTTGGGAGCCAATTCCAGAAAACCTTGAAATAGCAGAAAAGCTTGGAAACTTTATCAAGGATTTGGGTATGGAGGTTGGTTGTACACAACCTTTGAGAAACCTTGAGGGGATAGTTGACCCTGATGAAAGAAGGAAGCATTTAGACCTGGCAGCCAAACGGTTTCCATTCATGAGGAAATTTCAAACAAATTTGGTTTTTACAAGTGGAATTGTTAGAAGAGATGAAGGTATTACTGAGGATCTAGAAGCCGGAGCTAGAGATCTTGCTGAACTTGCTGATTTGGCTGCGGAATTCTCTAGAAACGATGGAGGGGAAATGATAAAAATAGGATATGAAGGCCTCTCTTGGGCCCGGCGTAACACTTGGAAGTCTGCTTGGGAACTAGTGGAAAAGACTAATCGTCCTAATGTTGGACTTGTAATGGACTCGTTCAACATGTTAGCTGTTGAGTTTGCCAGTCCATATAATCCAACGGGTCATGGTAGGATCTATGACGATGAAGAGAAGGCATTACAGGTAATTAAGGATTCAATGGCTGAATTTGTCCGTACTGTACCTGGAGATAGGCTTTTCTTTGTTCAATTGGGCGATGCAGTTCTAATGGATCCTAAGAAGTTCTTGCTTCCTCAGGATCCTTCCATTCCTGACATATTGCCATGGTCGAGAGGATATAGACTGTTCCCAATGGAACCAGAGAAAGGTGGATACATGCCAGTAGAAATAGTGGTTGCAGGAATATTGGCAACTGGCTATAAAGGTCCCCTATCTCTAGAGGTATTCAACAACAGTTTATTAGTAGATGACTCTTCAGTTCCCCGTGAGCATGCAATTCGTGGCTATAATGGTCTTGTTCGAGTAGTCCAAGCTGCCCAATCTGTTCAACTATCTTAACTGCTCATAATAGCATCTGAATTCACTAGCTGGTTGACTCGATCAAATCACTCATACAAATTTTCTTTACGCTTGGTGATTTGCCTAAGAGATTGTTCACATATGTTCCATTAGTGGAGCAATTTCAATTGGCTTAGATCTGTATAATCTTTGCTGAGTGTTGCTTATATTCTAGTATACAAGTAGTCTAAACTCCAATAAATTAAATATATAAATAATAATACTAGATCAATGCAAAGCTGTCTGAAACTGCTTTAGAATGCTAGATTTAGGTGCTGATTTCCTTAGCAAAGTACTTTAGTGATGTTGTTAGCAGAGGCATCTTGGAGTAAATGCCTCCCATCAACGGCAAGCTTTTGCAGCCTATATCGAGCTTTGGCTTAGCAGTGGTGGGCCCAAAATCGATAAAGCTTATTCCTTCCTTCAATGCCGTATCAATGGTGTATTGCATCATAACAAAATATGCCTTGTACTGTCTTGCAAGCTCATGGTCAAGGCCTTGGAAATCCGAAGTCATTGTGTCCCCCAGTCTAAACACTACACAGGATGCTATAACCTTGCCATCGACCTCAAGGAATTGTAGTGATCGGTATCGCTTTTGAACCAGAGTTTCATTGGTTGCAGCTTTTGAAACTTGGTTTTTTGAAATTTGGTTGAATCCATTGACCTTTGCACTTCCTAAGCTCCTCAAAAGTTCCTCAGTTGGTTCCACAAGCACAGCAGTATGCCCTTCTGTAATCCTCTTTTCAGCAATATTATGCCACAGTTCCATGACCTTGGCGCATTCCTGACCTGTGAATTCTGTTGACTCTATGAATTTGCCTTGGGCTTTAGTGAAGTTCCCCATCCGACTTTTATACTTGATGGCTTTGATGTAATCCAGCATCGTCTTGCCTCTAAACGGCCTAAGGTCAACGATGTGAGAAGCAGGCAAAGGAGTAGGATGCCAGCCGCTGGGTTGTATTGCCCTCTCTGTCTCCTCGTTGGCATATCTAGGATCCAAAAGCATGGTACATTTCTCCGAGGACGGCAGTTTCTGGTTCCATTCTGCAACGGCTCGCGAAACTGCTGCACTTCGAGCCACAGGACGTCGGCTAGAAGCTGTATAAAAAGTTGCTTGACGGAAAGGCCAGTGAAAAGCTAGCAAACCCATGCGGACAACTAACGGGCGAGCCCACTTAAACTTAATAGGAGACTTTGAACCCAAAACCTTTTGTGCAAACCTCATAAACTTGTTGTCAATAGAACCGGTCAAGTCGTAGTCTTCAATCCTGGTCAACATCACCAGGGCCTCTGTTGACATTAACTCTGCATTGAATTCGATTTCCTTTTGGATATCTTGCTCAGATTTTGGAGTCTCCAGGGGAAAACTTATTGAACCACGTTTTTGTCCAGTAGCGGCAGCTTTCTTATTCATTCTTTTGATTTTTCTTTTCATTTTTCTTTTGGAGAGCTGAGTGGACCCTTTTTGGTCGTCAGTAGGTGCAAGAGTTTTGTTTGAAATAGTTTCGACTGCTGCCTCCAAATCGTAAGGTAAAATCCTTTCTTTATCTAAATCTTGCCAGGCTCTGATCTGCTCGTACGACACTCCAGATCGCTTTTCGGACTTATTGGGTTTAAAGACCCGCAAAACTACACAATTCATTCCAGGAATATTAGCACTAGCATAAGAATCCATAAGAGACATTGCGCTATCTCCACTGGGGGCGCTTGGGTAGTTCTTTCCATATCTGTTAATTAAAGATGCATATGCAGCCTTTTGAGCGTCACTATATTTGGATAGATCAATGAGCTCAACAGATAGAAATGAAGGAGGCTGAGATTGCAGAAACAGAGAAGAAATGATGGAAACGACATTTAAAGCCAGAGCAATTCCGCTCAATGCGATGTTTGCATTGGCAACATCGGACCGAATGATTTTCTGATGAATCGCAACTTCGAGGTAGTGGACAGATAAAGCTAGATATATTATCAAGATAATGAATGAGCTAAAGGCCAGAGTACAGTAGAAATTGATAAATCTTGTGTGAACATGGTTAAGACGGTTCCCTTCTCTAATGGTCACACAGACAGCTATGCCAAGGACAGATAGAGCAATAACTATAGAACCACAGTGCTGGTTGTAAAAGCACATTGAAGAGATTTTGTGGGCCAGAGGCAAGTTGCTGTTTGTTAAAGAAAAATGGTTCATGACAATCATAAGAGTTCCTACAACAAATTGACAGATTGAACAAGTAGCAAGAGAGTAGCGGGCCAGTTTGAAGACAGGCCACCATGAGTGCATGCAAATAGAGATTCCAAAGAAAGCTTGAGTGGCTACTTGAAACGAATCTACCACCGTTATGGCGGAAGACACTGGAATGTCGGTCTTATGAGCATTGTATCCAGGAACAACAGATTCTTCACTGGTAAGCGCGATGATGGATACAATCAACACTGACAAGTTGCTGAACAAAAAAAGCAGTTTGATCACTTCGCGAATCTTTATTCTGTTACAGGCTGTGCGAGAGTGCGATTTGGACTCAAGAATATAGTCGATAAAGAACCAAATAATAGAACATGTCACAATGAAAAGGGAAATCAGTGGAGGGAAATATGCCCCATGAAAGCGCTTTATGTGTACAATAGCCGAGCCGATGTCGAAAGCGATTGCCAGTATAGCAGACACCAGCACGAAAATGGTCTGTCTCTTGAATATTCTAGATCTTCGTGTCGGTATACAATCGTCTTCTGAAGTCTCGGAAGATTCGGAAGAGCCCTTAGCTGAACATTGTTTTGAGTTTTCGCCGGATGGTTTTAAATGTGGCTTTGGTGTTGACATAATTGATCTTTTTAATATCTCAGCCGGCTTTTCGCTATGATTGCTGTCCTCCATTTCGAGTTTATAGATGATTTCATGAAGAAATACAGTCAAAATAGTTGTGAAAAGTAAACTTTAATGAAAGCAGAAAGCGTAATAGGATAATAATGGTTGTTTAAATGGAGTGCAAATAATGGATTTAAAGTTAGGCACTTTCACGTTCCCGACTTAGGCGATCAATAAAATCCATTTTTGATATTATATCGCCGATATATATATTACAAGCTTGAATGGTAAGGGGTCAAAGTTTGTTGGATTAAGTTTTTTTTTTCTGGTGGATTGGCCTGGCCTTTCTGCAGAAAGCTCTAATCGTATCTAACAACTGTCACAGTTGACTGGTCGCCAAGATTCACAGCCACAAAGGCCCTTTTGGTGGATAGATAATTTCCAGGATTTGTTTTTCATTTGACTTTGTTTTTATTAAATCTCATGTATCGTTGAGCCATATTTCAAATTAGGCAACAGGATGCAGATCTATTGCTTGGCTCTAAACGGTGCTCTAATGTACTTTAATTATCCAAAGGGGATAAGTATTTTCGAATTAGGAATAAGACCTGCGGAACTGACAGCATAAAAAGGGCTGAGCACAAAGGTTGATCACGATCAGGAATTTGGATATTAAATGGATTTAAATCGAAGTAAACTAGAGGAAATACTAATATTCAACATCTGTAACTACATGGGATATGTGCAAATTGAAGTAATTGTAAGAACCTTATTTGCAATGACTGTTTAAAATGACTTGGAAATGAATTATCAGACGCTCGTTAACTGAGTTTCCATATTTCTAGGCTATACTTGAAAGAGGCTGAGGTCAAGGTTTGTATAACATAGAAACATAGAAGAATTAATGACATCATGGGAATGTATTCCGTATCGAGATCAAACTTTCCTATATGAGTCAAACCCTGTTTATTTAAGGTTGCACGGAAAGACTTTGATAAAACTATTAATAGGAAACAAGATCTGTGTGGACTGGAGCCGCAGGACACAGTCTTTTTAGTAGACGTTTAAATATGCCCACTTATCAAAGTTTTTCCTCATTATTAACTTATAGGCAAATCAAAAGCTTCGCTGTAAAGTATGTCTGTTTATGAGTTAACTTATAAATAATTCACAAGTTTCGCTGCAAAATATGTTTGTTTATGAGTTCAATTACAGTTTCCTCTCTCCACATTATTTTGTATAAATTATCTCGAGGAGTGGGGTTAAGGAGACAACAAGAATACTGCATAAAATATCTCGAGAAGTGGGGTTAAGTAGATAACAAGAATACTGCATATAATCCATAATTCAGCATATTATAGGAGAAATTCACGACTGAACTCAAGGGTCTTATTGCGCCAACAATTCTACAAATGCAGGAGGCTAGTTTCAATTAGATCCATTCCAACATAATTTTCCAATTTTCTTTGTTACAATGACATCATGATTAACGATCGCTGTTAGTCCACATTAATGCCTTGTGCTTTCTGTTTTGAGTTCAAGAAATGAATATTTATAGCTAAGACACTTGTTTTAAATTGAAATTAAGATTTAAGGAACTTTTAATCCGTGTGTTTTCAGATGTATACAAGATCAATGGAACAGGTCTGACTGCATGGTGAGTAATGTGATTTCTGAACAGGTCTAAAATTCTATCACAAAGCAGATTCAATAAGCGTATTTGGAAGCGGCTGCTATTAGCTCAAGATTTAGAAATAACACGGCTCACTGAACTTTATGCCGTAATCTGCAGTCACTCGTTACTCATTTTCGGATTCAGAGTCGGCATCTTACCTTGTTAAGAAATTTGAATGTATATTGAAAATGCAGAGGCATAAGCTTAGCTTTGAAATGGTTATAATAGCCCGCTTTCATTACCCTTAACTCTTTTCCACAACGCAGATCCACCAATCACAAAATATCATGGATCTTCAACCCCGACAGAGTCACAGACACTTTTTTTGGTATTACGCTTATGTAAATATAACTTTATAGAATTTTCACTTTCATCATGGCTGGTATTCACAGGAAGAAATAAGCAATTGCACTGGCTTTGATTTGCCAGCAATTAAGTGGATGACGATATAGAGAGCTGTCAGAGATCTATCCAGCTTCCTTCAGTCATGTTTCTTGCTTGAAAATCAATTAATTGATCCATGTCTGACATTCAAATCTATATATTAAATAGAAACAATTATGCAGGAATCAGTTTAACGTAAACTCCATTTCCAACCGAAATAGTCAAATTAACACTTTGAATAGGCTCGCCAGAAATTTTTTCAGGCGTAGTAACAATTTGTTTAAATGTTTGTAAAAGGCGAACTAGAACGTACGACATCTCAGTCAAAGCCAACTGTTGGCCTAAACAAATCCTAGGTCCTCCGTTAAAAGGCAAATACTCCCAAGATGGAAGCATTCCTTCCCATCTATCAGGTCGGAACTCATTGGCATATTGTCCATAAAACTCCTTTGATCGATGCATGGCACAGACTGAGTATATGACTCTGTCTCCCTTTTCTATTAAGATAGGACTCATTCCATCAGGACCGCCTCCCCTTGGCAGAGTAGTATTAACAGCTGCCATACGGTTATTGTTAGGTACAATAGGGTACATTCGCAAAACTTCACTGATAAAATGCTGAAGATAATGTATCCTTTTAAGAGATTCAAAAGTTATATCATCAGTGTCGGTTCCAAACTGATCCAAGACTATACTTCGGAGTTTGTCAAAAATATCTGGATATCTCGCCAAAGAATAAAGGCACACAGATAGAGCAGCAGCAGTAGTATCCCGTGCTGCAAGCAATATGTTGAGGCTTTGACTTCGCAGCACAATAGGATCTTTTGTGTGCTGGGATAGAGCCTGGAGGAAGACGTAACGTCCCTCCTTCTCGGATATTTTCCCTTCCAAAGCCTTGTTCACATACTTGTCTACAAAACCACGGCATATCTTGACCCAAGTTTTAAATCTAAAGCGGTTGAGAGTAAAAGCCTCTCGTTCTCGATTTGCCAGATACTTTTGTGCCTTGTTGAAAGCATCCGAGAACTGTTCTGCATCCGACAATGGATTGTCATCGAGAGAATTGACACTTTCTCCAAACAAGAATTCCGTTGCAACATCAAGACTAAATCGATAAAAAACATCTTGAATATCGAACAATCCGTCTTCCGTCTTTGGCGAATAGTAATTTGCTTTGGCAATAGCAATAATCTTGTTGACATGAGGGTCGAAATTGTCAAGACGAGAGATCTGTTGACGCGTGAATTGGGGACGAAGTAGCGCTCTGGAATGCAACCATGCTTCTCCATCCAAAGTGAAAATCCCATCACCAAGAAGAGGGCCAATCTCCTCGTTCCGGTCTCCAAGCACGAAATCTTTAAACTGCGTGGAAAGCATTGCCTTGATATTTTCAGGGTCCATGGTAACAATTATAAACTTTCCAAATCCATATCTTTGAACGGTCTTTGCTCCTGTAGATTCAAAAATCCCTCTAATGAGTTCAGTCAATTGAGACCGCAAAACAGCTGTCAATCCTTCCATAAATAGAGGAATCCCTAGAGGAAATCGGATTTGCTTGACCTGGAGGGGACTGGCTCCATATTTCGCGGCCCGACGGTTATACAAGTATACTCTTACATGAGGACTCGCATAGATATAAACAGTGAGACAAACGAATAGTACCAGGGCATTTACAATCATCTCGAATGAACAGTTCAAAGAGATCAGAAGATAGCTCAGAATTCACCTATTTGTCCTAATACATTCTGCATGAAACAACCAAGTGGCAATCTCGCCGAATTGATTATCATATCGACTCAGCCTTGTCAAGACTTAGCCTCGTTGAGATAAGTCCCTATAAGGGAGGTCGTAGGAATAGGGTTAATATATCTATTGCATTTCGGCTATGCGTATACAGCCCTTCAGCCCTTCAGCCCTTCAATGAAGATAGAACTGGTCCCTTGATTCGATTTAGTTTCATAAGTCATTAGTTAATAATTTCTCTTTACTTTTAACCGGTTATAAGCTTTGACGTTGCGGTTAAAGTTTATACTAAGACTTTCATCGCGACTAAATTTGAGACTTCCCAAATAATAATTTATGTGACTCATGGAACCTAAACAAAAGTACGCTTAATAATTGGCGATTTTGGATAGGGCGCAGTGGAGGAACATGTGGAAGCCGGAAAGTGGACAATTGCTATTTTTATGAACTTTGCAGGAGTTTATTTTGGAGGGAGCGAATCACGTTGAATAGCGGGCCCACACAATATTCCTGGCAATGTGCGATATTGCTGGGAAGAGATTCTCCAGATAGAAATTATCGGGACTTCACCATCGCACTTTCTGCCGATATTTTTTGTGTTTATAGTGATATCGGCTAACACAGAATCTACAGATACAAAGGCTTCATGGTCATTGCTGTTCGTCGGGCAAGGGAACATTGGTAGATAAGTCGTCTGATATACTGTCGTCCGATATACTGTATATAAAAGACTATGAAGAGCATTACTGACGCTTAATCAAACCAATAAATCCTTTTACTACATCTGACAATTATACTAAGACATTGTCCAGATCAAAATATGTGTCCAAGACAATTATGCAGGAACTAACTTAAGGTGAACTCCATTTGTAATGGAAACAGTTAAATTGACAGTTTGACTTGGTTCGCCCGAAATCTTATCAGGAGTGGTAATAATCTGCTTAAAGGATTGCAAAAGGCGAACTAGAACATACGACATCTCAGTCAAGGCCAACTGTTGACCTAAACAAATCCTAGGTCCTCCGTTAAATGGCAAAAATTCCCAAGATGGCAGTCTTCCTTCCCATCTTTCAGGCCGGAATTCATTTGCATCTTCTCCATAAAACTCCTTCAATCTATGCATTGCACAAACGGTGTATACAACCCTTCCTCCCTTTTCAACTAGAATAGGATTCATTCCGTCAGATCCACCGCCTCTTGGTAATGTAGTATCAACGGCAGCCATACGGCTATTGATGGGGACAATAGGATACATTCGCAAGACCTCACTGATAAAATGTTGGAGATAAGACATTTTTTTAAGAGATTCGAAAGATATCTCTGCTGTGTCTGTTCCAAACTGCTCCAACACGATATTCCTGAGCTTGTCGAAAATATGAGGATATCTTGCTAATGAATAGAGGGATAAAGATAACGCAGCAGCAGTCGTATCACGCCCTGCAAGCAATATGTTGAGGCATTGACTTCGTAGCACAACAGGATCTTTAGTATGCTGTGCAAGAGCATGAAGGAAGACGTAATGACCCTCCTTTTCAGAGATTTTTCCTTCCAAAGCCTTATCTACATAGTTGTCTACGAATCTATGACAACATTTGGTCCAAGTTTTGAATTTAAAGTAGTTGAAGGGAATAATCTCTCGTTCTCGATTGGCCAAATAATTTTGTGCCTTATTAAAAGCATCAGCAAACTGTACCCCATCAATTGTTGGATTTTCATCTAGAGAATTAACACTTTCTCCAAACAAGAATTCTGTAGAAGAATCGAGAGTAAATCGGAAAAAGATATCTTGAATATCAAATAATCCATCTTCAGTCTTTGGCGAATAGTAGTTTGATCTAGCTATATTAACGATTTTGCCGACATGAACCTCAACATCGTCTAGACGAGAGATCTGTTGACGAGTAAATTGAGGTCGGAGTAAAGCTCTAGAATGCGACCAACCTTCTCCATCTAAAGTGAAGATCCCGTCGCCAAGAAGAGGGCTAATTTCCTCATTTCGGTCTCCAAGTACAAAGTCTTTGAATTGTGTAGAAAGAATTGCCTTGATATTTTCGGGATCGGCAGTAAGAAGGATAAACTTGCCGAGTACATATCTATTGACTGTTTTTGCCCCTGCATCATCATAAATTCTTCTAAAACGTTCAATTAATCGAGCCTGTGAAACAGCTCGCAGAATTTCAACCAATAGAGGAATGCCGAGAGGGAATATTATAGCCGTAAGCTGAACAGGGCTGGCTCCCCGTTTTAGTGCCCTACGGTTATATAAGTAAAGTCTTACATGAGGAGTTGCATAGATATAAACGATACAACAGAACAGCAATGCCAGAACCTTGATAATCATTGAGAATACTTGGAAAGGTTCAGGTAACAGAATTGATTCTGTTAACCTGATTATTTTTTCTCCGCATTGAACTAGCAAGTGGCAAAACTCTCTGGTTGAAATCACATGGCAGCCATCCCAAAAGGCTATAATAAACCTAAAAAATATTGAGATCTTTAGTTCTGAAATTTTCAATTATTTTATTTTATATTATAGCATAAAGGGAGGAGAGCTCATGGAGGCCTGTCTGTGGCCAATTTCCAATGCCAAACCTCAATATCCGGGCAAATGACCTGATAGAAATTAATGACAAGATAACTCTTTCCATTTAACAAATACCTTTTTTTTTACAACAATTCTGCCGATATCGTATTTAATATTTTAATTTATTTAAAACATATATTTATAGTCTCCAGATATTTTGTCTACTGTTAGCGGTGTTGCTGATTTTCCAGAAGTGTAAGAGGATATTGGAATCAAAATGTAGCCGATATTTTTACATATTACATCGCCAACCCTTCAATTACCTTAATACAGAATTACTAGCTTAGTTTTGAAATAAATATTTCATCTTAAAATAACTGGAAACAGAAAAATAAATCAAATATATATATAAAATCAGGCAATTGATCCATTTGAAGAGACCAGATTAAAGAACATATCTAAAGCTAGTATTCTCGCGGTCGGTCATATCGGTTTGTTCAATAAGGGTGTCAGGAGGTCCATATTCTCTTTCTCTGCGAGCATTCTCCCTTCTCAAATACCAATAAGAGAGTAATGCCAGGGGAAGAGAGAATGCAACAAAGGCAATACTAGAAATAAAGCCTCCAAAAAATCTAGGGCCAGGAGTTGAACCAAACAAGACTTGAGAAAGAATGTTACCGACGCAGTATCCAACAAAAGTTCCTGCAGCTTGAGTGAATTTCTTAGAGTGACCTGCCACATTGGAAGAAGAGAAGGAGACAATAATAGAGCTAGCTCCAACAATAGCTGTGGTTAAAATAATTCCAAAGTACAACACTCCTCGGCTATTCCTTGGACCAAGCCAGCACACAAAGGAACCAACCATGGTGATAAGAGAGCAGACAATATACATGAAATATCTAGTGTTCTTAGTAACCCGAGCAATGTATGAAGCACCAACAACAAACAAGGTAGTAGTAAAGCCCATTGGAATAGATAGGAGAAGGGATTCGAAACTAGAAAATCCAAACCCTTTAATTACAATAGGAGCAAATGAAGCTAAAGATCCTCCAGGAATACTGGCACCAAGCATGAGCAAGAAACAACTCCAGAAATTAATGCTAAGGAGGCCTTCAACCACTTGCTTGCGATCAATTGTGTGATTGACATTTCCGGTAAGGTTTTGTTCCATCCGCTTGATAGCTATCTTCTGTTCTTTCTCAGTAAGAAACCAAGGCTTAGAATGAACAGGATCAGTAGGAAGAAAGAGGAAAATAACGATACCCCACAGAACACTTATGGCGCCTGCCACAAAGAACATATATTTCCAAGGAGATAGAGCACCTTTAACAAATCCCAGTCCATAGTTGATAAGAGGAGCGACCATGGATCCGAGTCCACTAGCACTGTACCAGAATGCAGTCCGAAGCACTTGCTCATGTCTAGTCCACCAGAATGAAACATAAACACTCATGGCTGGAGCCACAGCAGCTTCTGTCACTCCTAGAAAAAATCGATTTACCATGATTCCAGCGTAGTTGGTACATGCGGGAGTGGTAAGGATAATAGCAGACCACAATAGAATGGCGACTCCACAAACTTTAGCGGTAGGGAATTTAGCAGACAACATTGCCCAGGGATAGGTTCCAATTATATAACCGACGTAAAAGATCAAGGCGACATTAGAATATCGGGCGTTATCAGTGATTGGCTGTCCAAGGGCATTCTTTCCAGTAACAACAGTAAGTCCGAGCTCTGTATTCATTCCAAACAGAGCAGCAGAACTCAAAATAGCTTTATCTGCGTATTGAATAGCATAGGTGATCATGAGCATAGGAATAATATAGAAATCCAGCTTTCTTATGAGCTTTCTCTCCTCTTGAGGAGTATATTGAACTCCCTCCTTCTCATCATGAGAAATGTGTAAAGTAACTTCTTTGGAAGGCACTGTATAGAGTTCCATGTTGAATCCAAACTATTCAATGAATAATAATTTCACATTCTGCAGCGAGCTTTATAAAAAAATATTCTGAGGAGCTACCGCTATCATGCCCCACCTTACCAAGTGGGGCCCCGGATTTCCCCACCATGTTACGAATTTACCCAATCAGCTCAATGACGATGCCAAAATCGGAGCTAATTTTGGCGGACACATTTTTTGTTGACCAGGCCACATTTTATTCTACCCCGCATTAGCCTAATTCAGATTATTGTCGGTTAGAAGTGCTGTTGAAATTGTCGAAATGGCCAAGAAAATTTTCTTAAAGCCGAGGATTTCTAAGGATTTCTAATATCAAAGCCTTATTCAATACGAGCAGGTTGGCTCTCCAGGTGTAAAGCCTTGATTTATTTTACTTAGTCAATGACAATAACTCATAGCTATAATACTAAGCGTATGAATGCGTTCCGACCACATCTTAAATTTAAAACCCTGTACAACCTAGATCTGGGCTAGTACAGACCCTAGATCTACTGGACGGATTATTATCGAAATTTTTCCATCGTGATCAAAATATTATCGAGGCCAACAATTATACACGATGAGCTGAGTCTTCTCATCGGCAACACAAGCGAGCAAATCGGCTTATATATCATTGATCTCCTGAAAAGTCAACATATATAGTTGTGGAGAAGACGCACTGCCAAGTCCGAATTGGCGGGGTATTGCGAAACGGGAGAGAATGGAAGACTTACCCAGCAAAAATGATTCCGACAATTGCGACCAGGGTTAGGCCGGGTTCCGGATCTATTGCGAATCGGTCTATTTACAGTATGGGAGCATTGCGAAACGGAAATATTCGGAACATTTCTTTGCATGTCGAAGCTTGGCTGAATCCATCAGTCGGAACTCGTAACCTCATCTGCCAACGGTTCTCAACATCTTTCATCGGGATGAAATACAGCATGTGAAGAAAATATTTGCAAATTTGCTTGGCCGAAGATTACGAATGTTCTACGTGATTGCAAACAAAACAATTTCAATAAAAAGCAGACACGGCGCCGTAATCAACTCTTTTCCGTTAGATTTTAAATAAAATATTCCCCTCTAAATGTCGTAAAAAATAAGCTTAACGCCGTAGTTCTTCTCCTCCAATTTGAGTTTATACTGCTCTTGGACTCCTGGACCGCAAGAAGCAGTACCCAGTCCGTGAACTTCGAAATCAATTCGGAAGTTATTTCGGCGGTCCTCGGCTTTAAGCTCATAGGGGTGAGCAGCAGACTCTAATTGATACGGATTCCAGGGTTGTAAGCTGAAATTGAAATCATCCAGGGTATGAGTACTCGATGCTACAGCAGACATTCGCATATTGACAGGCTTTGGGTTTTGAGTGGCAAGGCTATGGGCCAACCGCTCTTCTACTCCTTCCAAAGAGCAAGTATCTGAAACAGAAGGAGTTTTAGGAGTCGAGCAGGACGGGCTTGTCTCGCCGCTGACAGATTTCATCGGATCCATCTCGGCATCTGGCTTGTGGAGACTTAAATCGACCCATCTAACTAAACTTCGATTGCCATTTTCCTGAGGAACTTCATAGTTTGTGAAAAACTCCTCTGCGGTGCCAGTAAAAACACCATATGCTTGAGCATACATGCTATCGGGGTAGGATTCACCAGGGCCAGCTCCAAGCCAAGTAGCTGATTGTAAATCGGAAGCCAAAACAAACTCAAGGCTGATTCTTGGAATCGTTGGGCAGTGGTATCCAATGGGATTTACTTGCAAGTCAACTCCGATTTCAAGGTTTGTCGTGAGATCCAGAGTATATTCAATCTCAAACTCAATCCCCCACCGAACAACAGGAGGTCTGACTTCGGACTTGACAAAGACAGTCATAATATCATCATTTTCTTCATAAGTTAGGGATTTGGCAGAAATGCCAGTCAAAAATTGTGCACATGGTACTGCTGCCATTTCCATCTATCTCTGCTCTTGTCATTGTCAGTAGGGGCTCTCCAAAATCCTAACGATGAACGCTCAGCAAAAAGCTCTGCGCCCTTGACAGCAACTGAGCTGATTAGTCCACTGGCGAGATCAAAACCGACACTGAAGTTACCACTGGCAAAAATATAACCACAGCTGTTTTTCAAAACTTTCCAACTATCTTTTTTGTCGTTAGATTGCAAAGAGGAACATTCCTCCATTTCGCAATCTTCACTTTCCTCAACGTCTTGTCCTGTTTCTGTACCCTGCAGTATCAGCTGATCATAAGCTACCAGATGTCCAGCCTTAGCCCAAGGCCGATCAACTGATAACTTTATATATGCAGATATACACACTTCTCCTCGAACAGAGGTCAAGTCCGGAAAATCGGGGCATTCAAGAAGGACTGCATCACCCCTTGGAGCAGCGGTTCTCAATCTAGGATGAACTAAACTAGAATGAACAAATGACTTGTTGCAGGTGACAGAGCTAGGCAATGGATCGCTCGGGAAGATCTCTACTTCGATATGCAATTCGAAATCCTGGAGGCGAATAAAGTCATGGAGGTTTGAAAGCTTGACCACATAGAAATCATCCATGCGGAAGATATCAAAACGACATGGTTGAATTACGTACTTATATTCCAAAGCCCAGGAGTAGGAGTATGATCTGAAAAGCATATTCCGTCCATTACAAATGTGCCATCGTGGACTTGTTCACCGAAATCACCCCCATAAGCGTAATATTTACTGCCATTAGGTGCATGTTTTTCCAAGCCATGACTTGCCCATTCCCATACAAAACCTCCCTGTAATCTAGGATACTTTTCAAACAGTTGTTGATATACAGACAACCCGCCAGGTCCATTACCCATTGCATGGGCATATTCACATAGAATTAGTGGCTTTGAGTATTCCGTCAGAGCTCCCTGTTGTTGTACAAACTCCAAGCTTGGATACATCACACTATAAACGTCCATACGATTGCCTCCTAAATCACGTTCATAGTGAACCGGAAAATTGGGCTCGCGCTCCTTTAGCCACTCATAAATACTATCATGATTAGATCCATAGAACGATTCATTTCCAAGAGACCACATTATTACACTAGGGTGGCTGTTATCTCTGTAGTAAAGAGCAGACACACGATCTATATATATGTCTTTCCAGTCCAGATTTTCCGATGTAAAACTCTGCGGAGATGGTGCAGAAGCTCTCTTGTCTCTGTGTTTAGAAGGAGCGCTGTGTTGTGTGCTTTGCGCTGATGTACCTGTGCCCTTTTTTCCGACAAGGGAACTTTGTGAGTAACGGGAATTTGTTTAGGGGCATTGGAATCGGAGCTGTTCAGAGCAAGCCTGGGTTTGGATCTATCAAAGTCTTTAACATCTTTTCGGCCGATCCAGTCACTTGTTGTAAAACCATGACATTCTAAATCGGCTTCTGCCATGACACAAAAGCCCAGAATATCTGCCCAGTATAGTAAGGCAGGATGTGATGGGTAATGTGAGCATCTTATCGCATTAATGTTGTGCTGCTTCATCAGCATGAGGTCATTAATAACGTCTTGGCTACTAACAGCTCGGCCTTTCAATGGGTGATTATCATGACGATTGATACCCTTGAGTAGAATGGCTGTCTTGTTGATCTTCAACAGACCGTCTGCAATTTCAGAGGTGCGAATTCCAAAATGGGCTCTCTGACTGTCCAAAATTTTACCGTCTTCGTCCCTGACAACGATATTTACAGGATAAAGGTACGGAGTTTCAGCTGTCCATAGGGAAATTGGCGTTATGTTGACCTCTTCTTCAATCCATCCTGTCTCAGAGAAGGTTTCAATGACTTTTAGACCATCAAGGCTCAAGCTTTTTGTATATTGGTACAAACAGGGTTCATAAATGATCACATCATTTGTATATCTAGAATTAGCCTCGCCAAATTCTCCTAGAGCCACCATTATTTTAACGGTTGCGCATTTGGATTTAATATCAAATTTCACAGTCTCAAAATAATACGAGTCAATCTCGACCAGTTTGGCAGTCGAGTAAACATCTCGAAATATTCCTTATTGTTAGACTGGGCATGAATAATCATCATAAACTTACCAGAAAGCCACCATTGATCTTGATCTTCAATGTAACTTCCCTTGGACCATTGTAATACAGTAGCCAATAAGAAATTGTCCTCTTGTTTGTCTTCATCCTCAGGAAACTTCCAAACTTCCTCAGGAACGTTAAACTTGCGGCGATTCCGACTACCTTCAGAATACCCCACAAAATGGCCATTAAGATGAACATAATAAGCACTGTCCACTCCTTCAAAGTACAATGACCTCAGCAACTCTGGTACGTTTGGATCTCTATAAGACGTAGAAATGACTTTTAAATAAGAACCTGTAGGGTTGTGTTTAGTCACAAACGGCGGATTGACAGGGAACGGATAAATATAGTTGGTGTAAATTGGATTGCCAAAGCCTTGAAGCTGCCAGTGCCCAGGGACTTGAATGTCAGTCCATTCTCTCAACTCAAGAGACTCGGTAGTCTTGAGCCTCCCGTACGCTCTTGTGCAAATGAAACTTCCATGTTCCACTCAGACACTCAGCATCAGGAGGGATATTATTCGTTGTACTGCAGATGACAGCAAACTTGGTGACATCTTCATGAAAGTCCCATATTTCAGGAAGTTCTTCAATTGACTCAGAAATCCTCCATCAATTGTATCTCTTGCAAGCTATTCACAGTCAAATATGTGACTGGTTGTATAGAGATCGCGTAAGGTTATTGAATGCTTAAAAGTTGAGATAGCAATTTGTCAAATAGGGATTTAAAGTGTGGAGTAGTAGTCATGGCAACAAACCTTAAATGGAACATCGACGCTCCAGAATCCAGATTCTCATAATTCTCCTCATCGTTTATCATTTAAAGGTTAAAGGGTACAATTTGTACTGTACCTAGTCAAGCTTCGTAATTATTAATTAGTAGGATCTGAAACGGCAGTACAAAAGAATTTCGATGTAAAATGATACGTGTGTTATATTACATTTGTAGAATACTGTTGAACTTTGAGTGGATCTTGGAGCAGGAAGAGATTTCGAATAAACTAATTGTAATGGGATGAGTCGGATGACCGTGTCGCGTGCTTCCTAAACTAGTCTGAGAGCAGAAAGTGAATCCATTGCTTACTTCACATATGATTCGAGATTAGTTGTAAGGCTGGGTCGGAATTTGGCCGGAGTTATCTAAAGATTATACTACTACAGCTTCTGGCCAAGGCATCGGTAATCTTCATAAAGATTCTGCAGTGCCAAGCTTTTTCCCCATAAAACTCCAAACATTAATTTTTTTTTCATTTCATTCACTCGTTTAAAAGCTCAAATTAATGCTAATTTCCGCATCCCTTTTGCTTGAGCCTGATTTGTTCAGGGCTTGAGTTAGTGACTTTAGATCGCCAAGCCGCAAGCGGACTCCGGAGCGCTTTTATCTAATGCAGCCGTTAGAGGCCCAAAGCAGGATAAAGCCTCCGTCGAAACTTTCGGAGTCCGGTTTTTTTGTGACGGAAAAGAGGAGATGCATACAGGGTAACCCTGCGTTGAAAACCTCCTCGAAGACGAGATTGAAGATGATATTAAAGAAAGGCGCTTAAAGAAGGGGTTTTTTTTGTTATAATGATACTATAACTATGATAATATTGGACTTGGAAACTGTTGTGAATTTCCCCAGGAAAAAATGAAATATTTTCAACCTTAAAACCTGCATTGACGCGATGGTGGGGTATCGGAAAGAAGCCGACGGTAATGGGACCGGCGGCTATAGGTTCGTTAATATCAAGTAGAAAAAAAATGCTGCGAAACCTCTCTTCTCACTGATGTTTATACGCCGGTAACATGCGGAAAGAAATCGCTATTCATGATCAGACTAACATTCTGCCTCGCAAGCAGCTTATAATAGTTTTCTTTGCTCTGGCCGTAGCTCAGCTGGTATCTTTTATAGACCAAAATTCGCTAGCTGTAGCACTTCCTACGGTTGGACGTGACCTCAATGCCCCAACGACCATTTCTTGGGCTGCTACGTCCTCGCTAATTGCAACTACCGTGTTTCAAGTACTGTTTGGAAGATTGTCAGACATATTTGGCCGTAAAGTAGTGCTGTTATGGTCTATGGTTATACTATGTATCAGTGAACTTGCATGCGGTCTTTGTACTACAAGCACTCAGCTGTTTGTGTTTCGAGGGTTTGCAGGAGTGGGTACTGGAGGCATTTCTTCGTTATCCATGATGATAATGTCCGACATTGTCACTCTCGAGGAAAGAGGCAAGTATCAAGGTATATTAGGAGTGATGGTTGGTCTAGGAAATGCCATAGGACCCTTCATCTCGGCCCTCTTTTTGACTCATGCCACCTGGCGAGCCACTTTCTACTTCCTCTGTCCAACAACTGCACTAATTACCGTGGAGATTTTTTTCATGGTTCCTCAAACCGATACTCCGGGGTCTATAAAGGAGAATGCAAAGAAGATAGACTACTGGGGATTGCTAACGAGCTCAACTTGGATTATGTTGACGTTAATTCCAATTTCTGGAGGCGGCAGTACTTATGCTTGGAATAGTCCTACCGTAATTTCAATGTTGACTGTTGGAGGAGTTATGGGTATAGCATTTTTATTTACTCAATGGAAGGTATCAGCTCTTCCTATGATGCCATGTAAGTGTTTCAACTTAAACGTTCGTACTTTTACTAACTTGTAGTCCGATTATATAAAAGCATGTCCGTCAGTATAATTCTCTTTCAGCATGTGTGTTTTGGAATGGTCTATTATATTGAGTTATACTTTCTTCCATTGTACTTTGAACTTTGTCGACAATGGAGTCCTTTAAGAGCTGCTGTAGTGATGCTGCCATTAGTTTGTGTACAATCCACCACTTCTGCAATAACTGGTCAAATTCTTTCTAGAACCCAAAGTTATGGTTATATATTGTATTTTGGTTTCACAATGTGGTTTCTAGGTGTGGGCCTTATGCTTTGCTTGGATTTGGAGACTCCAGTATATGGCATAGTTATGATTTTGGTTGTTCAAGGATTTGGAGTTGGTGCAGTATTTCAACCAACTCTAATTGCTGCGCAGGCCCATTGTTTAAAACGCGATCGAGCCGTGGTTATTTCCATAAGAAATTTCATGAGATTCATGGGTGGAGCAATTGGCTTGGCAGCAGCTTCAACGATTCTGGCCAACGTGCTCTCTAAGGAAATAAAGGCTCTGCATTTGAATGTATCTGATCAAACGTTGACAACCTTGGTCCATGGAGTCTTTTCCGCTCCGGATTTGTCGGAATTTTCCCCTCAAGATAAGCAGAGAATATTGGAATGCTTTATGGAAGCCATTCATGATGTGTTTATATTTTGTGTTCCTTTGATGGGGATTTGCTGGGTAGGATGTTGGCTTATCCGAGACCGTGGACTTCAACGGCCTGAAGATGTTGAACATCCTGAAGAAGAGGTTATGGAAATGGAAACGGAAATGGAAACTGAAACGAGTGTGGAAACTCAACTGACTAAAGCTGAAAGTGCTCATGTTCGCCAGATCAAATTAAATTAAATGCAATTACGACCGATCGCATATCATCAATTTTTAATTAACAACGCAGTATAGATGCCCAAGATAGATTCAATACAAGGCACAGCATAGGTATCATTGAATCTGAAATAAAGAGATTTTTTTTGGTGCAACCCCGAGTGACGCAACGTTCGAGGTCTTTATTTCAATTAAAAAGTCCATAATTATTGTCACATTTTAACAAATAACTGCAGCAGTTTGATTTCGTCGAAACAGGTGAGAGTACTCGATCATGCTCTTAGCAGAGGAGTAGAACTGTTCAAATTGTGAACATCAGCTATGACACGAACAAGTTAAATAAAGTAACACCTAAATTTGCTGCTCCAATTGCTATTTGAGCTCCTCGCAGCTTCTGGTTGACATCAAACTTGCGCTTGGACTCTTTCGCAGGCTTTGACTGTTTTGACAGCCTTGACGGCCTTGACGGTCTTGAAGGCTTTGACGGCTTTGAAGAGGCTGTTATAGGATCGGAGTAGGTTTCGTGAGCACCAAAACCATCATTACCCCATTGCTGATAACTATTTGGCATTGTATATGACTGCTTTTCGCCATATGGATTTGAACTTGGCTGATAGCTATTTGGCATTGTATATGGCTGTTCGTCGCCATATGGATTTGAGCTTGGTTGTAGATTCGAATTGTAATACCCTGTAGAGCTCGAACCAGCACTTGCCTTGGGCTGATCAGCGGGCTTTATCGCCGCTCTGAGAACATCCAAAAGTTCTGTTGCTATATCCAGATCATTATCGGTGTACCGTTGGCGTATAGGTAATTTGTGAATATTTTCCTCAGCTTTTGAAATAGAATCTTCAGCTAAACTATATGCAAGTGTCTGATTGTTCTTGTAATTGGCATAGATGTCAAATCTGCTATAAGATAGCATCAAAACTGCTGGATGAGCATAGTTAAGTTTGAGTACCACCTCGTCCCAGGCTCGGTCATATTCTGTCAACGCTTGATCTAGTAGAACGTTACGATGACTCTGCTCAGATATATGAGCTTCGTATTGGTAAATATCTCCTCGGAGAAGCATATAAAACACTTTGGATTCTGTTTTATTAACATTTGGCAATAAATCTTGATTCAAGCTAGTGACAAGCTTCCGGCAGAGTTTCAGAACATCTTCAGCAATCTTTTGCCTATATTCTTCCACCAAAAGTCCACCGCGAGTGCCCTTAAGCTTTGGAATTTGCTCCGATAATTCTTCAAAGGCCTTTGATCCAGACTTTAACAATCCTGCAACTGTGGTTATAAACATAGACATTTCCAGGACATCCAAGTCAGGATCGAGATTGACCATTCGTCGAATATAAGGCATTGCATCGGCCCATCTCTCGCATCTTACTGCAGATTTTGCCAGCGCCCTAAAGTCATTTCGTGAATTGGCTATAGACATGTTTATAGCATGCGACTAAGAGAGAAGCTGCTACAAAATTGATATCTAGTTCTTACAAGCTTAATTGGGATAAGTGTGAATTGTGGGGCATCCCAAGCGGTGTAACAATGCTTTTTGCAAGTACAAATGAATTTCATTCGAGCTTTGGGTAGAAATGAGCGAAGAGATAAACTGGTGAGAGCTAAATACAAGAAATATATCCTTTTTAAAAACCAGGAGTTTCGCCCACTAGACCCTTTTGCAAAAGCTTTTTTAATCAGATAAGGATTCAAGGCTGCATAACTTGTTACACAAAATTACTTCCCAAATAACCTCTCCAACAAATAATGGGCAATTGACCTTATTGACAATGGCCTGAGAATATTTCAGAGATCAATCGCCAATATTTATAAAACATAATACGCAATTAAATTTACTGTGCGCGCACATACGAATGATATTATAGATGGATTAGATTCAGATCTACAAATTGGAACATCAATTGGATGGATGATCACAAATAAGCTTTCCAAAAAAGCTTGCGCAATTCCATTATTCATTATTCATTAACATATGATAAAATGTGAATTAAAATATGATTAAAATTGAAATAAATATGAATATATATAATATAGTTCTTATATATGCTATAAATATTCATAGAGATCAATAGTCTTATAGTGAATTTTATAATTAAGAGAAATTTCTGCAGAATGAGCGGTTCCTGAATGTCGGCAATTACCCAATAAGATATCGGCGAAAGGCAGGTTTCCCCGATATTATCCGTAATTGATATCGGGGACCATGGTATCGGCGCTGATATAAATGCTAATATTTTGTATCAAAAAACCCAGGTACTGTTGCTGGACACTCATTGAATATAAGTTATAAGCAATTGCCCTTGTTGATATCAATTATTAGCAGCCCAAAATCTAGCCGATATAAATCTTAATATCTCGGGAGATACCTTTTTTTGCCGATTTTAATAAAACCCCACCGATATCATATCGGCAGCTCCTCGATTTCCTGATATGCTCTATAATAGGAACCGATCTTAGCGATATGAAGCTCAAAACTTTGCCGATAAATTACGGATAATATCGGCGGAGGTCCCCTATAGCCGATACGATATCAGGTAACTGAACCTCTACCTATAACCGTAGCGACAACAACCGATATAACTACGGATAATATCGGCCACAATATCGGTTGAATCGAAACCTGCCGATATTGGTATTGCAAAATTGCAAACAAATCGAATATGTGATTCAAAGAGCAAGTTGGTTGGTTAATTCTTTGGAATGTAGAACCATTTACATATATTTTAACAACATCAACTAAATCCAAAGATCCGTATGAAACTTAGCGTTGTAGATTGGCTTTGTTCTTTCAAATTCACATCCTTCTAGAATGCGTTGCAATCAAAGACAGCCACCAAAAAGGCACTTTTAAATATATTATTAATTCTTACCTCCAGTGGTCACTTGATCTTTGGAATATCCAGTCACCTCTAATTGAACGCCATTGTTTACAACCGGTTCAGCTGCTAGCAACACAAAATACATTCGACACCAGTCATTAGAAACATTTTGCCAAGCATGGATTGTTCCTCTTTGAATCACGACATCTCCTGCCTTTGCATGGATTTTCTGACCGTTGTCCAAGTGACAGACAATCTCTCCGGAGAGTACGATTCCATAGTCAAGCGATTGAGTTCTATGGTTCATTATATGATCATTTGGCGGAAAGTCCACAACTCTGAGAATGCTTCCTGTGGAGTTGGATAAATCAGTAGTAGGAGAATCCATCGGATCTTTCCATCCATTATTATCACAAGGGAATTCAGCCTTTTCATATAGAACAGAGTACTTTGCATTTCTTGTACTCTTTAGTGCAACGGTAAGAATTGGGTCTTCGGCAACCACAATGGCATTGCCTTTACCATCATGACCAGTGACATAACGCTTAGAACCATTGAGGTCTTTTCCGGCCATTCAGACGTTAGTTAGTGCAGCGAAAATGAAGTCCTAAGAGTTAATAGTCGACCCCGCATTCTCCCTTACCCATTGTGAAGCATCTTCAAAAGTGTGGGGTAGTAAAAAGTTGTGGAAATTGAGGTATTTGACTCTTAGAATTTTACTGATATTCAATGCATCAAGTTCAATTAGGTATTAGATTTGAAGGTTTACTGTTCACGGCAGTCCTTGATCTGAATATTATCACCAATTCATTCAAGATACTTTATTGATTCTCACAATCAGAGTCTCAAGACAATCGATTACAGACTGCAGAGATTACTTGCTAGTCAACAGCTTTGCCCAGCAATGCAAGTTACAGCTGTTTCCTGTAGAAAATCAGTACAGAATTGACCTAGAGTACTATCTTTAAAGGCCAAACTTCCCAATTGCCATTGAACAGAGTTTAATCAGATTGACTATGGAGTAGAAAACGTTGAGATAAAGTAGAAGATTAACAGATTGACAGATACTATTAACAGAACTATTATTATTCAGAACCTTTCAACATCCTATTCACATATCAGCAAGAAAATAACCTTCATACCATCAATCAGATAATCAGATCTCGATATAATTCTCGAGATTCTCATTCTCGGTGCAGGATTTCTGATTTCATATTTCTGATTTCTGACTCCAACTTCCGATTCCAACTTCCGATTCCGATTCCGGGTAACGCAGTGGGGGACCGCTAAAAAGAGATTCCCAAACATGAGCAATGGCCACCCCGATCTCCGCTGTCACTGCGAGATCCAAATGACAATATGGAATTCAATAGGGGGGCATTGTTAATTTTTTTATTGTTTTTTATCCTGTTTACACCTACAGGTACGCCTCCTCGCATTCTATCATCTCGAGAACGAGCACAACTCGATGAATACTTAAAAACAAGGAGCTCGGAATTCGATATCCTTAGTAATGCCACCATTTCTGAAGGATTTTTCAATCTAACCGGTGTGAATCCATACCCGGAGGACCAGGCTGCCGAACGGAGCTTTTTTCCTTCAATAATATACCAAGAAGCAGAGAAAATATGGACTTTAGAGAAACCAGTGAACAAAGAAGAAGAGATTATAGAGAGCTTAAAGGATGATATTAGGATTCAAGACGAGCGGGTCCATGATGATTTGGACCACTCAGGAGATGCTCCACGTACTGACTTTTTAGAAAGGATTGAAGGAGAGGTTTCAAGACCTCATCATGTTCGATCACTTGACATGACAGCAGGAGGTATCTCGTATTATCGAAACATTTCAGGCGTACTTAAAGGTGACTGGTCAAAACTTGATGCTGGAATTGTTCCTATTGATATGCCTATTCCTGTCAATGAAAGTCTTGGGCTTGAGGACGGAATAAATATGACAGAATACAACCGATACAAGTACATGTTGGCATTCGATGAAAGTAAAAAAGTCGGAAATGTTAGTGAAAATTCTGGTAAATTCCAAATTTCTCTTCATGAATTGAGTAACTCGAATCCGAATTATAATGTCTCCTTAGTTGAAATGGAAGTCAGCCTTTTCGACACTGAAGAATCTTATACTCATAACATTGCATTGAGAGGTCTTCATTTCAAGGATACCGGAAACATCGTACTTACAACATCTTCTTTAAAATTCTCTGGAGAGTTTGCACTACCATATTTCAGTCTTGATAATGCAACTTTTGAAGAATCAAAGTCCCTCATATTACGATATATTAATAGGACGTTGATATTCGAGGAAGATAACTATGATTACGGTATATATGATGAAGCATACATGCTTGCTCAGCAGTGTGAATTCGTTGCTTTTGGCCATATTCACTCTGCAGCAATGAGCCGAAGAGATTTGCAGGATATCGAGGACGAGCTTCGCGATCCTATAGGTCGACCTCATAAACCAATTCCTCCATTAAATCTACAAGCTGTTTTGTATTCTCCAGATTGTGGACTTGCTCTTACTACTAGTGGAACTGTGGGTAAGAAATTCGAGCAATATTGGAATAGTATTCGCAATCTAGCACTTGTAGGATGCGGATTATTATTATGGCAAACCGTTCAAATGGCTCTTCAAATGAAAGAGACTAATACTCCTTCGACCATTTCAAAAGTTTCGTTCTATTCCATTAGTCTTATGAGTATTGTCGATGGAGGGATTTGTATGGCTTCTTTGGTATCGTCATTCATTGATGCCGTCGCTCTTCCGTTCATTGCAGTTGCTTTCATTGCATTTGCTCTAACTTCCATGTTTGAAATGCGATATCTTGTGAAAATCTATCAAGCTCAACTGCCTGAATCTGTTGCTGATGCTCGGGCTCGAGCTGCTGCTTTCAATGGTCAAGTACAATTCTTTGCTCGTCCAGATGGCTCTATCGTCCCAGGAGCCAGTCCTGCACCCCCAGCCACTGCCGAAGGACTACCGATTGCAGTATCGCCTCCTGCTGCCACCCCAATAAACGATACATCTCTATTAGATCAAGATGAACGACAAATTGCTGGAATGATCTATTCTCGATTCTATTTCACACTGCTAGTATTCATCATCCTATCATTAAGTGCCGCCAGTTGGCCCATCTGGTATCGAAGAGTCTATGAATATGCAGCCTTGCTTGTCATGTTTTCATTATGGCTTCCTCAAATCTACCGTAATGTCAGTCGAGGCTCTCGCAAGTCCTTCACTTGGAAATTCATCATCAACACTACAATTGTTAGAATCATTCCTGTATTTTACGTCTGTCTGGTCCCTAGCAATGTTTTAGAGCATCATTATGACCCTATCATGGTGGCAGTTGTATGCGGATGGCTGTGGGTTCAAATCTGTATTTTAGTAGCTCAGAATGTGTTTGGGCCTCGATTCTTCTTGCCAAAAGGCTATCTTCCAACTGTATACGATTACCATCCCATTATTACTGAAGAGGATTTGGAATCGGGATTCAACTTGGACGGACCAGAATCTGAATATTCTGCAAAAACTACCGTCACTCATACAGACCCATCTCAACAGCCGTTATTATCAGAACCAGAGTCAGAATTGGTTACTAGGACTCATCCAAAGGTCGACTGTGCTATTTGTATGAACGCTGTTGAGTTGGTGGTCATTCCTAAAGGAGGAGCAAGTATCGCATCGAATCCCGCAAACATTCTTGCTCGTCGACATTACATGGTAACTCCTTGTAGGCATGTATTTCATACTGAGTGCATGGAGAGATGGATGCGTACTAGACTACAGTGCCCAGTATGTAGGAATCCTCTTCCTCCTGTTTAGCTACAAGACTATTTATTGTTCACTAGATCATCTACCGTCAATGTTAATGCATTGTGCTATCAACTGATATTATTCGTTATATACATAACTATTTCTTGGCAGTGATTCTTCGGATGTAGAAAGCAAGTTCATCACCCTCCAAAATGTAACCATCACAACGTCCAGATTGTCCTGGTCTTGAAGAAATAGCAGCATAAAGTCTTCCAGCACCGAACTGGGTCTCAAGAGAATGCTCAATCTTGGCTGTTGATTGTCTAGAAGCCAGCTTTTTCTCGAGTTTCTTTGATTTCTTGACCTCGACTTCCTCCTCGTCGGTCTTCTTGGCGGTCTTCTTCTTGCCTAAAACAGTTCCGTAATGAGACTCATACCATTGGCGGAAAGGAGTGGCATCGATTTGAACAATGGCAGCCTTGGTCAAGGTGTTGGTTCGGATCAGTTCGTTATTGGAAGGATGGAAAGCGACGGAAATGACCCTAGTCTTTCTGGTCATGCCCTCCGATCCCCAGGAAAAGTTACCAGCCTCGACACGGAGAGCTCTAAACTTCTTGTTTCCTCCTCGAGTACGAACGGTGTGGATTCTCTTGGGTCCGATTCTTGTGTTGGCAGGTTGACGGCCTAATTCAAACTTTCTCTTCTTCCTGTATTGGGCCCTTTTGGCACCGGTGTGCGAGCGCTTATGACGCGAATCCCGAGAAATACCCATTCTTTAAGTTAATGAACGTTCTTTCAATTAAAGTCTTTGTTATTTCTTACCTGCTAATGTCGAAACAGTATGCGTCTGGATGGAAACCAAATTCAAGTAAGAAATCGTTATGTCAATTTACCCAGACTGGGAATCTCACTGGGAGAAGAATGGGTCATGCTGAAAATTGTGACTGTTATAGGGTTAAACCCTTTCGTTACCCGGCTTTTAAGATAATCAAGGTTAAGAGCATGATATTGAATGGAGAAGGAGAAAGATATCTCGATATGCTCGTGACTGGCTTGTAATATTTGTAGCTACTGCCTAGCAGACGAAGATTGCCAATTTGAACATAATCTGGAAGTTCTGATTGCTTTTGGTGCTGCACTGTTCTGCAACTGACATATAAACTCACACTCATAAGCCAATATCTATGAGATGATTCCCGGTTTTCAAACACGATTCTAAGAATCGGACTCTTCCCTACAGATGGCCTTCTTGAAGCTTTACCGCTGCTTTTGGCAGTCGCAGTAAGAATCTCGTCAGTCTTCAACTGTTCCTATAGATTACCCTACTTTGATTCGAGAATAACTTCGGAATGAAAAGCATGACCGTTAGATTCAGTTGAATAAATGTTAAATGAATAAATTCAAATATTAAGATAAAGTTGGAAAAGCGATGCGACACGCCCTTAAGATGTAGTACAATCTATAAAAACAGTCGCTGATTATCTCGTCGGCGAAAAGGATGCTAGAATTATTATTCTAGCGCCATATTTAGGGGATTTGATCCTGATCGATTTAATAAACGCATGCAAATTGCCTTGGAATGCAGTCGAATATGGCAATTGCAAAGCAGGCGTTCGAAGAAGAGATCTCTTGTTATTGATAAATTTTAGTCAGATGCCCTACATAATATACCCTACATAACATGCCGGGCATGCCCTGCGTGGAATAAGTGAAACAGTAAAAAAAGAGCAAATTATTGCCCGCCGCTAGCTTCAAGGATCGTCAGATCCTCACGAGGATTCTAATAATAATTAATTAAACAGGTATGCGCGATGAGAGCAAGTAAGAACAAGATGCTTGACCAGCAACGTTTCATCCTTGACTCATTGATCCCTGGTTACCAGACCCTCGGAAATGTGAATGGTTGTAATTGCCGCTTGCACCCATGAATTAAGCTATTATGACATCTGCATCCAGATCTTCAATCAACAAGTTCAATGAAGTTAGCTTTGAAAAAATAATTATCGTCAATATTATTTAGCTCCTAAGGATTCACGTGATGGGTCAACGTGAGAAGCGAAGAATTTATTTTTGCAGAACCCTGTTACGCGGTCTGGCTGCAGCTACTGCATATCCGCATCCTTTTTCGGACGACCCGTTGTTTTGGAAAGCTAAAAGCTGCTGTCTACTTGGTGCTAGCATGTCTAGCTGCTAAAGAAATACTGACTGCAATATAATTTCTGCCAAACTAATTTAACGGTACAGTATTTCAACCTTTGTTCTAGCATGAATAAGTTGGACTGTCGAAGTGTGCAGTCACTCAATCGTCAGTCATCAGTCATTCAGTCGTTTCTGTGGACTACGTAGTTCGAAGGACCGATGGGACTCGGCTGACAATTAAATATCTTGAAATTAGTTTCATAGATGCATATACTCTCAAGTCCCGAGTCCGGACACTCTCGTAGGTTCCCTGGCCTCTGGCTTCTCTAGCTGTTACTTTATGTTATACCGTCTAAAGTTCAATGTAACAGCGCCTTGCCCCCTTCCCCCCTAGAATCCAACACATGGGTAGACTGCCGATCGTTTTAAATAACACAGAAATTGTGGAACACAGCCTGAAACAACTGTTGATGTTTTGCTAAAAAAAGTGTATTATGAGGCAGAAACAATTCAGCTGACTCCAACAACCAAAGTAGCGTCCTGCGTCGGAGTCTTATTACTACACGATGGTTGAAATACCGTTGAATCTAGCGAGGGTTTGCCTTTGAAGCTAACTAAATTTTGTTGTGTGGCACCTGTTGTAGAAAAAGATCGGCTAGATCGTCTATGTCCACCGAAATTAGAAGGCAAAGGCCGTCGGATCGGTTGATCGGTTATCAGATTTTGTGCTTCTATTGTTAATGCTAATGCAACCCTAGCCCCAAAATTACACCAATTTCTCCAAATTTGAATTGCAAAAGCAGGTTACCAGGCTAGTGGTAAGTTCGAGAAACAATATAACACAGCAACTTGCTTGTGATCTGCTGGCAAACTGCAACAGTTGATGCACAAAGCAGTTAGTCTGTACTATTAGAATGGACTAGTTGAGCCAGTTGAGCCACTGTTCCAGTAGAGCCAGTAGAGCCAGTATTGTGCTCGTTCCACAGAACTGGCATGCCAAAAACATAACAGGGCAATGGTTCCGAACGGAACCCTCCATAACAGTGGAACACCTCCTGAGTTGTCCTCCGCCCATCAAGACTTTAGCACACACACTCTCTACTGTTATTTAATTTGACATTCATTCCAGATTACCCTTCAATCTAAGTAATTAAGCTCAAACTTTATAAGAAAATGCCAAATTCAATATACAATAAAAAAGCGCACTACTGACATTTTAACCAAGTTAATGCATATGCCACATGCCTCACAACGCTTAAGCGTAGGCACAATATATTGTGGACGAAATTCATCCATCCAATTATAATTACCAGTTTGTAAAATATCTGGAACAAATGTAAATCATCAATTATCGTCCCATAATAATATAATTGCCGTTTATTACGTCGTCGCCCACTGGCCAGTGCATATTTTGAAGCCACAGCTCGCCGAGTAATAAAATAATAATAAATTCGGCCAATTACTTTTTTTCACGACTCAAACTGTTCCAATTTCGACTTGTTTGGGAGACTGAAAATGTCATAAAAATATTATTTATTATTAAAAATGTTATTATTTATGCCAATCAATTCTCTCTTATATAATTTCTTAATCCTTTCTCTCCACCATTTATATAAATATTGACTGTTTGGACGACAAGAACATTTGAATCGGCTATTCTACTCTGGTTTGATCATTTCTTAAAAATTAGAATTAATATTGTCAAAACTCTATCCTTTAATCTAGCGAGCTTACTGTCTTGATTTTTGGGTTCTTTTATTTTTTTTTTTAATTTTTAATTTTTGTTTTTATCGTCTCCCTATTTTTTAAAATTTAATTTGATTATTCCAACAAATATTGTCGAGATCTTCTCGGGAATATTATATATAATCCGTCATCTATCTGGCTACTTTTAATCTCGGAAGGGAAAGCTCTACATTTCATCAGTCTTTTATTTTGTTTACTTTCTGTCTCGGTTGCTTTGGGGGAGGATAATAATCACAACATTTGTCACACTCCTTAACCATGAGCTGGTATGATCAAGTCGAAATCGAAGACATGGAATACGATCCTGTCACGATGTTGTTCACATACCCCTGTCCTTGTGGCGATCAGTTCCAGGTCTGTATCGACGATTTACTAGATGGTTCAACCGACACAGCCGTTTGCCCCAGTTGCAGCCTAACAATACAAGTGGTTTTCGATCCTTCCGATGTCCGATCATATTTGAGTTCCAACAGTCGAAGTTCATACAAAACTGCCATCACCGCTTAGTGTAGTCACACCAAAATAGAGCCAGTGAGCCTCTAAACCATGGCTTCCGACGCTCTGCAACTCGACTCGCTAACTACTTCTTACGACTTTACGACCTGACCTTGCATTAAAAAACATCTAACAAAGGCTGGGCCTTCAAAATGGCTAGAAACTCTTGGACTATTTATTATATACACCCATATCTTGATTCTCTCAGGGATATCATTCCAAGCTCGCATCTACGACAGCTCAAAATCTCATCATCAGTCTATGATGGGAAGACATAAATACATGAAATTTAACGACTCACGTTAGTAAATATAATAGATTTCATTACTAGTAGAACAAGGTAAAAATATGCAGAATGCTAAAGGCGGAATGCAAAAGTAGCAACGGACAGAAATGCTGAATGTCTCACTGTTACCGGTTCACTGGCTCAAGGGACACGGCACCGCCGGTCAAATTGAGAGCATGTAATTATGTGGCTACGGCCAGTCAAATGAATAGCTTGTAAATATGTGGGTTTTATTAATCAAATGACGCAGCCGCCTCGCTTGTGTCGTTCTGTCAGTTCTTGTGGCTCATAGGTCGCAGCTGTCATGTACACTCGAATATGCCTTTAGTAACTCTAAAATTTGCATCTCGGAATTAATTAGAAATTCATTCAATTGCGAGCCTGGAGAATTTGAGAATTAGTCACGGTTGTTTCTAACATTGAACCTTAGAGCACTGCTGAACTATCGTGCCAGGTCTTCAACAAATCTTTCAAGATTTGTCACTAATCTTTCTGCTTCATTAAGCTCCGCAAACTATCTCCTTCTGATCTCAGATGTATTGAATTATCACCTGCTTTAGATTAATAGGATAATCTTGACTCCAACTGGAGTCCGTCCTGTAGGCTCGATGAGTCCTACAAAAGCTGAGACCTTGAATGCTCTTGTATCGGGTATTTGGAACAGTACAGTTCCTTGAAGAACGCCTGTAGCCGATCGCCCGGATCTAAGATCTCAATTAATTACGGATTTTATCGCGAATTGGACATCCGAGCCGGTTAGATAATTCCGCCATGTTGACATTGGATTCCGCCCTGCCTTCAAAGTTAATCGGTATCACTTGTAGTAAACTTTAGCTCTTGACGGACTAACTCTAGACAATGTACGAATACGAAGGACAAAGATATTGTTATTTCTCAACAGGGTGTTGAACCTTAATCTCCGGCTATTGTGTCAGCCGAAAATATCACAAAATAAGGAAGGTCTCGAGCTCCAATTCCCCTGAGGCGGTTAACATGAAATGGCATCTACAAAGAGAGAGATCACTGACTGTTTAAGCGAATTTCGTCCTTTCTTGTGAAATTAAATGGAGATGGCAATAGGATTTCAACTAAGATTTCGACCCAAATTGTCCACGATATCGGCCCACCCAAATCTAGATGATATCGGCAGTCAGATCTCACCTATTCGACATGTTTGGAATTATCAATCGAAGCAATTTACTTAACTGTCATCTCGTTTAATATATATGAATTAATGCGAGGAGAAGAGATAAGGCGGATCTAAGTTGACGTCATTCTTGACCTCATGGGAATTCCAGCATTCCACTGCAGAAATGCTATAGACCATAAAGCTGATTACTGCCTGGTGAACACAGTTTGAGCACAGCTTTGACTCAGTCCTCTCTAGCTTTATATTTATTGTATTATCTAGCCAGTGACTGTAATTAAGATCATTAAAGAGTTGACATAAGGGATAAGAAAACAGTGAATCTTCATCAGAGGCTCATTTAATTTCATCTACGTCCTTATCAATCAAATATAACTATGAGCAGATTGCCAAGTTTAGCCAACTCATCAGATAGCTGCACTGTGAACTTAAACAATATCAGCTCCTGTCAGAATCCTGTCAGTGTCGAGGCAGCCGATAATTGGATTCTATCCGTCATTTGCTCTAACGTCCTAACCCTATGACCAGGGCTAGGGACTGCAGGTAAAGTTGGTCAGGTCACCTTTGCAGCGGTTTGCTGGTCTAAAGTTTAATAGCTTAAACTCTGCCTCGCTCCTTGTCTCTTACTATTTAGTTTCAATTCTCTGTGCTGTCATTGTATTCTAATGCCTCGAAACCCCAACATTGCAGTCAAGGCGCTTACGTACCTGGCACCGGGAGCCACGCCGGCCTTCACCTACTATGAAATCCCCAAACCAATTCCTGTAAATCAAATCCTCGTCAGTGTCAAAGCTGCAGCATTGAACCCTCTCGACATCAAGCTATTGAATTCGTCTTTGACATGGCCAATTCCGGGGGAAAAAGGCCTAGGAAGAGACTTTTCAGGAGTGGTGGAACAAATCGGCAGCAAGGTAGTAACTGATTTAGAAGTTGGAGATCGTGTTTGTGGATTGTTCCTCCATATCGGTGGGTATGGCACTTTGGCTTCTAAAATACTTGTCAATCCTAGTTCCGATAGTATTTGCAAAATGCCGGATAATTTGACTTATGAAGAAGCTGCAGCGATTCCTTTAGCATTTGGTACAGCGTTCAAATGTCTTTCTCATGCTAAACTCGACCAAGAGTCCAGTGTCTGTATTCTAGGAGGCACGACTGCTGTGGGTTTATTTGCTATTCAATTAGCAAAACACTACTTTAACGTAAATACTGTAATAGTCACAGCATCGCCTCGAAGCGCACAATTGGCTCTTGAAGCTGGAGCTGATCGTGTTATTGACTACAAATCAACAGATGATTTAGCTGCCGATTTAGTTGAAGGTTTAAATGCTTCAGTTCATGATTCTTCTGAACATTCCAAGAAGTTCAACATAGTCATTGATTGTGTTGGAGGAACTGAAGTGCTTGACAAATGGACTCATGTGCTTGTGCCGAAATCTCAAGGCTCGGCTTATGTTACAATTGTAGGTGACCAAAAGGCCGATGCTAGTTCCATAGGAGGTACTCTGCAGTATTTAAGCTCTCCAGGGATGGTTGGTCGCAAGCTGTTTGGAGGCATTCGAGGATTAAACTACGTGGTTGAAAGTATAGCTGCTGGACCTTGGATCAAGGAAATCAATGAATTGTTTCTCAATAATCGAATAAAGGTGTTTCTAGATGAAGTTTGTGACTGGAGAGATTGGGAGCCTGCTTTTGAAAAGTTAAAGTCAAAGAAAGCTCATGGAAAAATCGTTTTAATCGTCGAGGATTTCTAATAACCTTGTCAGGGCCTGGACCTACTCTAAAGCCTCCTTGACTACTTGAAGTCGGCTTTTCTTTCACGGACTCGCCGTCTCGAGCAAGGGTTTAGCCTGGAATTGTTAAAGTGTCTACGGCGACGATACAATTCAGTTCAATGACAATATGGTTAATATGGCTGATAATTATCAGGTCTAATGCTGGTCTTAATGATGCATAAATCGCCGAATCCATTCTTTCGCCGAAATTTCTCTTTTGCCCCGATGTCGCCGATATATCACGATATCTGCCTTTCGCCGATATTTACCCAAACCCTAATGCCGTCCATTACCTTATCGGAAGTCGAACCGTCTAACTGTCAATCTTGGTCCGTTTCTAATAGAAGTTATAGAAAAGCTCTACCATCTTTTGTTTTCAGAATGGCATCATATACCAGAATTTGTTTGCCGAAGATTTGTTCTTGACCTGAATCACCGTAGAATCTCATACTCAGGGTCCTTGAAGATCCAAATCAGGGTCCCTGGAGCTAGGCTACTTTTCAATATCCTCAACAGCGACAACGAATTCAAACACTTAGCTAGAATTGAGTCACAGCAATAGATGCTTGATCAACATGTTATATATAATAATTTTATTCTCATTTAAGTTATCATTCTTAACCGATTTCATTTTGCGGCTAAATGGTCACGTGCTATTCGGCGAACATTCGTCTTTGCCCTTATTATTAATGCTGGGTTTCCTTTATACCTTACAATTGCACTAAAATGGGGGCTACGATTCTAATTGTAGGCGCTGGAGGCGTAGGATTGCTATTTTCGCACTATGTTGAAGAAAGTGATAAAACTGGCGTGCAGATTTCATTCGTGGCTCGATCAAATGCCAGTCAATTATCAACAGAAGGAGCCGATATAGTCAAGGTTATTAGCAAATCCACCGACAAATATAAGCCGGAAACAGTTTTCAATGGCAGAAAAGAGTCCAATTATTCTGGCAAGCCATTTGACTATGTCATTGTAGCTGCGAAATCCGTTGGAGGCTCGGTTATTAAGGGATTAGATGCATATATAGGCCCAGAGACGCTGATTCTACTAGCCCAAAACGGAATTGAGATCGAAGAACCTTATCTCAAGGCTTATCCTAATGCGGGATTGGCTTCTGCAGTAGTCAGAGTCGCTGCGGAGTTGACAGGTCCAGCGGAGGTGACTCATTATAGTGCAAGCATCTCCTTCACTGCAGGACTCGTACATCCTTCAGTCGGAGAAAAAGACGCAGCAAAGTTCCAAGACAAACTTGTTGCATTGCAAAAGATTGCAACTCAGTCTTCGATTCTCAAGTTCAAACTCACGGATCATATTCTTCGAGATCGATGGGAAAAGATCTTGTGGAATGGATCCTACAACACAATTGCAGCTATTACTGACCTCAACGTTGAAGGACTGTACGCTGGAGGTTTAGAGGGACTATTGTCTCAAACTATAAAAGAAATCTGGGCTGTCGGGCTTGCGGTTCTTGGAGAAAAGAACTGGATTCCTCTGTCTAAAGCTCTTGACCTTGTTCCTGGAACTAAGAAAATGGGCACTGCAGGCTTTGTTCCTAGTACTTTACAAGATGTTCGAAAAGGCAAGGAAATTGAAGTCGAAGCGCTCAGTGGAAACGTCATTAGAGCTGCAGAAAGAGTACAAGTGCCGGTACCTACGGTAAAAATCCTCTACAATCTTTTATCGGCAGTTAATTATCGGCTTGCCCACCCGATTTCAGAAAATTTGTAACTAGAATTATCTTATATAGATCAGTAATGAGTATCTTCAAATTGATAGCGCTTAAAGTCACGAGCTTTGAGCTTCATTTCAAATAAGGAATCAATCTCATTATAAGTCCTTTTGCTGAGTTCTGGAAGCCGGAACCAACACCAAATGAGACTTATAAATCCAGTTCCTGCATATAAGAAGCCTATTTTACCTCTCCAGTTGCCCTCATCTGTTCCAAGCATATACGGTTGAGCTACCTGGAACACGACTCCCCAAAGCGAATAAGCTACAGTGGCTAGAGCAATTGTTTTTTCTCGTAAACGAGTAGAAGAAGTCTCTCCGACAATAACATAACACACAGGGCCGATGGTCAGGTCGTAGATAAAAGTCCATATTAGCAACATGACGGATTGTGCCCATTTAAGGCTTCCATTAGTATCTTTAGTTCCTCTGCCAACATCCAAGAATCCGATAATAAGCATAATAATAATGAGCACAGAAAGTCCATAGAGGTAGTTTGCACGACGTCCAAAGAGCCCTGTTAAGAACCAAGAAGCTACAGTACCACAGAAGCCAATAGCAGATAGACCCAGAGACAATTTGAAAGCATCTCCACTTTTGAGGCCAGCTTGGGCGAAGAAAAAAGTAGCATATCCAATTAAACCATTACCAGAAAGTGTCTGGATACTCCATGCCATACAGCTGATTTCCGTACGACGAAGGTCTGTGCCTTTAAAACAGTCCCAGAATGAACTACCAGAAGATACTTCCTGTTCCATACGATCAGTAGCAACCATCATAGCAAGACGTTCCTTAACAGCAGATTTTTGAGAGGCATCCGAAAGTCGGATTAAAGATCTCTCGGCTTCATCAAGTCTTCCCTTACGAACAAGCCACCAAGGGGATTCAGGTGCAAAAGGTAATATACAGATGATTACAACAGGCCAGATCCATTGTACGGCAAACGGGATTTTGTAGGCCCATTTATCTTCTCTTCCTTCTACTCCATTCAACACACCTTGAGCAATAAACTGGCCAATAACCCAGCTGAGGTTGATGTAGGCTGTAAGGAAACCTCTGAGAATCACAGGACACACTTCAGAAGCATAAGTAGGAGCCAAGGTATTGAATACACCCCACATGCAACCAGATAGAATGAACCCAGCAGTAAGAACGCCAACACTAGGAGCAAAGAAAACAATAAAGATTAAGGCAGCCGTCAAGACTAAAGACACGTAAAGGGTTATTTTACGTCCGAATCGACTGGCAAAGTACCCAACTCCAAGACCTCCTAAAACCCTTCCAATAGGAGCTCCCATTCCAAGGGCTGTTAACCATCTAGCAGGAATAGCATATGTTCCATCAGGCTGTAATTCTCCGAAATTCTGTTGAAATGCCGGCTGAGCAGCAAATGCTCCAGGAAGATTACCATCATAACCATCCATAACAATAGTCAAAGCAAACAGCATACTCCATAGAATGGCCTTTCTGTACAAGAACAAAGCCTGTTTTAGCGTCAAATCATGTTCGGCTTGTACCCCAAGTTTGGAGAACTCTTCAGTAGTAGAAAACTCTTTCACATCGGCGCTTTCAAAGTGTCCATCAGACGCTTTTTCAGTCGAATTCGGTCGAAGTTCGTTCATATTTTATATCAATGTGAATATATGAAATTTAATAACTGAGCAGAGGTCTGCTATTTATGGAATACTAGTGAACCCTCAAGATCAAAGTCCCCCGCGTATTTTCAAACTTTGTTGAACTTTATCCCCGAGGCCATATTTTCAAATATTTTCTGCAAGCATTTTAATTATGCTTTCACTAAGCCTATTTCAGGCAACTTGAGCCGCACAATGCGTTGATTGGCGGTTAAATAGAGGAGAAGCTTTTTTAAGCTTCCCAGTAAAAGTTATCGGGCCGATATCGATGGCAGTTGGTGCAAAGTTGGTGCGATCTTTGTCGATTCTATCTGATCAGAGCGTCATCATGATAACATATTCGCCAAAAGTCGCCTATGTCGCCTTTATCACCTCTATCGTTCAATATTCAACCTCAGTCATCTTATCTCCATCATGAATGCTGACTCCCGCCTTGCTTAATGCGGATTTAAGGTTGCGTTCCAGACTCCCAACTGACAGAAATAATGACCTGACTCGTGGCTAAATGCCGCTGTCGCTATGTAAATAGACCTGCATATAATAAAGGATAATGTTATGGTTTGATGTAGTGGAATGATTGCGTGACTTTGTGGGTGTGCTTGAGATCGCTGGTGTTAGATACTGTACGGTGTTCAGTCGTTGATACCCCGCATTACCCCATGCTGCAAGCAAACCCCATACGACCCCTTGATCATCTCCTTAATCATCTCCTTTGCGTCTTCTATCGGACCGATAAGTCATCGAAGCCTGTTTCGTTGAGTCCCCACGTAGTCTTGGCATCCATCATCACTTCAGTCCGGTCCGTTTAAGGTTAAACTTAATGGCGGTTAAACAGCCTCACTCAATTCTCCGAATTGTAGCTGCTATTTGAGGGGTTAAGGAGAGAATGTTGAGAATCACTACCCCAAGAATTTAACGGTCCGAGATCGAGAAAACTGAGAAAAGAGTCGGCAGACGTCATCTTGTTGAACAATTGATTCCGTAGAAAGATCTATACTTTTACAGCTGATAACTCCCTTACTATGGCCGTTATTTGAAGTCTACATGAGTCAGTCCTCTTAAAACCGCATCGTAACTGTAATTCTGACTATTTAGCATGTTAGTGACATGATTCATGACAGCTCCGTGAGCTCATTGAGCTCACTGATGTGAATGTCTTCAAGGAGTCTTCATGATAGTTTGTTCATTCAACTCTCATGTCAATTTTCCATTTTTCATTTTTTAATTTCCGTTTTTTATTTTATTTTTTATTTTTTATTTTTTATTTTTTATTTTTTATTTTATTTTCACTTTATATCTTACATAATCGGTCTAAATCGCAACATGGAAGCCAGTTCGAAACCGACGGCCCGGAAAACCCTGTCGTGCCAACCATGTAGAAAGAGAAAAGTCAAGGTGAGAAGACACTGTTGTATCTCACTTGCTGACTAGTGTGACTATGGACGTCCTTGTGCTCAATGCCGTATTAGAGGAGCTACAGACCTTTGTGTCTATGGAGCTCATAATAAATGGGGTTATAGCGAGGAGCCGGAGTTAAACGGAGAATCATCACCTTCTTCTCGAGTGGACAGATCACGGGTATCGTCAGTTTTGCCAGATAGAGACCAAGCAGATGCTCTTCTAGCGGCCTATAGAGACTTTATACAGCCTTTTATTCCTATATTAGACTGGGAATGGGTGGTGCAAAAGTACTTGAATCTATGGTCTGGAACTATAAAAGATGTCAATGATGATGAACTGTGCATTCTTGTTATCATTTTAACATTTGGGGCCAAAGTTTCTTCACTGCAAATCTACGACAAACTTTTCGTGGAAGCTGAAAAGCTAATCTCACACATAAAAAACCTTCCAATGGTCTCGTTGGACCAGTTTTGTAGCCTCTTAATCTATGCCTGGATGATCCGCGATCAGACAGGTTTCTATCCTTCTTGGAGCTTGTTTGCTACACTTTCAAGCATTTCTCAAAGACTTTTCACCGAAACCTCACAATTTCTCACCAATGAAGACCCTCACAAGTGTCAAACCGTTTATTCTATCTTTCGAATTCTAGAAATGCAAATGTCAAATACTGCAGGAGTAGGATCTTTTCTTCAAGGCTGTTTAACGCCTATTAACCTGGAGATCCTGGACATATTCCATAGTGCCAAGCTTGAACTGCTGGAACTCATGGTAGACATCCGTGATAAAGTATACAGTGCAAAGCATGATCTTCATCCTTCGATTATAGTGGGATACGAGGCTAAATCACGAGCTGTCGCAGAACGGTTTAAAGCTGGTGCTAAAACCTGGCAATGGCATTCATATCAAGTCATGCAACGATATATCATCCAGGCGATGTGTAATCAGGTGTGTTTTTACGTATATAGGCCCAAAATCCTGGCAAACGTCGAACTGACTCAAGATGATATAGGAAGAGAGCTTTTTAGACGCAAAGGCCATGCAGCTGCTGTTGGTCTTGTTGAAGCTCAATTACTGGCCCTGAATGATCCTACCATGGCCCCTTTTTCTCGGTGCATGTGGCATGAGATTATTTTCCCAGTATTGCATGCAGTAATCGTATTATGTCTGGATCATAACTTTAAAAAGTCTTGTCAGTCGAAACTCAGGGTTGAGTCGGTAAGACGGTTTTCAATCTCTCTCGTGAATGACAATGATCTTTCCAATAGTATATGGACTAATGCGAATCCAGACTGGAGATTGGATCTTATAAACGAATGTAGGAACCAGTATTTGGCATCAAGATCAAGCCAGTTATGCAGTGCTTCAAAAGCTGCCTTGATAATATCGGCGATTATGAATAACGTTCGAGTCGTGCGTACCCCGGCATTATTCGGGCCGTTGGTCTCCAATACGGCTCCGCCTGGTTCCGACACGCCGGACGCAAAGGATGATTCAAACTTGAATCCCTTAGGTTTAAAAGAAGGGTCTTTTCAATGGGCACAAGTGGATATTAGCTATTTCTCCAGTGCCATTTCCCGCCCGGAATACAACCGCCGAGTTTGTTCCTGCATTTATGAAATTTGACACAACAAAAGAACTGTACATTATTTGATCTTTACTGGCTATATAAACAGTAAACCAAAGTTGATGATCTTTTGTAGCTATATAAGACTATTTAAGATAGAAATAAGCTATATATTGATCTGATTTAACTTATCAAGTCTACTAATTTGACGATAAATCTCACAATTGAATAACCTTTATTCTATCCGTCATCTCCGAAAACGCGGATAATAACCAAGCATGGTTTTCCCGATTGAAATAAACTTCGCAAGTTGACGCCGAGTGGGGGCCTGATGGGGGTAACAGGGTTAGGGGAGCGGCTGCCAATAGTCGGCTATGACCCCCACGGCAATAAAATATAAAACGTTCAACAGTCCTTTATCTTCTTTAACGTTACAATTGTGTCAAAATGTCTCTTGGAAGAACCTTTAAACTCAGCTCTGGACATACAATTCCTGCCGTAGGTCTTGGAACCTGGCTTTCAAAACCTCATGAGGTCGAGAGTGCAGTTGAAACTGCCTTGAAAGCCGGCTATAGACACATTGACGGAGCCGCGATCTACCGCAATGAAGAAGAAGTTGGCCGTGGAATCAAGGCTTCAGGTGTTCCTCGTAGTGAGATCTTTATAACCTCCAAGCTGTGGAACAATTCGCACCGAGCCGAGGAGGTTCCCAAGGCTATTGCCAAGACTCTTAAGGATCTCCAAGTCGATTACCTTGACCTTTACTTGATCCATTGGCCTTTGAGCTTTGTTCCTGGAAAGGGTCTTATTCCTGTTGATGCTACAACTGGAATGGTTGAAGTCGAGCCCCGTATTCCCATTGCGGAGACTTGGGGTGCTATGGAGAAGCTTGTAGAACAGGGACTTGTAAAGAGCATTGGAGTTTCCAACTTCAACATTAAGAACCTTGAGCAAGTTCTTGCCATTGCTAAAATCAAGCCTGCTGTCAACCAGATCGAGCTTCATCCTTATCTTCAACAACATGAATTGCTTGAATTCCAAAAGAAACACAACATCCATGCCACTGCCTACAGTCCTTTAGGACACAATGCCTATGGAGAGCTGAGAACCATTGATGATCCCGTCATTCAGAACACCGCCAAGTCTCTTGGAAAGGACCCCGCTCAACTCTTGATCAGCTGGGCCGTTCAACGAGGAACTTCCGCTGTCCCCAAGAGTGTCACTGCCTCGAGAATAGCGAGCAACTTCCAGGATTTCATTGTCCCTGAGGATGCTTTTGCCAAGATTACTGCTCTGGACCAACATTTGCGGTTCAATGATCCTGTCGAATGGGGAATAGACATTTTCGACGAGCAAGGAGGAGATGCTGCTGCCTTGGAGAAGGCCAAGAAAATAGCTGCTGCCAAGAAATAGTTAATCAATTGATAGTTATAGATATATTCAAGCTACGATAATCCTAGATCCAAGCAAAATATGAGAGGAGCCGTAGCCAGAGCTCCCGATATTTACAAAGTTAACTCCATAGAACTGATATATCACCTATCTAATTTATCCGTAGCTACATAATTCCAGCTCTCTACCATATCTCATCGCTTATCTTCCCTCCCTATGCAAAGCTACTGCTTGATAAGGCAAAAGAGACATGACATTTCCTGTAATGGCGATTTTCGAATAATTGTTAAGAATGACATTGAAACCTTGCAATGAGACCTCTGAAGAGAACTGCACAGGTTCCTTGGTGAAGTTCATGACGAAATAGCTTGTCTCTGACCCATCTGATTCTCTTAAGAATGCAACAACTGAAGGATCGGACTCAGACACCAGCTTGAAAGGAGCGTACACAAAGGTTGATTTATACTTCTTTCTGAGCTCAAGAGCTTTGGACCAGAACGTATAGACTGACTCAGGGTCACTGACTTGATTGGCAGCATTCCATTCTTTATAATCCTCGGTGACTCTCATCCATGACTTTGCTGAGCCAGTGAAGCCTCCGTTTGCACTAGCATCCCAGTGCATAGGAGTTCGAGCATTTTCCCTTCCTTTGACATTCAATTGATGCATAGCCTCCTTGATCTCCTCTTTACCAGGATTCTTAGCCTTGAGCTCGTTCCAGTAATGCAAGGATTCGAGGTCAATATACTCTTCTAAAGGCCAATCTTTAGGCATGTTGGCCAGAGCCAATTCCTGACCTTGATAGACATAAGTAGTGCCTTGTTGAGATACCAAGAACACGGCAATGAGCTTAGCTGCTGCTGCTCTAAATTGAGGCTCATCAGATAGATATCTTGAAATAGCTCTTGCTTGATCATGATTCTCAATAAAAACAGCCATCCAGCCTCCACCAGAAGGAACAAGACTTTGCCATTTGTTGATTTTCGTCTTCATGTCGATTATATCGAACTTTCCTTTGGTGAATCGGGCTCCTGAAGGGCCATTATCAAGCTCTACAATGTCGAACTGGAAGATCATTCGTAGTTCATGACGATCTGCCCCTACAGCTTTCAAGAACTCGGTCCTATCGTTAACAAAAGGCATTTCACCAACCGAGAAGGCATCATATTTGTCAAAAATGACGCCTAGTTCGTGTAGATACTCGTGTAATCTAGGCCCAGGAGCGTAGAATAGATGACCTGGTTGATATTTATTACCAGGAACGGTTATAGGAGCATCAGGGAATGACTGAACTTTACTAATACAGTTGATAACATCAAGACGGAACCCAGATACTCCACGGTCAAGCCAAAACCTTACAATACCATGAACAGCGGCTCGTACTTTGGGATTTTCCCAATTCAAATCAGGCTGCTCCTTGGCAAACAAATGAAGATAATACTCCTGAGAACCTTCATCCCAAGTCCAGGCTGAAGGAGTAAAGAAACTACCCCAGTTATTTGGAGGAAGTCTATTGCCTTCAGAATCATACTTGGCTGGCTTCCAAATATACCAATCACGCATAGGATTGTTCGTCTTTGACACTCGGGACTGCTTGAACCACTCATGTTGGTCCGAAGTATGATTGACCACTAGATCCATAACCAATTTCATGTTCCTTTCCTTCAATCCCTTGATCAAGCGATCGACAGTGTCTAAGGTTCCATATCTGGGGTCAATATCCTTATAATCGCTTATATCATATCCCATATCCTTAAGAGGAGACTTGTTGATGGGACAAAGCCATACGACGTCGATATTCAAGTTCTTGATATAATCCAGTTTCGAGATGATTCCTTCCAAGTCCCCAAGTCCATCGTTATTGGAGTCTTTGAATGATGCCGGGTAGATTTGGTACACATTGGCCTCCTTCCACCAAGCCTGGAGATGTTTATAAGACCCTGGAAATGTCATAGCTTATCGTAAATTCGATTTAATACTTTTCATTGAAGCCATATTTATATTCATGCTGGCCTGGAATCGGGCCGATACCAAGGTTTCCCTAACCCCCGCATGCCCCGCGATCAAGCTGGTTTTGAGTAACGACGTTACATCGGTATATTGGTATGGTACCTGATATAGAGCTTGAGGTGGGCAGGAGAGGGGATCTGAGTCAGGTTCGGAGTGCAATTGTGATCATCTCAAGAAAGCTGAAAGGTACTTCCCCACACATTGTCGTATTGGGAAGTATTCTAGAACTAGCCACTCAGCCGCATAGGAACAATGCCCATAGAACAATGCTCATAGAACAATGAAAACTTTGGATTGAGACTCCTAAACTGTGAAACACTAACATTGTTATGTTATAATAACATAGTTTATTTTTTAATATTAAATTAAGAGAATTTAATGTTGGACCTGTGAGTCGAGAATGATCTTGTGATGTGGCCCACACTGAACTGTTCAAAGTGATGATCTAGCTGAAGGCTTCATAGCCAATAGTGATTCAAATAAACAGGAGGCATAGATCGCTCGTCTTGACTTGTTCGTAGCAGAGATTGAAAATATGAATGTGTTAATCGGAAAGCAGTCATTATAAGGAACCATAAAATATATGAGCGATTAGGTCTCCAAACAAGAAAGTTGAAAGTTCTAGAAATATGGCTTTCCAATAGAGAAATCTCTCAAAGACTGATAAGGCACGAAACCCTTTAAAGAAGGCAGGATGTAGTAAACTGCTTTGAGCATTGATTCAACGAAGATTCCTTTAAAGTTAATCAACATATTATGTCATATTTAGCCTTAGTTCAAAGCATGTAGACTAAAAAGGATGTCAGACAAGATTAGAAAGTTTCTGGAATTGTTCTTTTTTTCATACATTGATCTTTCATATACAATAGGCAATAAGCTCATTGAGTGAATAATGCATCTCCTAGACTAGCAAATGAGGCTTGAGCAGGTTGGATCGTACAGTTGGATTGAGGGGTCAGGATTTGAAATCCCAGCCCCTTTTCAAATCTGTATTCAATCATTCTTGGCTTTTTCCCAACACTAACCCCTCACGAGCCCCGCACAATCCCACAACCCCCCACTCATTGTTCTAGAAGAAAGCGAAAAAATGAGGGAATCGAAAACAACTTGAAATGAGAAATGAGAAGAGCATAGAGGAAAATATTTATCAACTTGCAAGAACAATGCACTCCTGCAGAGAGAAAGCTTAACTGAATGACCTAATAAGCTATTTAAAACTAAAAATACAAACTATAAATAAAATCATAGTCTCAGAGTCAGACGTGTTGATTCTTGAGGGATAAATTTATATCAGTTACCTACAGGTAGTCTACAAGCAGTTGTAAACTTTTAAATTTAAAATAATAGCTCTGAAATTAACATTCTGTTAACTTGTAAACTATAACATTAATCCGGTTAAACCTATCTGCACTCTCAAACCCCGAATTTAATTCTCAGTTTTTTCCAATTCCGTTAAAAATTTCTTGAAATGTTCTTCTAGAACCAAACCCCCTCTTCTCCCACCCCAACGTTCTATGCCTTGAGGAGGAAAATGAGGAAAATTGCAACAAATTCTTAACTATGCCAAATGAATCATAGCATTAAAATATAGTTTATGGCTAGACTGAAAATGTCTCAATTGACTCAAATTCCACCGTATTGCCAAAAAGAACGACTGATAAGACTTTTGGTCGGATAAAACTTGGTCAGAAATGGTTAGAGAATGCAAGGAAATAATAAAAATCTCTCAATCCAAAAGTATAATTCAATATTATCACCAAATGGTTAACAATTTATATAGACTTATAAATAACATATCCAGCTAAGAAATTGACTTTCTCCTGAATCAGATGATCTGACAAGTTGTGACAACTGTTAAACATTTATCAAACAGTTATTAATTCTTTCAATTCATCAACATTCTTAACCAGACAGGGCCATTCACTACTCAATAATTGATCCTGTTCTCTGTGCTGTGCCGTTATTCTGTCCCACTCCGATCTACCCCTGACCCATCTCATCTCATCTATCCACCTATTTTTGACCCATCTCATCCGCGTATTCCCCACTTATCTATGGCTCCGACATCAAGGGCTTGTGATTGTTGCCGAACGAGGAAAATAAAGTGTGATGGCGAGCTTCCATGTCATCGCTGTAAAAGCTCTCAATTGCCATGTACTTATGACATGATAGCGCGGCCTCGTGGCCCCAAACGCAATCGAGATTCCGTTCTAAACAAGCTCCGTGCTAGAAAGCTCTTAGAAACTGAATCTGTTGACACGAAACAAACAGATAATGACAGTCACTCGATCAATAGTTCATACAGTCCTGGGTCCGCTTCGGACTCTTCAGCTTCTGCCCGTCAAGATCCTTCATGGAATTACTTTCCAAAGTCACTTTTGAAGATGCTCGTTGGAAAGTACTTTGCCAATGCCTATTATATCATTCCTATCCTCAATTACGATACTATAATGTCATATCTAGAGGATGATCAACCTACTTACACTCAATATTGCCTTGTGACGTCGATGTGTGCTTTCGTGGCCTTTATAGAATGGCATGAGGATATTCCACAAGAAGTGGTTCAAAAATTGCATTCCGAGTCTATAAGGACACATAGATTGGCCTATTTTGTCCATAATATCTCCCTCGATGCTATAATGGCTGATTATTTTATATTTGTCCATGGCTCTCAAGATAAGGCGTGTACAAGGTCGTGGTTTTACCTACGAGAAGCAATCACTTTAGCACAGTTAATGGGCCTTGATTCTGAGCCTTATTATTGGACACTTTGTGAACAAGACATATTCACTCAAAAATTGGTCTTTTTCACGCTTTTTGTCACTGAAAGAGGGCATTATTTATCTACTAAACTGCCGCTAACATTAAATTATTCCGTCAAATTGCCTTCTTTAGGATCCCGTGATCCTTCAACATATTCAGGCTTTTTCCAACTAGTGGAAATATTCGCTTTAGTAAAGGATTACGAGTGTTTATTAGGCTCGAAATCAAGTACTTTGGCTTATAATATGCTGACGAAATTGGAATCAATCACCTCAGACTCGAATAACGACAAAAAACTCAAAATATGCCAGGTTCAACATGCAGATGTCATGATGACTAAATATTGGCTTCGCATGCTGATATGGCAAGCTACTAAGCGGTCAACTGCCGAGTCTGTTGATGAATGGTCAAGTAGAAGGTTGATGCAGGTTCCTTTCGATACGGCAAATGAAATTATAACCTTTTGTAATCAACTGCCTATTGGAACTCTGGAATTACATGGAATGGGAATGGCAGACAAGGTTTCCGATATTCTTGATGGTTTATCGGACATTTTGTCTGATCAAACAGGATTACCAAGGCGAAATGAGCTGCTACCACGATTCCTTCAACTGCTGGACTGGTTCCAAGATCTTCATGTTGGTAAAACCAAGATTTTCCAGAAATACGCAGGTATCCGTCCATGGCAGCTTATTGGAGATCCGTTAAGTACTGTATCTCGAGGTCCATTTAAACTGCGGCCGAAGGGCCCAAGAATGATCGAACTTGATCAATATGACAACAAAGATTCCAGAGATCGTATTTGTTCCGATATCCCTTTAGATTCTTTAGGATCACCATATTTGGAGTTTTTATCGCCTAATTCTCTATGGCCTTCAGAGTGGCTCGATGCAACAGAGACTCCTTAATGAATCTGAGCAGGACTTAATTTTAATTATAAGCGAAGCCAGTATGCTAGTATACTAAGCTTCCTGACTACCTTTAGTACCTAAATATCTAATACTAGGCTGCCAATATTATATCGGTAAGACTGCAATAGTTCATTCACTCAAATGGCAAAAAATGCGAACTCTGTGGATCGAACACAGGACCTTCAGATTCCAAGACTGTAGTAAACTTCAGTCTGACGCTCTCCCAACTGAGCTAAGTCCGCCGATTTCAGAAAAAAGTTCTTAATTGGGTCAATAACCAACCCCCTCCGGACAACGGGGTAACTTCCCAAAAAGGCGATTCCAAACCCTCTTCTCGCCCGAGTAATCCGTATACCATCTCGCCCACAAGACATGGAAAAGAAGTTTGCTGAGTAGCAGAGATCTTATAATATCGAGAATTATCATTAATATAGTTGTGAATATGACCAAGGTGAGTAGGCCTTTGCCCATTGTTCCACTGTTGTGCTGTGCTTTTACCATACCGCTGATCTAACTAGCTTTTAAGCTCTTCGCTGTCGAATCGCAGTTTGCGCTTGTTGAGTGTAACTGTAGCCTCGGGGTGCCTGCGCTCTTATTCGTCTCGATCTCAGCAATCTATCGGCGATTCGGCCGACGACGCTCTTTTGTTCCAGAAACATGTATTGCCAGAACACCCTAAAGTCATTGATCCAGTGAGAGTGGAAATTTCAGTGGATAGCAATGGCCACAAAGCAGTCGATGAGCCGAAATCTACTAAAGAATCCTCCTCTGCCAATATCGCCAAAGCCTACATCGATCTGAACATTTCATCGTACAACACAATCACAAAGTTCAGCGATTTGCCTCAAGAGTTTGGCTACAACCAACATATTTCAATTAACGATGAGCTGCGGACAAAGCTTCGTTCAGTCCTATGGAAGTTCAAGGCTCCTATAAAGTATGCATTTGCGTACGGTAGCGGAGTTTTCGGCCAAGGGAAAGGCAATTCAGGACCTAATCCTCAGATCGATCTGATTTTCGGGGTCTCCATCACTCAGCACTGGCATGCTCTTAATATGATCCAAAACCCGGGACATTATTCGTCATTACGTCATTTAGGCTCGGGTGTTATAAGCTACGTTCAAGATCATCTAGGTGCTGGTGTTTACTTCAATCCATTTGTAGAAATCGATGGCCTAAACATCAAATACGGAGTCGTTAACATCGACACTCTATTGACTGATTTATCCGACTGGAACTCACTTTATCTAGCCGGAAGACTACATAAACCTGTAAAGATCCTTCGTGATGAGCCTCGAGTACGTTTTGTCAACCAAGCAAACCTTATAAGCGTACTTCGAGTGGCTCTGCTGTTACTACCAGAGAAATTCACTGAACTTGAGCTGTACAAAACAATCGCTGGAATATCATACATGGGAGATCCTCGTATGAAGTTTGGAGAGAATCCCAACAAGGTTGCCAATATTGTGAACAATCAGTTCATGCATTTCCGCAGGCTTTATAGCCCTTTGATCGACGCTCTTCCAAATGTATCAATTCATGGTTCAGAGCCTACAAAAGTGGCAGGAACTGCTATTGATTTGGTGTCTATGCAGCAAGATTTAGACCCTGTTCGACTGGGAAATATGGTGGTAAGACTGCCCAAGCAGTTCAAATCGAAATTATACACTCGGTACAGTTCGAAATTACAGACTTCTGTGTCTGATGTAGACCCTCATTTAGTTGAAGCTCTGACCAAAAAGAAGAAGTCTGTTGACCCTTCAGTCAAGCTTATTTGCAGCGAATTCGACCGCCGTATTGCCAGCGACTCTCATCTGGCCAAAGAAATCGCTCGCGCCATTCGTTATACCGTCAGCTGGCCCTCTGCTACTCAAACCGTCAAGGGATTGCTGACTGCCGGACTCGGCCGTAGTTTTAAATACGCCGGGGAAAAACTTCAAAAGTACCGTTTAGGCTCTCAACACAAGAGCCCATAAGTTATTTATTCGTTTAATTGTAGGACTAGTCCTCATGACTGGTGGCTGTATGTTTGTCAGTTAACTTAATGCATGTTTGTTTATACCAGTTGCTAGATTCGTAAACTGTCAAATGCTGTCCACAGCCATATTCACAGGGCCACTACTAACGCTTTCTTAACGCTTCAAACCTCTTCTTCAGATCATCCAATTCTTGATCCTCAGCAGACTTTTTAGATGGCTTTACAGCTTTCGGAGGTAGAACCAACACCGGTCTAGGGTTATCAATAGTAGGAGCAGGTCCGCTAACGGATATCGGGGACTTTGGAGCCGGGTCAGGGTCCGGGAGATTGGCTACTTGAGAAAGCCTTCTTGCTTTAGACTCACTGGGCGTTTCTTCATGATCGGCTAGAATTGCTATTGGTTGAGCGGGAATCAAGCCCGAAGCTGGCCCGTCATCATCATCATCGTCTTCATTATCTTTCTTGGCTTGAAGCCGTAGTTCCTCCTCATCGTACAACTGACTGAACGGAGCATTATAAGCTCTTGCAATTTCACGAAGATACAAAGTCACCAGCGTTTCTGACGGCGGTTCGACAGACAACCGCTTCATAACCTTCTCCGGGACAACTCCTCCAGTGTTCTCAATAGCTTCTAAAGAGAACTCTTTGGAGAACTTGTGTATTAACAGTTCACGAACATTCTGAAGTTCTTTGACTTCGGTGCGAGGTGCAGCATATATGATGGTTTTAACTGCTTCTTCAAGCCCCGGATCGCAATCTTTTGCTTCAAGCAGCCCAATTCTTGCAAGAAGAAGTTCGCAGTATAACTCTAGGATCTCCAACAGTTCGACGTTTATATCCTCTCGAATAACATTCTCCACACGGATGCGCGCGCTTTGTTCTTTTCCTGCTTCCAACAGCTGGGCCATTGCTCTTCTTTGTTGTTTGGCCATGGCCGTTTCTTTCTGTTGGATCAGCCTTAGCCGGTTGATCGACAGCTTCAGCTGAGCTTTTAGTTTGGACTAGTTAGAAGAATAGACAAGAATGTGTGAATAATAAAGAACAACAGAGCACTGATACAGTGAAACAATGAATGAGTCGCCTGCTGACGGTTGCTGCTGCCTCAGTGCAGACAAAGACTTGGGCAGTCGCTGGTTTCAAGCACGGCACAGCTTAGAACAGAACAGCACAGTACTGCACGAGCACGATCAAAGAACTAGAGACAGGAGTGAAGAGTCAAGTCAAGAGTCCAAGTCAAGAGTCCAAGTCAAGAGTCCAAGTCAAGAGTCCAAGTCAAGAGTCCAAGTCAAGAGTTACAAGCCCAGAAGTCACATCAGTATCAAGAGTCTTGAGTCCGGATAGCAGGGGTCACACGAGCACATGAGAACAACTGTCACAGCAGACTGGAGTTCAGACTCGACACAGACTCGACACAGACTCGGCTCAACCCAGACTCAACCCAGACTCGACTCAGACTCAGAATCATAGACTCCTACTGCAGCTAGTCAAGATGATGATTGCCAGGATCGTTCATCCATAGCCCACCTATCTCTACCATCCATTCAACAGCACCCTCCTTCACCTCACACAGGCTCTTCACTCAGTCCATTCCTTCACTACTTACATTAAGAGGATTTACAGCCGGCATTTTATTATCAACAAGACCTTCAGGATCTAAGATTCGATCTAAAGGTAACTTCAAGGGGCTTCAACCGTTCTCCCAGGGGTTTTGTTCAGCTTCAACTCCCAGCACTTCCGCCACTTAGGTCAACTCCCAGCCACACGGCCCTACGTCACAGCTCCCAAGGAGCTAATAAATTCACCTCACTAACTTGACCGCCTAACATTACACACACATTCAGCATCCAAGACGCTCAAAGTACAAAGCACAAAGTATAAAGCCTAAAGCTTAACTCTGTGGTATATCGTTACTTATAGTGATAGTGACAGCTATATTGTTATTTGTTTGTCCGCCACCTGATAAACCTCTTACTCTACTTGATGTCTTGGTTTACGACGGCAGCGTCGATAGACGAACAGGTTGCCAAAGCCACATCGGAGTCGCTACCGACTGGTGAACAGGATTTGGCATTAAACCTGGAAATATGCGACTTGATTCGAAGTAAATCCGTGGCGCCACGAGATGCCATGAGATCTTTAAAAAGACGTCTTTTACATAAAAACCCGAATGTTCAAATCGCCACTCTGCACCTAGTTGATGTTTGTATCAAAAACGGCGGGTCTCATTTCCTCACTGAAATCGCATCGAGAGAATTCATGGACACCGTTGTTGTTGTATTGAAACCGACTTCTGGCTATGTCAACCCCGATGTCAGGGATTTATTACTGGAATACCTACAGAACTGGGCCAAAGCTTTCGAAGGCCAAATCCAGTTGAGCTACGTAAACGAAGTGTATAAAAAGTTGAAGGATGAAGGGTTCAACTTCCCTGTTGCGTCCAGAATCAACTCCTCGTTTATAGATTCGTCTTCGCCTCCTGAATGGGTGGATTCAGACACTTGTATGAAGAGTGGAGAGCCATTTACATTCATGAACAGGCGACATCATTGTCGCAACTGTGGAGGTGTCTTTCTACAAAAGTATTGCAACAGTTATTTACCTTTGCCTCAGTATGGTATAAACCAGCCAGTGAGGGTTTGTGTTGATTGTTATGCTAAATTACGTCAGAATTCAAAGAAAACCCCTGTGCTGGCAGCAGCAGCAGCAATAGGAGCAGGAGCAGCAGCAGATCCTGTTTCCGCTTCTGTTGACGACGACGATGAAGACTTTAAACGAGCCATCCAATTAAGTCTTGAAGAGGCCGGCAACCCCGCCTTTGCCCGCGCTCCAGTGAACCCCGTTGCTCAGCCTGCTCCGCCTATTCGGCACATAGATGATGACATGGACGACGACATGAAAGCTGCTATAGAAGCCAGTTTAAAAGACTTTCAAGAACATCAGCCTCCCGCCAATCCGTCAAATGACTTATATAATATCCCTAAAGCCGGCCCAAAAGAAGAATTGCCCGCTCCGGCTCCTGTTCGACCTCAATACGAGCTCACATCTGTAGAAGCAGAGAACATCAATCTTTTTGCGACTCTTGTTGAACGGCTTCAAAAGGCTCCTCCTGGAACTATTTTGCGTGAAGCCAAGATCCAAGAGTTAAATGAGAGTATTTCTTCCTTAAGGCCCAAGGTGGCTAGAACTCTAGCTGATACTATCTCCAAATACGATAAATTAGTCGATATGCACGGCAAATTGGCTGCAGCTCTACGGTATTACGATCAATTGCTTGAAGACCGTCTTAGTTATACTTATAACCGTCGCCGCAGTTTTGGCTATGGATATGAGGCCAATTCACAGTCTCAGCCTCCGCCACAGTCACAGCCGCCGCCACAGCCTCAGTCACAGCAGCTACCTTCTTATTCTCAAGCTGCTGAATACACTGGTTATCAAGACCCTGTTCCTTCCTATCCGCCTGAACCAGCTCCGTATCGGGAGTCTTATACTGAGCAATCTTATTCAGAACCGTCATACGCAGAGCCGTCCTCCTATGCGGAGCCGACCTACGCGGAGCCGATATACACGGAACCCTCTTATCCACAATATCCTCAATATCCTCCAAAGTCGCAGCCACAGTCTCAACCCCCGCAGGCACAACCTCAGGCACAACCGCAGGCACAACCTCAGGCACAACCACAGGTACAATCTCAACCCCAATCTCAACCCCAATCTCAACCTCAACGGCCTCAGGCACAACCTCAAACGTCTTATCCTCAATATCCTCAATATCCCGAAGGAAATTACTACCAAACCTCCAATACATTTACACAATCACGCCAAATTCAACAGCCTGCTCCTGCTAAAGAGGAACCTGCTCTAATCGAACTATAATAATCTATTCTATCAAATACTCTTCAATTGACAATTGAATCTCGTCGGCCAAGCGTTTAACAAGGGCCCAGCTGGCATTAACCTTCCAGCGGGTCCTTGAATCCAACGGGTCTGCGTTATTCGTCCTCACAATGAGCTTTAAAGTAGTCAACGTAGCGATCTGGGCTCCGATGTCGACTTTCGAGTCAAATCCCTCTTCATCCGGAGCCACGGAGTGTAGAATAGCCAGCATACGCTCGAAATCAAATGGAGGAGCTGCCAGCATGCGTGGGTTGATTTTCAGCTGTTTTCTTCGGCCTGTGTCACGTCTTTTGGCCCGCGCTTCCTTGGATTTAGAGAAGAAGCGGATATCGTAGCGAGGTGGGTTGTACGATGCCAGATACGCCGCACAGAGAATATATTTTGACTGCACTGGCAGTTTATAGTCATTAACAGCCTTGATGCCGATATCGGCATAATCTACAAGGTTATCCGTCATGGCGATTTCAGTGGTAAACAAGTCCAGGCTCTCCCTATATACCTTGACAAAGTCTTGAGGCTTTAATTTTCCACTGACGACTGGTTTGATGAACAAAGGCCATATTTTAAGACTTATTCGCTTGATCAGTCGGATATCTGAGCCTGTATATGAGTATAAAGCGTCAACTAGCACTTTGGAATATTGCTGCCAAAACACCGCTTGCTGATTAGGCGAATCTACGCATGAATCAGGCAGCTTTCGCAGCTGTTTCTGTTGCAGGATCTGGTACAATTGCTCTTTGTCGTAACAGGTAAAGGCTATCATAGGAACTGAAGTAGTGATAAAAGCTCGAGGCTGCAAAGTGTTGATAATACAAATGACCACCAAATTAGATACATCGCTCTAGAGTTAGTAGCTAGAATGAAGAGAGCCTGTACTTACCATCTCATTAATCCTACTAAAACAACTGTATAGATCTGAAGGATTGTCCAGGCACTGATCCAATCTATCCAGCACCAAAAAGTGCGTTTGAGATGTGGAATGAAATGCAGATAACTGTGAATAAAACGTAGTAAAGTTCTCGACCGATTCTTCAAACGTCTGTTCATGAGATCCACTATTCCGTTTGATTTCTCTTAAAGCTCTTTGTAGAAGAATTCGAGTCGTTGTACATTGTTCACAAGATACTAGAGAGAAATTTGCGCCTGAAATCTCGAGGAATCGATTGACCAGCAACGATTTTCCTGTAGACGAAGGACCATGGATAAGAAGTAGTCTAGGGCATTCTAGAGAGTTCTATATGAGTATAAATAATGTTATGGCTGACTCACATATGAAAGAAGGGAATTGAGAAGGTTGATTTGAACCTCTCTGCAAGGAATTTCCCTATTTAAAGCAGTCAATTGCTCGTCGGAGAGCATGACCAGGTTTGAGCGGATTGACAAGCGGATATTTCAAGATATTCGATATTTCACCGATATTGCTTGGTAATAAATTAGTCAAGAACAAGTCATGTGACTCTGACTTCAATTATCAATCATCATGATTCATATCTTCATTCGTCTTTATTTGTCTTGACATGTCTTCGGAGGTCAGTGTGAAGGAGGCCAATCGTCAGAAAGCACTTGCTAGGCTTCAGGCTGCCCGACAAAGGCTAGAAAAAGCCAAATCGGCAAGTGGCCAAGCAGCAAATGGATCAAGTAAAGTGCAGAGCACGGCACTAAGTGGAACTAGTACAGCGTCTGCACTTTCCAGTACGAGTTCGGCAGCAAGTTCGGCGGCAAGTTCTACGGCAAGTTCTACGGCGAGTTCTACGGCAAGCACTTCACAAGCTAGTTCTAGCACAGGGTCTTTGAAACAGCATAGACAAGCAGATAAACCTCTGGACAGAATAGAACCAGCCAAAAAATTCAAAAATTACATAGAATATGGTGAGTATAGTTAGTACCTCTCTTTTATTCGCTAACAAGACTTTTCTAAGATGAACGACACTCGAGGAGGTTTTATAGCCGAAGAAGAAACACAATCTAAAGATTCCTTGACTTTAGAAGAATGGAAGGAGAAACAAAGAGAACTTGAACCTGCTCTTGTATTGAACGATCCAAATGCTCCTAAGTGTTTTGAATGTGGGTCTCCAGAGCTCGATTTCAGACTTTACACAGTTTTCAAGGCCCGAGTTTGCAAAGCTTGTAGACACAAGTTGCCTGAAAAGTACTCATTATTGACGAAAACAGAGTGTAGAGAAGACTATTTATTGACGGACCCGGAGCTTCGTGATGAAGAATTGTTACCTCATTTGGAGAAGCCGAATCCTCATAAAGCCACGTTCAATAATATGATGTTGTACCTTCGATATCAAGTAGAAGAAGTGGCTTTCAAAAAGTGGAATGGGCCTGAAGGTCTTGACGCTGAGTATGAGAAAAGAGTAGAGGACAAGAGGACTCGAAAGGATAAGAAGTTTCTGGCAAAATTGAAGGAAATGCGGAGGAAAACAAGAGCTGAAACGATAACTAGGAAGCATAGTTCTGCTCAGCATGTTCATGAATGGTCTACGGGAATGAAGGGTGATAATGGTATGGTTAAAAGGAGGTGTGCATCATGTGGAATGGAAAGAGAAGAGATTTTATTTGGATGAACAGATAATAGAAAGCGTATATTTGGACATTCCCGAGGGTGTGGATCGCAGGTTTTAGCCGATATCGGTTATTAATAACGGATTGACGATCTGGTGCAGAAGTAGACATATCGGTAGAGCCGCTAGAGTACAAGTCTGTCAGAGATCACTGCCAACCGTAAAGCTAGACCTGGGTTGCCTTAGACACCTGTACAAGCTCCATGAAAAGGTTCTGACCGCAGCTGAAGGAAACCTACTAACATTCAATTCTTATGCTAAGGTTGAAGACGAATACTATATCTCATATTTATTGATTGGTTATATAATATTACGATGTTAAACCACCTCTGCCAACATCTTGAGACCGTAGAAATCAGCTATTTGACCATACAAATCCAAGGTCTTCCTTGTAGACTTTGTCGATATTGTTTCCACCCAGAATCCTGAACACGAACAATGTTCAGACATATCATCTTCTCTTATCCTCTTACATTTGGAACATTTGAGATCCTGAAGCTGATATTCCGCCAGACATTGTTCTGCATCATGAATCATCCTCTCCTCAAGATGCACTTTGTTATACTCGATAAAACAGTTGTCACAGCGCCAAGAGTAGTGAGTATTGAGACCTTGAGTATTGGCTACAAGATGGGTATCTTGGCAGAGATCGAGAGCGCAAACATACGCGCAATGATCGCAAACAACTTGAGTCAGCTTTAAAGAAGCACTTGGGTTAACAAATGTGGCCTCGTCACTGAACTCCCTTACGTCGAGGATGTCTAGCAAATGCCTACGAACGAGCCTTACTTCTAATGAAAGTTCATTGCACAAAGACATCACCTCACACATGAATTTGATCAGTTGTAGTACAGGATTGCTCAGCTGTTGGTATGAACCTGCAAGCTTCGGGAATGCAAACTCCGCCTGAGCATCCGCATGGTTGATAGCGTCCACTTGTCTACGATATAGCAGTTTGAACCGCTTGACCAGTGGTTTTTCCATTTCTTTGACCACTCCTTTAGCAAAGAAAGTGTCTGAATCAGTAGTTTCAGTTGAAGGACTTCTTTGCCAAAGACGCTGGCAAAAATCCAGGACCCATGATTGGAATTCTTCCTGAAGAATCGGAGGTAGATATGCTTTGATATGCCAGTTCATATAAGTGTCAAGGTCTACATATTCCTCGTCTATAGTTTTACAGGAACGGCCTCCAAAATTTACAGGATCCATCCATAATAACGTATCCCAGTACTCGGTCACTTGGATGTCCAAATAGTGAAACAGCGGCTTTTGGCGGATAGACTTGACAAGGTAATTTGCGTAGGAATAAGCGTTTGCTACAGCGGTTTTCGGCGTCACCAGCAAAAATCGGTTATTGTCGGCAAAAACAAGCTTGGAGCCAGTGTTGCGGAACTCTCTTACTAGCTGGATAAACACCTTCTTTGACAGTGCCTGAACATGATGGTAGAGCTGTTGACTGTAGAGGAGACTTGTGGAGCTCGAAACCCAGTGGATAAATGAATTTACCACCTGGTCAGCGACAGTGTTCTGCTGTTTGATTGCCTGATTCCACCATTCACGCACCATTGAACTCAGCACTGACAGCGCAGGGCTGGAGAACGCATTGGCTACGAAAGGAATGATATCACCATCTGACTCTACCATGGTGAAATTGGCGTCTTCACTGATCAGAGCCGCGGTTAAAACTGTGTTGATAGACAAATTGCGGATCTCAAGGTCAATACAGACGTTGGAATAAGCTCCAGGATTATTTACAACAGGAAGATCAAGATCGTCAACACTTAAAGCTCTGTCTTTTTCAGATCCTCCTTCATCCCATACAGGACCAGGAGACCACCATAAGACAACTCCTGACTGTTGAAGCTTTCTTGCGTACGAGACGTCTATAACAAAAGACATATCGTTAGACTTGAGGTTACCGATAGGAATCTTGCCGTAGCGCGAGAGCTCCAGTAAATGGGTTATCCAGGACCCAAGTGAAAGGTATTGCGATATAATTGAACGTGCACAGCTTTGCTGCCATCCTAAGCCTGAAGAGACATCTGAAGTGGGAATTAACACCATAGGTGATTCATTTACTGCCCGAACGAGCTTCTTAAGGTGTTCACTTTGACTCGATTGCATTGCTAGAACCATTTGAGTCCCTTTGTCATTCTGCAGTTTGTCGATAGTTGAGTTCAAACGCTTATACAGTCCATTTATATTGTCGAAATACTGCTCGTGGACCTCCAGCTCTTCTTGGTATTCGAACGTTAACTTGGCCTTCTTCTCAGCTAATTGCTGCTGATAGAGTCTTGAAATGCTGGGCAACGGCTGAGATTGCGATGATGGCCTTAAAACGTATAAATAACAAGTTTTTGACCAGCTTGGAATCAGCGCAAATACCTGAAAATCAGACGAATGTAGGTGGTTCAGGTGTAAATAGCTCAATGGAGAGTCAAGGTACCTGCTGGTTTGCTCCGGAACCAACCAATCAAGTTCAAACCCTTGATCTAATCCTTTACCTAGCAGACCCTGCTTCGAGGTGTCAAGACTACAAGAGATTCCAAGGTCCAACATGGCTCTATGTTTCGGTTCGATCTGGCTCTCATAGACACCTTCGACGCTTGGATGAAAGAATACACTATCAGGCTTCGAGATGTACTGAGAATAGATATCCTCAGGCATTGTAAGGCGATATAGGTGCTGTGATTGATGGCCATTAGGCAGGATATGGTTAGACACTTTGTCCACTTTACATTGAGGAATATTTATCGAAGGAACAATGTTGTGAAAGTTCAGGTAGATCTTTCGAGGAACTTTGATGCGCACGTTTTGGATTTTTCCGTTGATGTTACAAAACGCTCGGACTTCTCCAGGCCGTTCCGAGTCTGTCAACTGCACAATATTCCATATATTCCCATAAGCAGAAGCCGTTTGGTTGCGAATCAACCCTCCAAGTGCAGACTGCCGTACTGTACTAGCTCCTCCTCCAAACAATTGTCGCCGTTGGTCTCGAAGAGCTTTTTGCTGCTTCCATTTGAGTTTATGATATTCCAGCCAGACTTTATAGCTACCAGTAATAGGAGGAGGTTTTGAAGGCAGTTCGACTGGGGCTTCGGCTACTTGGGCATTGGCCAGTTTACGTTTGGAGAATTTAGCTATTTTGGCGGCAGGAGGAGGAGGAGCTCCAAAGTCTTCGAGGTCTGTCACCGATGAAGTGTTTGAAGCCTCTGGTTTGGGGCTTGAAGTGCTTGGTCCCGGTGCCCAATTCAACGTCTGCTGCTTCATTTTATCATTCTTCACGCTCAACCTTTTGGCCAACCAGTCAGGATGAGGAATTCTCGGTACCGGATTAGCCACTTGCTGAAGAGCAGCAGGAATCGTTATAATCTTTTGAATAGTAGAGCCCAGCCGTTCCCAGTAATAGCCCCAGTCAATGATATCGCGAGGATCAAACGTAGTCAAAGACGAGTCTTTCAACCATTTCTTGAGGAAAAATGCTTTGACACGGTCCTCAGCTGAGAATATAGCTACAGGAATCGCCCGTTCAGTTACAGATGCTCCTGAAGGCTTTTCAGAAATAATATATTTACAAGCCAAGCCTTTATCTTTGACCATTTGAGCGCCTAGAAACTCTGATAGACGTCTTGCCGTTGTAATAGAGGTACTTTTCTGACTGCCATACTCCTCAAGACTCTTGGACATGCTTCTGTTTTCTGAAATAAGATCCAAAAGCTCGATCTGCTCCAAAGTTCGACCTTTGGATTCTAAGATATCCAGCCAGCTGTTTGCTACATGAGCCACAGCGCCATAGCAGTCGTCTAGACTAGATCCATCTAAAAAGACCTTGAAGATTTGGCTTTGGAACGCTTTAATAAGCCTTAGTTCTCCACGACGTTTGACTTCAAATCCTTTAAGTTCTGCCAAGGTACCATCGTGGTTGAATACTGCGTACCGTTTCTTCAAGTTCTTGTCTTCTTCTTTCGATGTCGGAAGTATCATAGCTCTATAAGGACCGTCGACCTCAAAAAAGATACTATTGTCGCTCATTGTTTCGTACTCGAATTTGCCGGCGTCCACTAAAGTCTGATATTGATGATTGGTAAACCTGGCGTGAACTAAATGGTTCAACATCACACACGGATACGATACAAAGAGCTTCTTTCCATTGGCAAAGTTGAACTCGAAGTTCTCAGGGAATGTCTTTGGTAAAATACACCAAATACCGTCAGTGTCGAGCTCTAAAGGTCGGCCTATACGTTCCACCAAAGCCCGGGCCATTTGAATGATCGTAGCTCCTGTAAGACAAGTAACTCCTGCCATTTCCATAGAATACCACCTTGATCCTTTCCTCATAACGTAGCCGTAGAAGGAGTTTAGAATAACTTTATGAGCAAGCTGTAGAGAATCGTAAAGCACGATCATCTTCTTGGCATCATCAAGAGCAGCTGGTTCGGCATGCTCAGCCTTACGTTTCCATACTTTCTGAAGGTTCTTGAACTCGTACCTTCTATCTCTGAAATCCCGCACAGTGTTTACGTAGAAAGGATTCTCCCGTTGACAGATAATAGCTTCCCGTTCAACCATCTCTGTCTGATGCAGCTTATGATAGACCTTTTTAGAGTAGTCAGTCAATCGTTTTTTTACATGAGCTACTTGTTCGGTAACAGGTAAACTAGTGAAAGCTTTTGGAGCCGTCGTTTTATTCGTGCCTGGAATCTGTCGTCCAGGAACCACCTCGTTCTCTAAAGCTCGTTTAATCATAAGATACTCATCTTTGCGTGCAGGAAAAAACTCTCCTCTCCACATCCAAGGCAGTCTTCTGTCACACGTTTTGCCAGGTCGGTTGAAATCACAACCAGCACAGTCCTGTTCTGATACCATGGAATCCGGTTGCAACCGATTCGTGGTCATAATATTGGGGTACATTGAAGCAACATCTACGTGGTAAATTGAAGGGAATTCCGTTCGATTCGGAGTGTTTTTGAGCTCTTGTAAAGCTTCGGAAATCTGGTCTTTGACGGAATCATAATTGGTCACTTCACTGAGCTTCATTTTACCTTCCACTTCAATGCTGAACTTCAGAGCAGCGTCAAGATCCCTTATCAGCTCATCTATCGCAGTCGGATCCACTTTAAACTGAGCAGGAATATCACTTCTGAACACTCCGGCTTCCAGAGATTCTACATGGCCTCCAACATACGTTTCACTTTCAACTAGATGCCCGTCGTAAAAACGTTCGTCTGGATCTCGATGCTTATGAGGCAGTAGAATATTCCCTTTATACGCTTGCACCATTAAAAGCATTTCACATAGTGTTCCTGTTCCTTTTCTTAGCACCTCATCAGGGTTCAATGGGATGATGTTACAAAGGGAAAAGATAAACGGATGGACGTATTTCATGTACAGATAATATGTTGCCACAGCATCGGAAACGGAATATTCAGCCATAACTTGTGGCTTTTCAATGGCATAAGGGGTCATAAGTTCAGGGTCGATTTCTATCGGATTATATCCCAATTTCGCAGTGGTTACAGCCTTTAAACCTTGACTTCCTTGAGGCAAATAACTATCACGTTTAACCCATCGAAAACAATCCATATGTGCACAATGAGCCGATTTATATTCGCCTTCAAGATCTTTTTGAAAACCGATTTCCCGATACATATCTATTCCGTGCACGGCTGCCCGGGCCTCTACAAAAGGCCAATCAAAGAAATCTCCGTTAAAAGTGGCTATAACTGTCGGTTTCTCCTGCTTTATATGTTCAAAAAACCGCTCAAGCACTGCTTTTTCATCTGGTTCATTAAAAATCGTGAAAAGTCCAGGATATTCAGGCTTTGGTGTGTACTCGAAATCGTCAATGTCTTGAGAAATGATCTCCCTATTAGTTATAAGGAATCCCTCACCATCAATCATGTAAGAAATCATCATGACTTTATCAATAGAAGAGTCTGGGAATTTCAGAGGAGACTTTGTAGTTTCAATATCGTAGGCCAAAACAACAGGATCTGCTCTAGCAACTCGTTCAGGCATTTCCTCGAAACTTATAACCCCATGTTTACTGTCTACAGTGTACCATTTACCAACGCGAATGTCCACATCAATGGCCACTCGAACGTGATACGGCACGTCATATTCTCTAATATCGACAAGCAAATCAACTGCATCTGCAACCGTTGAAACCTTGTCATCCAAAGACCTAGTTAGCTATTTTCCCAAGTCTTTTCTTCTGCTTACATTGAAAACTCAGCATAACTTTCCATCGCATCTTGTTTCTTCTTGTTTGACTCGATTATAGGTGTTAAAAGTCTTCTTGCTGCCAGTAAATCCGTCACATTGTTGAATTTCAACTGAATAACAAGCTGCTTTTTGCCCAGCAAATGATTTGGCTAGTTAGAGACGTACACTATTAAGATTTATGACTTACCAATTGAAGATCCTCTTTCTCTAGTCGTTGTAATCCCTTTAAGACCCCTTCAAGCTTTCTCCTCAAATACTCCTCTACTTCTGCCTCGAATCCAGGCTTACAAGCTATTAAGAAGTACGGATCAAACAGTACAGTGGCTTTAAATCGCCCTCCTTCTTCATCCAATAAATAATAATCGACTCCTGCCAATCCAGCAACGGAATCATCAGATTTGATAGTGGTCTAGTCAGCAAAAGATTCAGTACTCTCGTCTCACTTACACTATGCATATTAACGAGCCAACCGACTCTACTTGGCCCTGATTCGTACCGATCAAAGCCCATAACACTGTCTAATGCATCAACCGTCTCAACGTTTTCAAATCGTTTGCTTATAGCTCTGAGATCAGGGCTTAGAGACACTTCTGCCCTGCCATTTGCACGCGTGCCATTCTGCCAGGGCTTGGAGAAACGCGTATTGAACGCGTTTCGTGTCTGGGAAATCGCCATATATGATGAATGAATGCAATGTTCCTATAAATCTCCGCCACTATAACATTTCAGACTGTCAAGAATAAGAATTAACAACTGGATTCAACAACTGGATTCAATAACTAGATTCAAGTTCTGAATTTAGCGAAATTTAATGTTTTTAAATCGAGACGCGATGTCCCAATTTACAATTAAATCCAAAAATTTCAGGGTAATTATTTAAGTGAATTTCAACAAGGCACCAGCACCAGCACCAAGCAGAGATTTGATGGACTTTTGACAATATAATGGCTGTAGAACTATAAATAATATGGAGCTGTATGAATACTGAGCTGTTGCTTTAAAGATAGACTCGGCGAGTCGAGGTCAGTGAACAATTGTAGACAAATGAAGACAGGCAATGCTATCGGTAATTATATCGGCGAAAGCTGAAGATATGAGCGGTATCCGGTTGAATTGGCATCCCCTTGTATTGACATCCCCTTGTATTGACAATCGACAATTCCTGGCATACAGAATCTGTGACCACAAAGTCTACAGGGAAGAAATTTCGATTTAATACGAATATTGGCGGCGTCGCTAAAGTAATGTATCGGAGCTCAGAGCATCAGTCTACCGTTGGGAGATTCTGCCGATATCTAGAAACATTTATCGGCTTACTGGAATATCGTATAACATTTAACTATGTAGTCCATCAATGCAATTCATGTTTTCTCATTGTCAACGAATAGGAAGCCTCGAAATCGCAGCAATGGCTTTCTTACCTTCCTGCTCCAACAATTGAACCATATATTCACATCGTTCACGAATCTTTGCTTCACATGCTTGAGCAGAAAATGCTATCCATTGAGATACCGTCTTGTCCATATGACCGTCAACGTCTTGTAGAAGTTCTTCAGTCAAGTCCTCGATGTCGAAGAGTTCTTCTGGATCGGATGCAACCCATGAACTTTGAGATGGAAATCTTTTGGTGGGAGTTGTCGGTGCAAATAGGTCAGTCTGATGGTCCGATTTGACTGTTGAAAGAAACTGAGGAGATTGTTTAAAAGATTGTTCTGAGGTATCTGTAGTAAATTGTTGAACAGGTTCAGGTTGAAGAAGACTTTGAATAGGACTTTGAATAGGGCTTTGAATAGGACTTTGAACAAGCTGATCAGGTTGAGGCTGAGGTTTAATTTGAATATGTTGTTCTGGACTTTGAGGAGATTGAAGTTCAGGTTGAATATGATTCTGAATTGGACTTTGAGAAGGTTGAAGTTGAGCACGTTGAAGTTGAATAGGGCTTGGAACAGCACTTGGAACAGCACTTTGCAGCTTGATTGAGATCTCTTCCTGCCTGAAAGATTCCAGAGCATCAGCAAAAGGCTCACCATCAGAAGTATCATCAATTATTCCCGAAAAAGATTTTGATATCGAAGATTTTCGCTTCTCAGTTAGTTGGTCGATAGGAGAGCTAGAGGCAATGGATGGTCTTTTTATCAGTCGTTTTCTATTAGGAGTTGGAGAAGGTTGAAGGTTGATTGGTTCTAGATTCGCAGGACTTGGTGGAAATTCTTGAGCAGTAGAGAATAACGGACTCGAAGGCGAAGGTACAAATGTTTGTACTGGGAAGCCTCCAGGAATGGATAGAGGTATGGGAGAGAGAATTGAACTCTTTATATGTTGTGAAGGTTGTGAAAGCTTAGTCTCGGGTTCTTCAGACTCTTGCATAGACACTTCATGCATAGGCTCTTGGTGCTCAATCTCTTGATGCTCGGACTCTTGCATAAAAACTTCAGGAGCTTCAGGCACTTCATTTACTTCAGGTACTATAGGTGCTATCACTCTTGACGGTTGCCCCCTTGAACTTGCGAAAATATCATCATCGTCCTCCAAAGAAGACAACCTCATTTTCTTTCTTGAGCTGCGTTTCCGCCTAACTGGTTTTGCAGAATCACTATCTGAACTCTCAGCTCTAGAAGCTCTTGACACTTTTGCCCTCGATTTCCTCTTGTTTGTTTGTTTGGGTTTAGGAATAGTGAAATAATAGCAATCGGGGCTTCTACGTTTATGTTCCTTTACAGGATCATCTTTAGGCTCCCATCCTTCTAAAGAAAGTTCACAATATTCACACTGAACAACGTCGTCGCCTTGCCTCTCAGGAACATAGAAAAAGCCAGCTTCTGCCATCTTCAAGCTCGTAGGAACCCAGCCTCTTTTACTATCATAAGGCCAACAGCTAGTAGTAGCTCCTGTGCTTTGTGAACCATCTGTAGCGTAATCATCTAATACAGTTATAAACGTCTTTAACCGAGTTTCTACTGCACTTTCGCTATGTGGATCATGGTCTTGCTCTTGTTCCCATACTTTAGCACACAATTGAGCCCAGCAACAGTCTGGGGAATGGGCAATATGCTCTTTAACCGGGTCATCCTCGGGCTCCCAGCCATCCAGAGCAAGTCCGCACATAAAACATAGTGTTCGGTCTTTGGATAAGGTCGTGGGATCGAAATAAAGACCTGCTTTTGACTGTTGAACTGGTGTAGGTTGAGCATGCGGCCAAGAGCAAGTACCGGGTTTACGCGCCCTCTGTTTAGCCGTACCAGAAACAATATGGATCTTGGCCCTTCGGAAAGTCTCCTGCCGACTTTCACGAGTATATAGAGTGTCCATTGCGAAGTCCTATAGCAATTAATACTGAATGATTTTGTCGAGAATGCTTGCCGGGTTTGTAAACAGAGTATCCATGGTAACTACACGTGACATTTAAATTGAATCACGTGACTAAAGATTATAACCCCATCGGATGTCGAATTTGTTGAATAGAGACTGAGACTGAGACACTTGCTGCTTACGATCTGTTGGTTTTATATACAACAAATAGATTCAATTGTAATCTAGACTCTAACTACAGTGGTGTTCACAACTCACAACATGACGTGGACGGAAGAAGAGCTGGAATATCTCGATGGTCCAGATCTCAAGATCAGAGCCTGCCAATTCTTTTATATACTGACCAAATGTATCCGAGACCCTGTTCCTTCCCGCAATCTACTGAAACTTGTATCGGACTATCAGAAGAATCGAATTAATATAAATGAAACGCGAGGAGAACATTGGATCAATGCTTTAATCTGGGGTCGAGATGTTGGGCATATGAACTTGCAGCCTTCAGATTTCGAATTGACGACTGAACTTTTAGTGTCGATACTGGACCAAGATTTTTCTGAAATCGTCGAAATCAAATACCAACAATTAGAAGCCGGCTTAATGTTTATTAAAGTTGTTTTGGCTGACATCGAGATCGAGACAGATCAGGTTTCGTTTATATTTGAATTCAAAGATAAGGAGCTGAAATTTCAGGCTTGTATCATGGAGATTAAAAATAATGGAAATCCTGCTTTCTGGTATAATTCAGCAAAGGAAGCGTCTGAACTATTCCAAATCGCTCAAGACAAGTCTCCAGATTTAGCTGGTTCCGATGATGATTATTGGAATTCATATAGAACGGAGCATCAAGCTGAAGAACAGCAAGCTGAACAACATCAAGCTGAACAACAAGAACAAGCACATCCTGTACATTCCACTTCATGGCAAAACCTTCCTATAGGACCTACAATATTTAATGAGATGACCAAGTTGTACGAGTTGGCAAAACGGCATCAACTGTCCAAGGAATCATTCGAGGCAATATTTAACCATGTCGTGGGAGATAAGTGAGAGCCCGTAAGGTACCAACCTATTGACGTCTCACAATCAATCTCCGTTCAAACACCTTCAATATTCACCCTCAAGCATCTCTCAGACTTGCTAATGCTTGGCTAATGGCATATTGAAACTCGGCAGGACTCATTTTCATGGATTCTGCGAGCTCGGACAAATTGGAAATAGTCTTGTAAATATATTTCGTCAACTCGACATGAGCTGGAGGAGCAGAATTAACCCCATCTCCAATAGAAGTCTCCACTTGATTATACCTAGAATAATAGTCATCATCACCGTCTTGGCCATGATCACTTTCTCGTTCATTCTCGTCTGCAGATTCATTATATTTAGACCAATATGAATCAGCTTCCCACTCAGTTATGGCCTCAAGTTCGGAATTGTACCAGTCATCCCAAGTTCTTTGATCTAGATCCGGTTCCCAGAACCCACAGCGTATTTTATACTGTTGCTTTGATTTCACCATATCTTTACATAATATCAACACCAATCCAATTGTCTTTGACATAGTAGCGGCACATAATTCATTCTCCCTTATTTGCCTGTAGATTGTCGTATTATCGCGGATTAGCTTCTCGAGATCCGACTTCATAAGGGGACAGATAGCTGGAGGACAAGGCTCTTGTATATGCTGGAAAGCTTTTGCATCAAGAGTATTTGAGATCTTTAGGACGTGCTATTAATTAGCAACCAGGTCATAAAATAAACTATCAGTTTCTTACACTATCGTCGGCATTTAGGAATAGCTTCAAGGCTTTTTGGACTGGCAAATTGAACATTTGGGACATAGGAAGAAGTTCAGATGTCAAATGGGAAAAGCTGAGAAACCGGGTCAGACCCGTTTGACAGATTGTACAATCTCTGTCTAAATTAAAGTAGAAATTGAACTGATAATTTTTACAGCTTAGGATATATGAAATCTATTTTTTAGCTTATACATAGATATGTAGACATGATCAGTTCTTCCTGACATAATCAGTTCTTCCTTACGTAGATACAGATATGATCAGTCTTCTTCTTCCTCATCTTCGTCATCCTCGGACTCAGATTCAGCCTCCTCAAGCCACTCAATGAATGGCTTGGCAGCCTTACGAACCTTCTTGGAGATTTCCTTGTCGACATACTTCTTGGAAGCACGAGAACCCCACTTGATGACCACCTCCTCAGAGATAAGATCTAATTCGTACAACTTATGAAGAATAGTAGGAACTTTTTTAACAAGATCAGGCTCATTGAGTCCAATAAATCTTTCAAGACCTCCCAAAAGCGCCTTTTCGTGGCTGGGAGAAGTGATCAGCTTAGACAACAATCCAGCGTGAGAAGGAATATCGTTGAGGATATCTTTAGTGAACAAAGTTTGAGCAAGAACTTGTACAGTACGATGCTTAAGATTGATTCCAAGCTCCACCGCCTTCTTGTAAATATCTAGGTCTGAAGGAGACTCGGCAGCAATCCATTCACCCAACTGATGATATGCATCGTCGCTGGTTCCATCTTCATCGTCGTTTTCATCGTCGATGTTAAGACTGGTGACAGAGTTTTCAAGTTCGCGTTGTCGAGCTTTAACAGCTTCTTCAGAAACGTCTACAGTCCAATTGTCGTCATCATCATCATAGTCGGCAGTAACAGGCAAAGCAGAAGCTTCAGCATTGATTCTACGAGTGAGCTCGTCGTCAGAGGCATTGCCGTTTTCTCCGTTGGCGTCATCAGAACCTCCACCGTTACTAGAACCTACGATATCGATAGCTCCGCCGCCAACATTGGCAGAAGCAGTAGCAGCCTTGGACCTTTTGCCCTTTTGTGCAGTGGCAGGAGGATTCTTAATGATATAAGAAGTCAATTTATGCCTGGGATCGATCTCGGTTCGTTGACCACAAGCTTTACAGTCCTTCAAAAGAGTTCCATCCTTGAGAATGATGATATCAGTCTCTGGATTTTGACAAGAACCACAAAGAACAAACTTGGAAATGAATCCATCCAACAAATCCTGAAGTTTAGGACCTTCATGGGCTCCATTTACAATGAATCGGTCACTTGTTTCATTGGCCGAAGTCTGAGCTCCGAGTTCAAACCCAAAGAACTTAATCACGTACGTAGGAGGACGGGAAAGAGCCCTGGAAACGTCTGAAGTGTTAACTACTGCCGTACGAATACCGTTACCTCTTCCCTCAATCTTAGACACGATCAAAGGCATCTTGTAACGGTAAAAGGGATCCTTATTATCCCTACGAATGTTGACGAACGACATGATGATGTTGATATAAAAAGACTTGAATACTACTAGAAAAGGAGTTCAACAAGACATGCAACTGATTTTTTTTTTCAAATAAAATGATTCCCCCGCGGTATACTCCCACTACAACGCAGCCGAGAAGATGTAGAGATTATGATGGCACGAATTTTGCTGTTTGAAAGGGACCAATGCATAAGAATGGCCGTACGAACAGTTTTGGAGATTAAAAGGCAACAATTACAAAGTTGTGAAGGTATGAAAGTTGACAAGTTGCGAAAGTCAAATAATGAGTTGCTTAAGCAAGACGTATTCTTCTTGAAGGAATATTGATAAGTGGCGTTTAAGATGAAATGTTTCGAATGAATCACAAATTTTTTAACTGAGAAAAATTAAGAAAATATTAGAATATTGGGACATAAATGAAATTGACCTGGGTCGGACCACTTTGAATTTCGAATTAACATGGGCTGCATGATGAACTGTCGCATGCTTAGTTATTGCTAGCTGACTGCATTTTCACAGCAATTGACCAAAAAATCTGTCAAATGTCAATTGACCAGTCTTAAATTTCTATTCCTGAAGGTAATATGACTAAAGGTTCTACGGAATGCATTGTATTGTTATATCAATGCTTCAAGTTCAATCATAGACCCTCAAACGGAGCATGTGCTAAGATCTAGGATACACAGAATCAATTGAATTGTCGTCATGTCCTCAGTTAAAATGGCACAAAAATGACACAATAATGATTGAATTTCATTCGACATTGGATACCGGCTGATTTAGCAACATGGTGAAATTTAGTTAACGTCGGTGCCCGTTCGGAGCGTAAACCTAAACCTTAACAGCAATCATATATCGAATATGTCTTAGATTCGGCGGCCTATTGGCTGTATATAAAGAAGATGAAGTCTAATGTTTTAGATAAAGTATACTGTTCGTTTGGTACAATTGTCGGACATCTTCACTGACAATGAGTAAAAGGGCTACCCAGATTATTCTTGCCGGACTGGCTGTCGGAGGAGGTTATTATCTCTACAAGGCACAATTCGATGCCAAGAAGGCTACTGAATTGGTTAGCCAGGACTACCAAGAAGCAAAGGTCACTGAGAAGGCTTCTGTTGATTATGTAGGCAAGCGGATGGATGATGCTTACCGGGATACCAGAGAGAAGGTGGGACAGTCTTACCAACAGACCAAGTCAAAAGCTGAAGCCTTGTATCGAGATGCCGATGCTAAAGTGCATAAGTCTGTTGAAAGTGCTGCTGAAAAATCAGAGACTTATTATAATGACGCGGAGAAAGCTAGTGAGGACTTCAAGGACCGCGCTTATGATGCTTATCGAGATGCTGCTCAGAAGAGAGACAAAGCTGCCAAAGAGGTGGAGGGTAAGTTCGACCAAGCTTATGGAGATGTCTCCAGCAAAGTGAACAAAGCCTATGGAGATGCATCTACCAAAGTGAACAAGGCTTACGGGGATGCTTCTGCCAAATTCGATCAAGCTTATGGAGACGCTTCTGGTAAAGTGAACAAGGCTTATGGCGATGCTTCTGAAAGAGTTGATCACGCCAAGGATCGCGCATATGATGCTTATCGAGATGCCGCCAATCAAAGGGACAAGGCTGTTAAGGATGTGGAGGGTAAATTCGACCAAGCTTATGGAGATGCTTCCAGTAAAGTGAACAAGGCTTATGGAGATGCTTCTACTAAAGTGAATAAGGCTTATGGAGATGCCTCGAGTAAATTCGACCAAGCTTATGGCGAAGCTTCAAGCAAGGTGAACAAAGCTTACGGGGATGCATCGAGCAAATTCGATCAAGCTTATGGCGATGCTTCTGGCAGACTGGATCATGCCAAAGATCGTGCATATGATGCTTATCGAGATGCTGCCAGTCAAAGGGACAAGGCTGTTAAGGATGTGGAGGGTAAATTTGACCAAGCTTATGGAGATGCTTCCAGTAAAGTGAACAAAGCTTATGGAGATGCTTCGGCCAAATTCGATCAAGCTTATGAGGATGCTTCCGGCAGGGTGAATAAGGCCTATGGAGATGCTTCTAGTAAAGCGAACAAGGCTTATGGAGATGCTACTGAAAGAGTGGATCATGCCAAGGATCGCGCATATGGTGCTTATGAAGATGCTTCAGGCAAGGTAAACAAGGCTTATGGAGAAGCTTCTAGCAAAGTGAACAAGGCTTATGGAGATGCTACGGACAGACTGGATCATGCTAAGGATCGCGCATATGATGCTTATCGAGATGCTGCGAATCAAACGGACAAAGCTATCAAGGATGTGGAGGGTAAATTCGACCAAGCTTATGGAGATGCTTCCAGTAAAGTGAACAAGGCTTATGGGGATGCTTCTAGTAAAGTGAACGAGGCTTACGGGGATGCTTCAGCCAAATTCGATCAGGCTTATGGGGACGCTTCTAGTAAAGTGAACAAGGCTTACGGGGATGCTTCTGACAGACTGGATCACGCCAAAGATCGTGCATATGATGCTTATCGAGATGCCGCCAATCAAACGGATAAGGCTGTTAAGGATGTGGAGGGTAAATTTGGCCAGGCTTATGGAGATGTATCAGGGAAAGTTAACCAAGCATATGGAGATGTTTCCGGTAAAGTTAACCAAGCATATGGAGATGTCTCTGGTAAAGTTAACCAAGCATATGGAGATGCTTCTAGTAAAGTTAACCAAGCATATGGAGAAGCTTCTAGTAAAGTTAATCAAGCATATGGAGATGTATCAAATAAGGCTAACAAAGCTTACGGAGAGGCTCAGAATAGATTCGACCAAGCCTATGGAAGTGCCGAGAAAGCTGCCAATGCAGCAGCAGACGACGCTAGAAGAAGCTTGGACAAAGGTAGAGGATATCTTCAGGACAAGGCAGACGAAGCTGAAATAAGGGCTAACAGAGACATCGATACTGCAGCTGAGAAATCCAAAGGCGCAGTTTCCAATGTTCGAGGTTGGTTCGGCGGTAAATAGTTTAGCGACTATCTAATCCACGTTCTCTGTAGAAATTCAATTGATTGACCTCTACATGATTAGAAACTACGGATAAATAAAATCAACCAATGCTCAAAATAATCTGCTTGATTCCATATTATCCATGACTCTAAAATATTCCCCTTTCGTCATTAATTAATGACGGATAAAATATGTCATAATTGGAAGTGCGGGGATCTTGGGAGTACGGGCTTGGCTACGGGTTAACGGATATTGTGGGGTCAGTTTACCACTGTTCCACCCGGAATAAGTAGTTCCAGAAGTTCGACAATCCAAGCCTTGTTTACTATGACTTTCGGATGCTTGTATTTGTCGGGTGATGAGATCGGCCAAAGAATCCAATTGGCATACGATCAACTGCTTTCCCTTGCAGCATGCCGATCGGGTTCTAGACTCGCAAAAGATCTGATCTCTCCTTTGTTTTAATAACACTAGTACCAGGTTGGCAACTTGTGGTTTTGACAAGGGCACTTGGACGAATGGCCATAAATACAACTTGAACCGATGTGCATTAAACGGTAGATTAAATATTGAAAAAAATTAAATAAATTATGCAATTATTAACAGAATAGTTGGCTATTAATGATTAACTGAGAACTAGCATCTTAATCAATTGATAATTGTCCATTCGCGGCTCTATTCATGGAATTAAGTGCATATCTATTTTCCATCAATTACAGCAATTCTAGCAATTTTAGCAATTCTGGCAAATTCTTGGGACGGTCTCAAACGGCTGGTATCCAATTAAGAAATGATCTTCTACTTTGACTATTCCGGGGTAAGCATGACTAAAATTGTTGCTAATCAATCATTTGACCAATCCGAATTCATTTCAAAACAAGGCACCAATTTCTGATTGGGTCTGCCAACAAATGTTTATACCTAAACGGTATGTCCAATAGTAAGTAGGAGCAAGCAAATTGGGGGCCAATGTCTGCATGATCATGATGATCATCGATAGCTGTGGTCAGGTTGCCCACAGCAGTATCTTAACAAGACAGCTGGTGCGGCACTGGAACAAGCTAGCTGCTTAATAGTTAAGTTTAATAAGCAGTACAGCCGCTGACCATGGAGCTAACCCTTCCCTGGTCATACAGTATCCTGCAGCATTCTACTAGCATGTGGTCTGTTGGATCTAATTAAAGGGTCTCTGGTAATGTAACCGCTGCGCAAAGACCGCAAAGACGCAAAGAGCGCGTAGACGGCAAAGAGCGGTTAAGTAAAGTGCAGCAGATAACTGATCAAAGCAACACCAACACCGACACTAACAGAACTGAACTCTAGTACAAATATTCAAGACTAACTATTTATTGAGTAGACGATATACACTGAAAAGAATGATAAGTTCATCCACTGAGCAGTTTAGCTCGTGATACACATACTGGTAACAAATCCTCCATTAATCGTATACTATTCTGATCCTTTTAATAAACTACCAACGGTCGGCTTCGCTTTTTCGGGATTCTTTAATAGTAATATAAAAGTCATTCTCCAGATTACATAACCCCCACCTGACCAACAAACCACAAAAATAAGTGTAAATGGGCAAAACTATGATTTCTATGGTGATCACATTGTCTGTTAAACCATCGCATAACAAAAAATAGGCCTGACTTTAATCCTTCAGGTTCTTATTCATAATCCTTTATCCATTCCGTCATCCTTTTTCCATTTATTCCTTCTTTATTCCAACCTCATGAACTGTCATTCGCTATCGCATAAGGTAAGTATTGTATTATTACTCAACAGTTTTCAAATGCGTACCAAATATGCGCTTTAAAACGGCGTCTTTAAATTATGCCCACAACACGCACTCTGTGATGAAGGATTCCCCGACAGGGATTCATCCCACACTCTCTGTTATATATTTAACTTGCAATCTTATAAATTGCTTTCCTTCTGTTCGTCTGTTCGTCTGTTCAACGTCTGTTCCTGATTGTCTTCGTCTCTAACTAGGTCTCTTCTTTTGGAATAAAATGATTGCAATACGAAGTGACGCCACAGACGCTTCAAATACCTGTGACAACCCTAATTATTTATCGAAGCCCCCGGTGTCAATATTATCTCTTAGCCCTCAAACAATTGGTAAATTAGATTATCTAGATGTGGGCGCCCTGTTTTCATTATGGACGGTGTTCAGTAAGTGTGGCGAATCTCTGGAGAATGGCCGACGACTAGAAAACCTATCTTGGAGATTATGCAACCGTGAGCTGCTGTATGCCGACGACAAAGCAGATTTGCCAGACCGACCAAAGTCGAGAACACAATCTCAGCATGTCCCAGACATAAACGAGGTTCCAAACCTCTCAACATCTTTCGACAGTGAAAAATCCCAGCTGAGGACTGTAGCCAAGTCTGATTCGTTTAGCTCCGTAACTTCGGACTCTGAATCGGACCTTTCTCGTAAACGCCATCCTCACGTCAAGCTTTCATCAGAGAAACTTCAACAATTGTTTGAACTATTTAAACCCGGTGGAGAATCGGAAGAAGCCTATTGGCGTAATTTAAGAGAATCCAAACGGAAAGAAAAACTCGAGAAAAATAAAGGCAAATCGGCCGAGCCACTTCATACTCCTCCAATATCGTCTACCTTGACATCTACTCCTATAATCACACCAATCCCAGCTACAGTCACGTCTACTCCTTCAAATCTAGACAAAACTCCGAAATCAAATGAGAAAAAGCTCCAAACGACCCCTTCAATATCAAAATCTGCATCTACCCCAGCCACTACTTCATCGACAAACGTAAATTCCTTATTTAACAAACGGCCGTCGGGACCTTCCCTGTTCTCTCGTCCAGATAATGCCATAGAAACGACCAAGGAAGTATTTTCCGACTTTTCTGATAATTCCACTGACGACTACACGTCTGAAGATGATCAAGAGGACCGTCTCAGCTACAAAAATCGTACAGAGACTTCTACTTCCATAGTAAGAGGATTCGATCCTTCAAATATCTCCATCTCTGTGAAAAGGAATTCTTCTGCCATCAAAGAGGGCCCGAATAATATGGCTGGCATATCGCCTGGCCGAGATCTTGCTCACAGTCCTCTTGCTGCCGAACACCTTCCACTGACTAAAGCAAGGCCTTCAAAAGTTCCAAGAGACAAGATGTTTTTTATTGAATCGTCTCCTTCTGAAAGCGAAAGCTATAGCATGTCGACTAGTGGAGAGTCTGGTTTTGGAGCTCGCATGACCAAGATTGAGTCCAAGCAACCAGCAAAACAAAGCCCAAAACTAAGCCCGAAGCTAAGCCCTATCGGATATCCAAAGTCCTCCGAAAGTTTAACCCCAGCTCTTAGATCTCTATCTAATCTGTCGCTTAGAACATCGACTGGAAACGCTAGTCGCCCTTCTCTTTTTAGCAACCAATCGCGATCGACTACGAAAATCAGGCATAATAGTACATCCTCGACAATCATAAAATATAATGCTCCTAACGACAATGAAGAAGCGATAGATTCAGATGATGCCGACGACGATATAGACGACGATTCGGCATGGGATTCTGTCGACGATGAAAGCGATTCTTCATCGTTTGATGAACGCTCCTTCTTCAGTACAAGAGACGAGGTCCCTAAACCTCTAACTAGACCCTCTCTATTATCGTCCATGTTCCTCAACAAACCGGAAAGATTGCAAGAACAGCAACAACTGCACCTGGAGAAGTTGAATCGACAACAGTCTGCTGCTGCTTTGGCCAGTACGAATAGACTTCCTACGACCTTCCCTGTTGCTCCTTCTATAGCGTCAATGATAACGCCCGCTCGACCCAACCCTGCAGCGACGGCTATCTCCGCAGCCATCGTCAGCCATAATCCTCATGTTGCTCCCCTGATGTCTCCTAGAACAACGCGGCGCAACATGCTTGCTACCGAGCTATCAGAATCTTTGAGGAAAAACCTGCTATGGGAAAGACAACAAACAACGGCTTTAGCTACATTGTCTGCAGGAAATGCTGGTCCAAGTGGGACAAATGTAGCACAGAGCGCTGGTACAGGATTGAACCGAACCACAGGAAGCTCTAGTAATTTGTCGTCAGAAGCGACGTCGCCAACGAACTATGCTTCCGGTAATGCAAACACAAACCTGTCAGCAGCAAACGCTGCTCTGAAACGCAGGCATACGTCTGTGGACGTGGCTAAGCTGAACAAATATCCTTCGATGGATCTGGATTCTTGGACTAGGGATCTGGACGATTCGAATGTAGATTTCAACTATCATGCAAGAGGCTGGTAGTGGACAGTAAAAGGACTAGCCGACGGCTGCTAAAAAAATGCTATTGTACAATAAAAAGTTTATTAACAATTTAATTGAAAATTAAAAGAATTTTGAAATAAAATAAAAAGAATTTTAAAAAATCTATTATAATGCGAATGCTCTAAATAAATAACATTGAGGCGAGTGATAAATATGGTATTGCCCTCTAGATATTCTGGTCAACGATTGACCCCGAATATCCATCGAGGAATTCGTTTGTCGGAACGCTTTGCCTCGCATTGAAGTGACTCGGCCGAGCGATTAACAGGGTATTTAGCCCGAGAATCAGTTGAAGCATGTAAAACAGGAGAACCAGTGCGAGGAGAAGAAGCTAGAGAAAGCGAGGGAGATGTAGCAGCTACAGACGTGGGCCAATAAAAGTCACCGTGATGCTTATGAGAAGGAGGAGGAGGCGACACAAAGATATCTCCAGTCAGATAGTTGTACTTGAGGTAAGTGTCTGAGATTTTGTCGACTAAAGAGCCCCAGTTTGAAACGTCCGAATGTAAAATGAGCTCTGTTCGTATGGCAGAAAGGTCAGCGTGGATAGTAGAGCATTCAACATCGAATTCTACTAATGCACTGTTTGACTGAGGTACAGCAGGAGCTGTTGAAGAGCTCGTTGGAGGTGAAGTAGGAGTAGAATCGGGTTCGTGGAATTGGTCGCGAGGACTAGATCCAGCAACAGGAGGTACTGAAGCTGATCTACTGTCTGTAGTTACAAACGAAGGAGAAGATTCGGATGAAGAAGAAAGTTTTTTACAATGACGCCAACGTGAGGGTTTCGGAAAAGAGCTGTCTGAAGCGATGGAAGAATAAGAGGCATCTCTAGCTATGATAGCTTCAGATATACCACCTCCGGGCTGAGAAGTCCACAATCCTACCAGAGCAGCGAAATTCTCCACTTTCTCAATGACTTGGGGGTTGCAAAGGACACTTTTAGGTAGCAAGAAGGGCCTAGCAGACAAGGCTTTCTTGTTGTCGCTACAAGGCTCAACAATTGATGCACCGGCAACCTTATCAAAATATTTAAACAGTTCATGTTCATGCTTTTCAATGAACTGATTCATGGGAATCATAAACGGCTCTTTCATACCAAAGCGAACTCGGTTGGCAAACCCTTGAAGCATTTTAGTTATCAAGGTCAAGGATCGTTGGCATTTTGGAGTCTGATGGTTTCGAGTAAGTCCGAACAATTTGGGGTTCAACAATGCAGGACAGAAGAATCTCAGAAACAAAAAGCCCGAGATGGAGTTGAACACAACTATATTCATCCGAGGGACTCCAGCATCTTCGCAATCACTGTCTGCATCAACACCTACTCCAGATGCAAGTAATTCGGACCGTAGAAATGTCAAAACCTGCTTGATATCAGTTGGAAGATCGTCTACAGAATTCCAGATAAGCTTCCAAAGTTTGGTACAATAATGTTCAAGTCTTTGCTGGTTTTGTTTGATCGTTGCTGAAACATCAGGATGAGCTTTCGTAGCAGTTATTCTCGATGGATCAATTTCCAACCAAGGCTCTCGTTCTACAACCGTTCTTACGAAAGGACCGATGACCGATTCCAAGTAGTCATGACCAACAGACTTCATGAACCGTTCAAGAGACTTTGTAAGTAGACTATTTCCTCTGAACAGAGTGGTAATGTGATGAGTAGTTCCAGTAGATCCCATTGATCCAGACACAGTGATAATCTCCTGTTGAATCAAATATTCAATCCAGTCGATAGCTTGAGAGCCATAAATGTTGAGGAAAATATCACTGACATCATTCTTGACAGACTCTGAAATGCGTAAACTGAGTCCGTTTCTTAAATCAAGTATTAATGCTTCCAATTTATCATAATGGTCAGCAGAAAGAACTTCTAGCTCTCCAAACGATATTTTGGCTAGCAATTTGGCATGAGTTACACCATCTTGATATTGGTCATAGCATTTCATTGAGAACCATTGTTCAACTCCAGCAGAATTGGCTATTTCCTGAGGTCTGATTTTAACCTCTCCTAAGACTTGATCCACTTTTGGGTCGGAACGAGGTCCGAGCCTACGCTTTATTACCAATTTGACAGTTGGAACAGCCACAGGAAGGTCAGTTATAATAAAATCCTCTCTCCAGAATGGATTCGTTGACTGAATCACTGCTGTGCGCCCCCAGACCATGTTGGAAAATTGGAGTTCCACGTACGAAGACAAGAGCGATTCCGAGCCCTTGAATTTGGTCTCTAGGATTCGCAAGTTGATTTTACGAACAAACCTCAGCGAGTGAGTCAATAAACCCGAAGAGGGAGTATACAGCTGAACTTTAGCCAGGCTTTTAGAAGCAAGACACCAATTTTCCATCGACTCGTTATCTTGAAAATGCAGTGTCATGCTTTGACATACATCCTGTTCCCTTTTAGACGAAAGTTTTCTCATGATAGACCCGGAAGTGCGCAACGGAGCAGGAGCAGATACTTCTTCTTTCGATGAGGTTGTTTCTATGTTGCCAATAAATAATACATTGTTAACGTCATAAACTGAGGAATCGATCCTGCGAATTCCGGAAGAAAACAGTTTAGACAAATCGATGGTGGTGATGATGGAACCGTCGGATTCTTTTATGAGGTCCACACGGCCATTGCGTCGAATAGCAGCGATTACGGGGATCCAATCATGGGTTACAAACGGTGATGAATAGGGATTCGGGGCTGTACCGTGAGAGGATATATTGTTCAAAGAAGTAGTTCTTGGAATCCCGCTAATTGTTTCAGATCTAGAAAGTCCTGGATTTGTCTGGCGCACTCCACTGGACCTCCACTGCCTTTTTCTCACAGCCGGCAAAAGTGCAAAGACAGGAGTCACTAGTAGTACTTCTGAGTTCCCATCAAGGGCAAAAGAAGGTGAATAAAGCTTGTTTTGAAGTCCAGATGATTTAAGATTCGAATGTAAGAGCAAAGCAGCTGTCCAGGTGAAAAAAGAGCTGTCTTCCAGTAACTCTAGAGTGATTTTAGTGAATGGAAGAATTGTTCCTGTCGTATGTATCTCGATTTGTAGCAGCTGAGGGTTGCAAGTTACTCTGGCTACTTTGAGGTCTGGAATTTCAATAATTCGAGTGCTTCCAGCGGTTTGGATCACAAGACTGGCAAATGAGTTGATAGATGCGGTTCCTGCTTGCCACTCTGAAGAGCTGCTGAGCAGGTATTGAACGAGAGTAGAGTCCACTGTTCCTTTACAACTCTTCATTGCCTCTACAACCTGGGGTTTACAAGACATCCAAAAATCATCTGGCTGGAGGTCAGGAAGTGACAGTCCTAGGCCCTTTCCAATGAGGTTGTTAGGAATAACAGCAGAATCGGGAGCTCGTAGAAGGGAAGAGAGATTGGGATTGCTTGAGGGAGTCTTTAGAGTCCTGACCTTTATTGGAGAGCCGTCTCTTGACTCGAACGTAGGCGTGTGAATGATCGGAACAGAAGTGGGCTGAGAACGAGTGGCAGGAGTTTTATTGGCACTGGCAGCGATCCTGCTTGGCACTGTGCGAGGCGCAACGGTAGTAGTTTCAGAGGGGGCCATTTTTGAAGTCTCTGAAGCTGAAGAAGATGTATCGTGTTTTCCGAACGAAGATAGTTTGAAGCCTTTTAAAGAGTAAGAAGAAATTGAATGACGAGATTCTTTTCTAGACATAGTAGTCGTCAAAGTTGACCATGGCTCTCAGGATAGACTTTAGGTGTGAAATGAGGATCAGGTCTTCACCAGATAGAGTCTGTATAGGTGAAACACGATCCAATATCCAATCAAAACTATATTAGTACAAGCACCTCATCGCTCTCTTTACTTACTTATAGGCTAATGAGCCAGATTTGATGGACCAGATTGCAAACAGATTGCAGCCAAATTATCAAGACGATGATAACAAGTCAATAATATTAAGCACGGTATCCAACTTAAGGAGCCAAAGTTAATGGTCATTAAAGTTTCTGCAGACTGAGAGATTTAATTATAATTTACGCGCTCCCTAATGGAGTTGGGACGTGTTAGGGCGGAAGGAGTTGAGCGTTGGGAGATCTGTAGCAGTTAGTACCGAGATCGTACAAGTCACCCGTCATCCCTGGGGAAACCTGTGCTAGAACTCTACTAGAGTGGAACTAATATGCAGGGAGATTAACATTATAATTTGGTCTGGAACCGTCACTTAATATCCAACACAGTGCCGAAGTTAAACATTAGCAGTCGAAACAGCAAAAATAGATTTGACCTGCTGTATCAATACTAAAACTGGAATAGATGGACATTTGAGGATTGGCGATCAGAACGTATTCGAAATGGTTTGTGGCAGTTTATAGAGATCGCCAGGAGCTGCAGATAAATAGGCTAGTTGCCCAACCTAACATATATATCGCCTCTGTAATATTATCTATTATTTGAAACTGACAGATTAAGTACTCAGGAGTTCAGGTGAAAGATCTGTCTCATGAATACAGTTGACGCAGTGCGCTGTAGCAGAAGCAGTTGTCCGTAGTAGAACACTCACCGAGAAACTCAAAAAAAAACAGACTTTTCTGGTTCCAACAGTTGTCTGATGTAAACTTTCATTAGTGGTTCGTTTAGACAATCGGGACAGTTACATTAATTTTATATAGAGTTGGAAGTTTAATTAGCTATGCATCCTAAAGTCAGTATGAAACCCGGTCGATCATATTGTGAAACCGGATCTTCATCTCGTGACATGCTGAGATGAACTGAGATGAACTGAGATGAACAAGAGAAATCTAGTTAGTTGTGAGATAGTGTTACGACGACTCTGTGCCCTGTCGGCGAATCTTTAACGTTGATATTCAAAGGTTTGAGGTTGGCGATATTGGTAACTTCAATCGGCAAACGGCACGATTACCAAAGAACTTTATTCTTCCGTGTCAACATACCTACTATGCTGACGCAGTTTGTCTCCAAACTTGTAGAAAATAATTGAGCTGGGAATCATCAATAAAGCTACAAGGCCTAGAAACGTAGTAGCCCAATGGTAGCCCATTCCGGCATACATTTGTCTTCCAAATAACGGAAACGCTCCTGCCATAATGCACCGAACAAACACATTTGCAGCAGTAGCACTGGCTGCATAAGGCCTGTAAAAGTCGGCAATATATGAAAGGATTCCTGTGTAAAGATACAAACTTCCGAATCCAAGTATTGCACATGCAATTTGGCTTACAATCCAATGAACAGATGGATAAATGGTCCAAGCAAACATAAACAACGCCACTGGAAGAACCACAGATCCTACAATCATTTGAGGGACTCGAAACTCTGGAACTATCACTCCTCCATTGTTCTTTACCAATTTCCTATGATAAGTAACCCAGAATGGAGAAGTAAAACCGCCAATGATCATGCCTATGGAAAGCCCCAAGAACGACAAACCAACGAATTGGGTGGAAAACCCATAAATGTTGCCATACACTAAGGGAAAGGCCACAAAGAAGAGATAAATCAAGGCCACAAGAAAGCCGGTGAAAAAGCATAAAACCATCAGGACTGGCTCCCTCACCAACATCATGAAGGGACGCTTACAACTAGTGATGATAGAAAAAATCACGCTTCGATGATCTCGTTCTATAGCTGCATAAAGATCCATATTACCAGTAGTCTTTCTCAATCGCTTCGCCTTGGAATGTAAAAGCTTTGGAGGAAATGTCTCAGGCACAAATAGAAAAAGCAGCACTAGCATTGTACCAGACCAAATTAACATGATATAAAATGACCATCTGAATCCCAAATGTTGCTCAACAAAGCCTCCAATCATAGGGCCAAATCCTGGGCCAATGTATGGTCCACAAGAATAAATTGCCATGGGTAAAGTGATTTCATCTTTGGAAAATATGTCTGCCAAGGTTCCAGGAACCACCGACATGAAAGCACTTCCCGAGAATGCCGCTAGATACCGGCCTATTAATAAAGCCGGCAGATTCTGTCCGAATGCTGTCAGAAATTGAAATATAGTGTAAAATGCGAAACCAATGCAATAAATAATCTTCCTGCCATAAAACTCGGACAATGGAGACAGGAATAAAGGTCCAGTTCCTAGACCAAAAATAAATAATGATATACCAAGCGTAGCCCTGGTCGAAGTGGTGTTGAAATGCTCCTCTATGCTGGACACTGAAGTCGACCAGATAGAACTCAGGCAAATGACTTGGAATGCACACACCGTTAGAAGCATGGTAATTATCCACTTCCTAGCGTTGGAGAGTTGTGTCGTATCTTCTTGATCATCTCCATCCCAAACTACGAGATTTGGATCCGAATGTTGAAACGGTTTCTCTCCTGTAACCTCGGCCTGTGCCCCAGTTCTTTCAGCAATCTCATCGTCGCTATTGCCGCCTAAAGATTGCATTTCAAGGTCCTTTAATGCTTCACAAGCTTTAGCAGTTTGAAATTTTTTATGGGGTACTCCAGGAAAGCGGAGTCGCCGGTGTTCTATTTCGACTTCTTCACAATTGGCCTGTTCATTGTCAGCTTGTAAATCGTGGTGCAGATTCATACTTTTCCGTTTGTGATTGCACATTAATAGTATTATTGAAGAATGAATGACTATGACAATGCATTTATTATTGTGTGCCTCTAGACCGCTTTACATCATATATATACAACCGGCCTTCAGGGACTAGCACAAGTGGGGTGGGGACAGTTTAAGTGCGCTTGCGGGCATATGCGCTGCGGGATCACGTTGCAACGGTAAACCGCCAACATTTGGCCGATTTAGTTAAAAACTGATCCCGGTCAAGGCCTTTAAAATGGGGGGTCACGCCGATAAACCACTTTTAGGTCTTGATTAGATAGAATCAGAAAACTTTTAGGAAGGAATATTTCAAATCATGATGATCGTTGCCGTATTAGGGTCATATTGGAAGAAAATCACATGATATGATCACCCTATTCGGAAACATTAAAACCGATTGTAGGGTTAGGTCATAAATTTCCCAAGTCGGCTAACTTAGCGACGGAAGTTCCGCGATACGAGCTCGTTGAATATCGACAGAACAAAAAGCTGCCGATATTTATCTGTTATTATCGGCGAGATTATCCGTGCGATATCGCCAACTTTTGTGATTATCGGCGAGACTATCCGTGCGATATCGCCAGCTTTTGGTCTATCGAAGTTTATTGGATAAGCGCCGATATTATCCGCGCTACATATCGGCAGGATTTTAGCTGCCATTAGCGATTTCCAGCGGTTGACAATACAATATCAGCGAGCTGCCTATATTATCCGCACTTTGGTTTGAGCTGCCGATAAAGTATCCGATACAAATCAACTATATCGGATACTTTATGGGCAGCCCAAAATGACACCGATAATATCGGTGAATGTGCCATGTGGCCGAAGCATTACTAAAAGTTCAAGTGCATACGTCAAGATATAAGAACTACTCCGTGATTTAATTTAATCGAATTGATAAGTAGAAATTTATAAGAATATTAGAAATATTCTGTAGCTAAACAATAAAATATGGGGCTCTTTCAATTGAGCTCCTTCGAAAGAACGAACTCACTTGAACGGACTCCATCAATAGAAGTATATAATGAAGTATAAAACGCAATAGGTGAAACACATATTGCATTGAAAGAATAGAAATTTTCAGTAAAGAAATAGCAACACGAGTGTTTTAGAAAGGAACTGGTGGGACTGTTCTAAGTGCAAAGTTGCAATATTGATAGTCCTAGACCTGTTGAGGTACACAGCTATCCAATCCTGCAAGCTGTATATTGACATTTGGCATCCGCCTATCAATCAGTAGCTACCTCTGTATCTGTATCCTGTGATATATGTCCTGTGCTGAAACGCACTTAAGGCGCTTCATCAAGAGATTCCATCTCACGTATTCCTATAGCAAGCTGACGAACTGAAACTGTAAAGCGAAACTGTAAAGTGTGCTTTCAGACGATCGTTAGTAATTAGCATAGAACATGTCATGAAATGATCTTCCAGACACTGGTAAGCAGGTTGTTGTTGGGTAAACACTAGTAAAATCCAGCCTGACTAGCAAAGGAGGTGGAGATGCTCTGCAACTCATCATCAAGAGAGTCGTCGTCGTCATCGGGTAAGATAAACTTGTTCAATCGGTCACTGAGACTGTTTCCAATGTCCCTGGCGTTGGCGATATTGGAACTATTATTCAACGGTCCTTGGAATCCTCCTCCAGCTACATGGTCAACAATATTATAGCCTTGAGATAGGATAGCAGGGAAGTTCGTTGGCGCTCCAATAGGTCCAGGGCCTCCAATTGGTCCAGGACCGCCAATAGGGCCAGGGCCATTTCCTGGTTGACCTGAACCAGGAGCAGCATTGAAATTGGAAACAGAAGAAGTCTCGCTGTGAATGCTATTATCCACGGACCTTTGAGAATTAATAAAATCAGGATTGAAATTATAAATGCTGTTGAGACTGTAGTCCATATCGTTGTTGTTGCTAAACAAGTCATCAGGGGTTTGATCAACAGCTCCATTTGCAACTGGTTCGGTACGAGGTCCTGTTCTACGCTTAGGAGGACGGGATAATAACACATTACTTGGTTGTAAACGACTTAAATGCCCTTCTACCAAACATCCTTTGGAACGGAAATGTTGAAGCAAATGAGACCATAAGGGGTTCTTGGCCAAAACTCGAGGATTTCCAAGCAATACCAAGCCATATTTAGCTCTGGTCAAAGCCACATTCAACCGACGAGGATCGGAAAGAAACCCGATTCCTTGATGCTCGTTCGAACGTACACAGGAAACTACAATATAATCCTTTTCTCGACCCTGGAACGCGTCTACGGATTCAATCTCGACTTCTTTGTACAAATCTTTGCCCATGGTTCCAGTAGCGAGCATATTTTGTGTGACAAACGTACGCTGACCTTCATAAGGAGTGATGATTCCGATTTGCGAAGGAGTGATGCCTGACTTGAAGAATCTAGTTACAACTTTCTCACAGTTCGCAGCTTCAGATCTGTTCAAGTAGGAAGTACCGGACGCCGAGATCTCCTCACGGCCGAAATTACACCAAAACATCATTGGAGCATCGGGGACAGGCCAAGGAAAATCAATCTCTGGTCTGGCACGATCTTGAGTCGTAACTCCGTTTTGAAGACTGCCTTCATAAAACATGTTACTGGGGAAAAGACTCAAGCAAGGGTGCATACGATATTGTACAGTAAGTCTAATAGGAACATGACCGAGAATGATAAGACGTTCAAACAACGATTGTTCAAGTCCGGCTTTAGCAGCTTTTTTGTTGATGATCACAGGTCCTAATTGCTGATGATCACCTACCAGAATGACCTGTTTACAGCCATGAACCAAGGGAATCAAGCATTCGGGTTCAGTCGCTTGAGTGGACTCGTCAATCAAAACGCTGCGGAATCGCATCTGTTTGATTCTACTATCGCCTGCTCCAGCGCAAGTGGCTATAACTACATCGGCATCCTTGAGGATTTTCGACTCTGCCGATTTCATCAACTTTAAGAACTTTTCTCCATCTGCTTTAGACAGTTCTCCAAGCTCTTCTTTCAACTGCATGAGCTTTAAAAGCTCCTCATTCTTCGTCTGGGCTCGAACCTTGATATGAAGAGATAAATCCTGTACCACGGAATCTGTTTTCATACTTTCCCTGCTCTTAGCAGCCAATCTGACGACGTTAAGGCCTGTACGATGCAGACGCTCGGTCAACTGGTCAGCAGCAACGTTTGAAGGAGCACATACAAGCACAGGTTCATTCGTAAGCTTGAACAGATGATATACAATAGTAGTAGAGACCACTGTTTTGCCTGTACCAGGAGGACCTTGAATTAGAGACAAAGGACGTTGAAGAACAGTTTTTACAGCGTTAATTTGAGGCTCGTTGAGCTCAGCGATGCCGGGAACTGAGAAAGATTTTGGAATTAGTGATTTAAACGCAATTGGAGCAATATCATGGCCTAACAATTTGTGATAAACATAGCCAGAAACAGAAGTCTCCCTCGTAGCAAACACTTTGAGAGCATGAAACATACGATCATAAGTAACTCCACTCCATTCAAATTTGACCGAGAAGTTGGCAGTGAACTTTGTAGGAGGGTTATTACCTTCCTTTGATGGGACTAATTCCAACGTGATCTCTTCGGAAGTTCCATCAGGAATCTTTACAACATAACCAGCACATTCCCATTTCTCCTTTAAAAACCCATCGTATCGGATCTTCATTTTGTCGCCAAGATTCACTTTCATTTCAGTCATATCAAAGCGGGTCTGGAAGAACGAAACAAGATGTCTATGACTTAATCCCATATCCCAAGTAACTGTCAAGTCCTCAAGAGTCTGGGATTCTTTAAGTTTACAATCGTAGGCAGCCTCGATTTTGATCAAGGGTGCAAAACAACGTTGATATTGGAACGCGTCGTCGTATTGCAGCAAAACAGGAGCGATCTCCTCATCGGGATTGGGTTTTTCAAGGTCTCCAATGACTGCGTCTGGATTCTCACGCCACAATTCCTCCAATTTAACCATCTGAGATGGAGATACATGTCGAGAGTTGATCTGCTCCTTCTCAGAGGGAACGGATACAAGCCATGACAAGAAGGAGCGATCCTCAATCAAAGGTTGCCATTCAGAAGTATCCCAGTTGACAGCCTTTGAGCTTGGCGCAGAAGCGCAGGGATGACGGCACAGAATAACCACTACAGTATCGGCTTTGGCCGAGATGAATCCAAGGTTGAAGATGTTTTTGTTTCCACAGTTGTAACACTCCAAAACTGTCTCACCAAGGTCAGAGTCAGGATGTAATGCAACAGTCTAGTTAGAAATCGATATCCTATGAAGATAATACTCACTCTATGCTTGGCGCGAACAAGATGACTGACAATGTGGGACGAGGAAGAGTTTCCTCGAGCATTGCAGAACCACTTGTTACAAGTGACACAGCGCACAACGCTGGCAGGAGAATGAATTCCACAATATCTAGATTAATACTTGTCACATATAGCGTTCGTGTATCACTCACTGGCAAGCATGAGCAGGTAACTCTTTTCCAGCAAAGGGATCCTCAAGTTGAGCAAAAGTGATCTCTCCGTCTTCTGCAGTGCTAGTAATTATGCTCTGGGAATCGAAATCATCACCATCTTCCTCTCTTCCATTGTTTCCACTTATCAAACTCAAAGTACCATCAACAGTCGAGGTTTCATCGTTGAAGTTGTTGAACCCTCCGGGTCTCGTTATTCCGTTCCGTCCTTGGTACAGGATATCCGAAGTGACGGAACTAACATCCGAGTCTAATTCGAACTGGTTTCCCAAGTGACTAAAAGTGTCCATTACACCAGATCATGCGCTGGTAAAGCTTGTTGATCTAGATGATGGTTCGAATTTGAAATCGTTGTTTCGGAAAATTTCTGGTTTGAAGTTGGACTTACCCGGTTGAATTGCTGGAATATTTAAGTGCAATGAGCAACGGAAGAATAACTCTAATACTCTCTACCTTCAGTTAACTGGAGGTGTCCGATATCGGTTAGGTATCGGCTAGATTTGATATGTGGCAGGATAAGAACCTATACAATTGTTATCGGTATCATTATTCCAAGATTGAGCACTGTGGAGAGTGATTTGAGACGTTGGCATTGAGGTGCTATCAGATCGAAGCATGAGACGACTTTGTATTGCCTATACGGTCTATCAGGAGTGATTGTATGTTTGCTGATAGTTAAATTGTGCGCTTATTTATATATGATACAAGTTTTAAAGCATCTGCTGTAAGTTTGATCTACCGATGAACAGAGAGAGATCCAGTTCTAGGTTTTCGGTAGATTAAAGCGTTATAACCTAATAGTTCAGTATCATCCATCAGTCCTAATTTGTCCCCCAATTTGTCCTTCTATCCCTTTGACATCTGTCTCATCATGCTGATCATGATGAGGTTCTGTTCTCTATGAATTATATTTCATATCTAGGATCGCCCGAATGGGGAACTCAAGCCCCGGCGTAGTAATGTATAGAGGTCTGGTTACGTCAGTTGGGATAAAATAAAAAATAAATCTGAAAAAATCGAAATATCAAAATATTTATTCAAGAGAAAGGAACTTCAGCTTAATATAATGGTAAGATCAAGAAAAAGCAACAGAGTTATACATTACTAACTAGATCCGTAGACAGGCCCGAGAAAGGAGGGAGTTTTTATACCGAAAATCTCTGGAACTCCAAGAAGCTAGTTTGATCCAGAAACGTCAACAGCTTCGAGCAGCTCTAGCATCAGGAAAGCCATTGCCAAAAGAGCTCGCGGACGATGAAGAGCTACGAAAAGACTACAAGTTTGACGAATCACTGACTGAAGAGATCGATGATGAATATAGCGCCTTAAGTGGAATTCAAGACCCTAAAGTTGTGGTAACAACTTCTCGAGACCCATCTTCAAAGCTAAGTCAATTCGCCAAAGAGGTACGGCTACTATTCCCTACTTCTGTAAGACTCAATCGTGGAAATACAATCCTGCCATCTTTAGTTTCAGCCTGTCAATCGTCTTCTACCACAGACCTCGTCATCCTTCATGAACATCGAGGTGTTCCTACAGCTCTTACCATCTCTCACTTTCCTTATGGACCCACAGCTTCCTTTTCTCTGCACAACGTCAAACTAAGGCATGATATCGACAATACTACCAACCAGTCTGAAGTGTATCCACATCTAATATTTGAAAATTTCACCTCGAAACTTGGCCAAAGAGTAGTCACTATTCTGAAACACTTATTTCCACCTGGAGTTAAGAAGGATTCTGCTAGAGTTATAACATTTGCTAACAATGGGGACTTTATAAGCGTACGCCAGCATGTGTACGTCAGGACTCGAGAAGGAGTTGAAATTGCAGAGGTTGGACCGAGATTTGAAATGAAATTATATGAATTACGGCTTGGAACTATTGATAATAAGGATGCCGATGTCGAATGGAGGCTGAGGGGATTTATAAGAACCGCCAATAAAAAGGATTATTTGTAGACAACATAATTACTTTAATAAATATTTTATTAGGGCATAAACAAGCAGCTACTGCCAAACATGGCCGGAAATCTCTCCGGTATTGCGTCGTAAAGTCTCGCCCATAGAGGCTACTGTAGCACCGTCAGGAGGGTCGCTAGAGGTCTGAGACATGGCCAAAGATAACTTGGAGATTCCTCCTGGAATATGCCCAGAGGCAGTTGAGCAGCTCTCGGGTCTATAAACAGGTGTAGTCCAGTTTTCAGGAGATGGAGAACGTGGAAGAGGGGATAATTTCCCACCGGGCAAGGTGTGGCTTGCTACGTTTTCGGCACTGACGATATCGGCAAAAGAATAAAAACTAAGAACGTGACGGTCGGGTGAAGATGTTCCATTAAGAGGGGGGCATGACGATACAGAACCCGAATGTGAGGGAGTGGCACCTCCAATTCCATTCATCGAGCATGAAGTGGATGCTCTTGTTGGGGAATGCATGGAGATCGAGGATGCCGACTCGGAAATACTATGAGTACGAACATAAGAAGGTCGTCGAAGTGATATTACATCTACATCTTCGGGATCCAGAGTGCTGTCGATTATAGCTTCAGTTGAAGCGGTGAGAACAGGAGGAATAAAATCTTCATTAATCGAGTGACCTGTGTGTCCTGACAATTTGGTATCTGTCCCGTTGAAGTCTTGAACCGATCGTTCAAAAATCATAGAACACGCTGGGGAAATCATAGGAGACGTGGCTCCGGGATTTTGTAATCTTGGCGAAGTGGGAACAAAGGCCACAGGTTGTTGTAAACGGGAATCATCTCTAAGTGAAGGAGGAGGAGATAGGGGAGCACGACTGGCCACTGAAGGGTCAGCTGGGAACGAAGACGGTAAAGAAGTGTCTGGTGATTGTCCCGGAGACTGTCCAGGAGACTGTCCAGGAGTGTTTTTAGGAGATTGACTATTTAGATTCAGCGTGGAGCTACTACTTCCTGTACTGTTTGACGACATTACAGTCGAGCTGGACGGCGCGGCCGCCGTAGTACCTGAACTGGTGGGATTATAGACCAATCGTGACAGTCTCTTTAAAGCGTTTGCTTTGGCGTTTGGTTTCGAAGAAGTGGCTACGATAGGTGGACTATCTGTCAACAAACGCTCAACAGGAAGTGCACCAGTAGCTGTAGGAGTTGCAGACCGTGATTGTGACGATTGCGGATAAGCTATGGAAGCATGAGAAGTCATTGAGGCATGATTCAAAGTTCGTAATTCTTCAGGAGATAATTCGTCATCGTCATCTTGTTAGAAACATAAGTCCAATGGATTTCAGCATTGATCGTGATCGCGCACAGCTAATGCTAATGCTAATGCTAATACTAAATCTTTACGTTGACTTACCATTGAAACTGGATTCGGAAGGAGTTCGTTTCTTCCATAACACCATGGCAGTTATCACTTAGACGGGGTTGAATAGAAGGTGTAAGAGAGAATGAATACAAGACAAGGTTAAAATTAACAACAGGCGTTTTAAAGTCAACTATTTTAAGCGTTTGATCAACACTAAATAGTCTGCAACAATTCTCTATTGTCGTGTAATGAGTTTGGTGGATTGTTTATACATTAAGTTCTCAGCAGTTTCTGAGGTCAAAGTCTTTCTTCATACAAATAAACAGTGTAAATATTCAATTGTTATCGGATCTGTGAATGGCTCAACAGCTGACTGTGGGCCGCCAGTCCTAAAACGGCAGCAATCGTTCCCAATGCATTGTAGTTTTACATCATCGCCTGTGACTTGATTATCTCATCGGACCAACAAATTAGAGGGGAGATGAGCAACAATGAAGAGGATGAGAAGGTTGAGAACAGAGGATTAGATCAAGTATGGTTTAGAAAATGGTGGCTAAGATGGTTTACATTGTTAATTATTTACATTAGATTTGACTATTTCCAATTTATAGCCAGGCATTGCTAAGGCCGTCATGCCATTGTCAATAAAGACTCTTTATCGCCAATGACCGCAGACTAGTAAATTGTCATACAGACTATGATTCAGTGTAATCTGCACAGAGTCTGCAGAGTAGATGGACTCGTTCTAGGCTCGTTCTAGAACCCTGCACAATACCACCCCGCCAAACATGCAAGAATGTTCCATATTTTCAACTAGTTCGTTCTGAATCAGCCATCGATTATCCGAAACACAAGCCATTATTAAAATATTTAATATATAAAATTTCTGGAACTGTTACTGCCGGATTCTGGCTTATTATTTCGGAAATAAAATAATAGTAACAATAACAGATGAATTACAGCTGTTTTCATCCTCTTTCTCTCCTTGTTGCTATTTTCCGTATGCGACTTTCCTCGAATCAGAAGAAAGAATCACTTCCCTTTCGGTAGCGATCTTCCAACTTAAAACGGGGAGTCTCCCAAATCGGTTTATCACTGGTTGATCGTTTACTCCTGATCTTCAAATCTACGGCTCATAGGAACTTGTGGAAATCAACAAAAATACTGCGTAAATACTGAGAAATACTGCGAAATATTAAACTTCGTAGCAATGTCTCGAGATATCATTATACTAGTTAAACGGTAGCGAGATGCTATCTATCTTTTATAGCTGCCTATCTAATTACTCCAACTCCTGCTTGGCAGCTTTTGAATGTACAGTCAGTTGAATAAGAATAGCCATGAAATCTTGCAAACTGGAGTCCTCGGTCAAAACTACAGCAGCGCCAGGAATATAGGAATTCTTGGAATTGCTGCTGGGATTAAGCCTTGAAAATAAGAACCGTGCTTGACTGCCTCTTGCTTCTGTATCAATAAATCGAGGCAGAGGAAATCGGTCGGTGAGAATATCAGCCGCATCGACTCTTGGCTGCTCCAGTAATGCCTTGAAATTGGCAAAATCCTCTTGTTCTTGATACCCCGCTTTTCTCCATGCGTCTATCGTTTCTCCATGGTAAATGAGAATGTGGAAAAAGGTATCAAGTAGAAGGATTCTATCAGGAGTAATTGAAAGCGAGTCCAGTAACACAACTTCGGGCTCTTTGTCAATAACATAAGCCGTCAAGGTTGGCTGGATCATGATTAACGAATTGCAGCAATCTTCATGCTCAAACACATGTCTATAATAAGCGGTTTCGTCAGGGGAATTATTAAAAGTCTTGAGGAAAAGACTTCTTCTCAAATGATACATGAATTGAGGAAACATGGAAAGTTCAGGAGATAAACGGTACGATTTCTCGTCGTCGCGGACATATTCAGCAAAGGTCCGAGACAAGCGGATTGTTAAGCCATCCAACCACCGAATAACATCGGCATAAGGGATATTAGACTCCATTTTGTGAATTGCCAAGCGGGCCAAGACCACAGCTGCCGCTTCCTGATCAAACCATGGCCGCAGCTCTGCAGATATAGAAAATGAAGTCGATTGTACCCTTGCTACAGTGGTCACTCGCAGTCTATAAGACCCTGAAGCATGCTGATAATAAGTGATAAACTGTATAAATGCCTGAGGAGGCTGACTGTTGGAGCCTCCTCTTACAGGAGGCTTGAAACTCCACACTTCAAAGAATAATGCATAAGTACTTGAAGGTTGAATTCCACATAATTTCCAAGAACTTGTCCCTCCAAGCCCTATCTCGGTTTCAGACACAAGATGGTTTTTATTCGACAGTCCTACTGCATGGCCTATTAACCCTGATACTTTTAACTCCGTAGACAGCTTAACTTCAAGATTTCCAGTGAATCCCATTTCCAAAAGCCCTGCTGAATCTCGGTTGAAGATTCGGATAAGACTTTGCTTGAAAATCGAGGTCGTAAACGAATCAGCAAGAACTACTAAACCTCCTGTGTTTCCTGGTAAACTTTTCATTTCATCAAAGCCAATTTGATCATAGGCTCCTACTAGAATATCCACCACAGTGCCGTTTTTACTAGCAGTATTAGCCAAGCCACTGTAGAATTTAGAAGCCTGCTTATAATGCTTAACTTTATCATGATCTATATCTGAATGAGAACGAAGAGGTTCACTTAGTTCTGGCCCAACTATTGCTCCGGGTCCAATTGTACAAGGTCCAGCACTGAAAACCATGACTCTAGCACCAGAATTAGGAAATGAGGTCTCCAGCAATGTTAAAGCCACTTCGATTGCTATTCCAGTACATCTTTTAGATCTTTTTTCGGCTTTCACAGGAAAGGAATCCTTCAATAGCTGTTCCAATATGCTGGTAAGATTAAATTCTGCCTCTTGGACAGGTAGAAGAAACCTGCTAGCATTACGGCTTGTACTGGCTATAGTAGCAGTATTTACATCGGTGAATCCCAGCAGGAAATTGATTTTCTTACTTGTATATTCCATTGCTGGAGTCCCATTAAAAGCCACTGTTTTAAAGCACTCTGAATATCCCAATTCATGGACGTTTACTACTGTGCCAAAAGAGATCAGGCCAATGATTGCATTTTCAGGCAACAGGCTCAGACTGACCAATAAAGAGTCTTTTAAAGCCTGGAAATTCTCTTGATCCTGACAAGTATCGACAACATATAAAAATACTGGAGGCGAAGGTGCCGTTCGGTTTAAAACATATTCGATAGTCGTACTTGTAGGACGGATTTCAGTAGGCAAATTATCGGGAGTAATAGCACCAAAGTTAGCAGGAAGAGGGTTTTGGCGTCGACAGAACCGACAAGTCCACTTCCTACCGTTAAGATCGAGGTACACGTATGGATTTATAATGGCTCGGCATTGAGGATTCAAACATAAAACAGGTTCATGAGTTACCACGGGCAAATCGTCTCTAAATTGAAGAGGCTTATAGAGACAAGAAACCGGGATCACAGCATCTTTGGCCGATTTGCTCGTCGAAGGCAGCACATTCCACGTGAATCGGATCCCATCTACCTCCTCTATACTCTCAAAGTCCTGAATTAGTACAGATCACGCATATTTATGCCTGCTTTCTTACCATTCTAACGATCCTGAAATTCAACTTCGACATCCGAATCCACGACACGTCTTTTAATTGCGGCCGGGTAACTACACTGTAGGGGATATTTTCCCTATTAGGCCAACTGGACAATATCGGCAGATCTAATTCTTCATATCGGCGGGATTGCCGATAACTACTACAGAATCATGCTGTTTCTACACTATTTACATCGCTATAGCAAAAGCTCCAACGGATTCTCAAGGGTCTTCTTCAGCACCTTGATCCATTCTCCTCCAATAGCTCCATCCACAACACGATGGTCAAAAGATGCGGTGACAGACATGACATCATCGAAAGAGATTCCGTTCTCGCTCTCGGGGTCTTCAACAGCTCGTCTTTCAACGGTTCCAACAGCCAAAATAGTGCTCTGAGGAGGGTTTATAATGGCAGTGAAAAAGCTGACGGCAGGATTCATTCCAAGATTCGAAATCGTCACAGTTCCTCCAGTGTATTCTTCAGGTAGTAATTTACCATCTCTAGCTCGTTTACCCAATTCCTTGATCTCGTTGGAGATATCGGCCAATCCACGAGCATCTACGTTCTTGACTACAGGAGTAATGAGTCCAGAAGGAGTAGCAACAGCTACAGACACATCCACACCCTTGTACTGGCGGATGACACCTTCAGCCTCGAGCCAAGCAGAGTTCGTCTGAGGAACAGCCTTGTTGGCTACGGCCATTGCCTTTACAAGGATGTCGTTTACAGATAGCTTGTATTTACCATCAGCTGAGGCATTAAGAGCAGCTCTCAGTTTCAACAGCTTGCTGACAGAGATTGTAGATGATACAATATAGTGAGGAGCTGTGACCTTGGACTGGGTCAGACGGCTGGCAATTGTCTTGCGCATTTGAGTCAGAGGAATGTCTACATAAGCAGCTGTAGCTGAGGCAGCAACGGGAGCGTAGGTAGCAGCGGCAGGAGCAGCGGCAGCGACAGGAGCAGCAGGAGGAGTGAAGTTTTCTACATCACGTTTAATGATTCTTCCTCCAGGGCCAGTTCCCTTGACGTCTTTAAGAGAGATTCCTTTCTCCAGAGCGATTTGAACGGCGATAGGAGAAGCAAGGATTCGTCCTCCAGCAGGTGCAGCAGCGGGTGCGGTAGCGGCAGGTGTAGGAGCGGGTGCAGCAGGTGCAGGAGTAGGAGCAGCAGGAGCAGCAACAGGGGCCTCAGGGGCAGCTTCAGCAGGAGCAGCAGGAGCAGCAGGAATTCCACCAGCATCCTCTACAGTAAACTCAGCAAAGGCAGCGACTTGATCCTCGGACTCTACATAAACGCCTAAAGGACTTCCTACAGGAACATCTTTGGATCCAGTTTCCAGGAGGATTTTGGCCAAATAACCTTCTTCTTGGAATTCAAAGTCCATTTGAGCTTTGTCGGTCTCGATTTCAACCAAAACATCACCGGGTTCCAGTTTATCTCCAATAGCCTTTTGCCAAGCTCCAACATTACCTTGAGTCATGGTAGGAGACAAAGCAGGCATTTCAATGACGGTGTGATCAGGAAAGGCTGGTGGTTAGCAACAAATCAGTGGCATTATTTACCTACATTTCGACGCAAAAAGTCGAATCATATGAGGAGTAGCGCATCTCACCGACGGAATTCTAGTTAGAAGAGTTCAATAGCAAAAATATTGAATAGTGCAGACACAATTGAGCATTAATTGTGTGGAGCTGATTCGCTCAGAATAAGATTAATGCGGAGAACGAACATTGCCATACAAGATACAATAATCAACTGGTAAATAAGATCAATAGCAAGAATAAAAGCATCCTTCAGTATGTCACAAAATTCACACAGGAATGAACAATTGACTATAAAATCAGGAGAACTCAAGAGATTCGAGGTATATAAGCAGCCTTATGCTCAAGGATAAAACAGGTATTCCATTGAATCTAAAGCAATCGGCCACACTCAAAATACTTACACTCCACGGAGAATCAAGGAGCGACTGAACGCTCGAGTAACCACCGAAGATGCCAACATTTCGAATCAAGGCCAAGAGAATACTAAGCGAAAAGGTCCTAAAACTTGGAGAATTGTTGCAATTAACAGAAGTGGGGGGGTGTGTGCTGAGTTTTGGTTGGGAGGTGGGAGGGGCAGTTCCGACTGGAGGGTGACTGGCTAAAGCAAGAGGGGATTTTCATTAGAACTGTTCTAGAAACGAGAATTTCACGACTGGAAAACGAGAATGTACTATTTGACGAGAATTGATCGGAGCGCTCGTTGTACAATATACTATGTTTTAGATTACATTATATTAAGTATACTTTACAACCAATTGCGGAGTTTACAGTTCATTACATGACTGAGCGGGGGAGTAGCCGTAAAACTGGAGTAACCCAGTAAAGTGGTGTGGTGCGTTTGAACTAGCCGTGTGTAACTCGGGAGCCCCGCAGATCTTGTGACTAGACGATAATTTAATTGTATGATTATCCGCTGCGATCTGTGTGCAACGTGCTAACAATTCAGTTATTAAAAAAATACTGAAAAATAATGAAAAATAATGAAAAATAATTAATTGAATGAAATCCAGGTAATTTTCAATTCGATCTGTCAATTGATCCATCAATTGCTTCAAAATAATGCAGGAGTACTCTGAACTGACAGTGGAGCGCACGATTGTGTGGAGCTAGAGCTGCCATCTATTGCCGACATACATCGGATATCGGCGAGATATCACCATATTGTGAGCATCTCTAGGAGGAGTTTTGATCAGATGATAGAAAGATACGTAGAGATAGAACGATCTACAACGGATACAGATATTGGAGTCCATTGTTCCACAATCTAATCGTTCTCAAGATGAATCGAATCGTTATCATCCTTTAGAGGCAAGGCATAGACTGGATGATTCTACGAGATATCAATGCCATATCTAAACAAGTTGAAAGTATGCAGTTGTTATAAGATATTGCATCCAGAGACGGACTGCTATCAGAGCCAGACCACCACTTCAAATCAAATCCTCGACGCTAGATCCATATATTCTCGTAGTAACCGACAGTGCTTCTAATCGATTAGGATCCTTTGACTTTTCCACAAAATAACTAGATACATCCTGATGTACCATGTCCAAATCATCGGCCCATTCGACCTTTACACAGTTCTGTTTTAATAGAACATCTCTTGCGGTTTGCCAGGAGAATCGTACAATATTACTCCAGCCAAATACAGGATCTACAGATTGTTTTAGCCATGAAGAGGTCCTTGGGTCGGAAGGATATCCACTTCCCCAGCTATCCAGATCTTTAACTCCCTCCATAAGTTCGTGTTGATCAAGTAATTGATCTCTAGTGACTTTAGCACAGATACTTGCTGCACTGACAATAGGGAACAACGAGTCAGCCTTTTTAGTCACAGTAACTTTCAAATTAGGAAATCGTTTCGACAGTTTAATCTGATAGCTAATAGGAGGACCAACAGTATCTACAAAGACATGTCTGATATAAACTCCTTTGTCCAGAACCTGTTGAATGAGACTCATAGTAGTATCATGAGCTTGTTCATTGAGGTTGTAATTACCGTAGTTCAACGGTCTTAGCATCCCACTAGCAATATCTCGAGCGCTAATGGCATGAATTCCCCATCCTACATTGTTACTGAATTCAGAGTCCTCGCATAGTGTTTGTAGAAGTCGTTCTCTAGTTTCTGCAGTCAAGACTTTTGAATCGTCAAAACCTCGAGATTTAAGCACATGTTCGAAATCTGTGAGGCAATAACTAATAGCATATACCATAGGGCCTTGTTAGCAAGAACAGAATAGCAGGAAAATCTGCTGTCTCACCTAGAACAGGTCCTCGACCTGCTTCATCTACACCAAGAATGCATTCCTTTTGAGGATTTTCTAGAATCGTCGCAGGAACTGGCGTGTGATATACAATCGACTGATGATCATTGACCTCTAGAATCGAAGGAGGGATAAACTTTTTGGTCTCTGAGTCTGGCATTGAGTAAAGACGCGTAATTAATTATTGTATTTTATTTATGAAATATTAGTAATTGTCAACCCGATTGATTACCAATTTTTCAAAGCTTCGACCATTGAAATTCTGGTGAAATTCTGGTGGAAATCAAGATCGAGCTCAAGACTATTGACGTTTCATAGCATTTATAGTCTAAAAGGTAAAGTGGCTTCAGCTTGTTCCGTTATATTATATTATGGCTTGTACAAAGTTACAGAACTTTTATATAGCTTCAATATTCTATCCATATAACAGATTAGCAGTTAACTTTATGCATTTTATATTTACAATGCCTAACTAGGCGAGATATATCCATCTCATCATACTTAACGATTCCTACTGATAGCTTGTTGTCCGAATGTCTCCAAAAGATAAAACCTGCTCAATCCGTTTGGATCCCGTTAATAACATACACAATCGATCTAATCCCATTCCCCAGCCTCCAGTCGGTGGTAGACCCCATTCCAACGTAGTAACATAACTATCATCAGGCAATTGAGATTCATCGTCTTGATAAACCTCTCGATCTCTTAATTGAGATAAGAATTTGTCCTTTTGTTCATATGGTGAGTTCTCCTCTTCATAAGCATTGGCATATTCCTTTCCTGCAATGAAAAGTTCGAATCTACGCGATACGGTGCGAGGGATGCCGTTACTGTCGACAATAGTGCAAGATTTCGACAATGCAGCCATTTCTTTAGGATGGTTGACAACAAATGTTGGACCTTCACATAATGGCTCAATATAAATAGATGCCAGTTTATCTAACAATTTAGGAGCACTGGTTATACTTGGAGGCCTTTTAATGCTTACCAGATCATAATAGTCAAGAAGAGCATCAACATCAGATACATCAGGAGGCAAAGGATGACCCGATTGTTTCGCTATGGTGTCGAAAAAGTCCAGTTTAGCAAAATCAGGCTCAAATAATGACGTTAATGAAGATAATGTGTCGGTAAAGTGTAAATTAGCATGAGAAGCATGAGCAACCAAGCCTTTTAACAAGTCTTGAGTCAATACCATCAGTTCATCCAACGTAGTATAAGATTGATAGAATTCACATGACGTAAACTCTGGATTATGAGTAGAATCAACACCTTCATTTCTAAAGCATTGACCGATTTCAAACACTTTGTCGAACCCGGCAACTACAAGTCTTTTCAGCCATAGCTCGGGAGCTATTCTCAAACAAAGCTCGTTTAAAGATGAATCTTCAGAGCTTAAAGCCAACGCTTTGGTCGTAAAAGGCCTTGAAGTAGCACCTCCAGCCTGTGCGGACAATAAAGGGGTTTGGACTTCTAAGAAGCCTCTTTTATTAAAGAAATTTCTGAAAAAAGTCAGGATTAACGACCGCATAATAAGGGTATCTCGAGAGTCTTTATTAACTGCCAGATCAACTACGCGATTATGAGATCGAGTCGTTGAATTCTCCAGTTTTAAAGGAAGTGGATGCAAGCATGGAGCTAATAAAGTCACACTTGATTCTGCTAAAAGTGACAATTCTCCTGCTTTAGTCCTACCAGGGATCCCGCTAACACTTATTATATCTCCCCTTCGAAGAAAGTTATGTTCTTGTTCAAATGCCTTTTGATCCAACCCTGTCCGAGACTTGTTGACCACAATCTGTAGTTTTGTAAAGTCCTGCACTATATCTATGAAAATCAAGTATTTTCCAACCCGACGGATATTAGTAGCTCGTCCTCTAACAGTCACAGACCCTTCGGTTTCAATTGGATTTAATTTATCCCACCGCTGTCGAAAATCAGTCAATCGTACTGCATTTTTGGATCCAGTAACATTGTCTAATAAAGGATACAAATCTCTTCCGCTGGCGGCCAAGTTTTTCTTCCGGTTAGCAAAATCTATAACATCCGAGTCCGATTCAGCTATCAACGACGAAATTTTAGCAGGTTTATTCCATAGTACAACACATTGACTGAACGTTCTAACAGTGCATGCTTTTCTTCCAAAAGATCTATAAGAAATGCCTAGCATAACGTTAGACAATCTGTAAGGCACTGTGAACAGATTGTAAATCTATAGGATATTCCAACAGAGCTGATAGTAATCGTAATACTAGAATCGAAGCTTCAATCTGCTTCCTGATTTTCGATTTCCGATTTATTTCTCGAGGTTAGGTAATGAAATTTCAGAAATCGAAATTCTCGATTCGAGCTTCGAACAAAATGGATCAACGCCGACACCCTTTAGTAAAGCTATTGCATACAGACATTTATTAGCAATAATAGTTGTATATTGAGTCTACTTGAACTAATCAGGTCGTGAAGTGAACAATCTTTTTGATTGACAATTTCTACCGAAATCATTGACCTTAAGTACAATATAATTTATATGAGAGCCAGAAGTATGAACGTAGGTTGTGTCGCCAATGGTAAGAGTAGATTGATATTTTGATAGAAATATGTGCTGACTTCTGCTCGACATCTGCTCGGTCGACTAACGAGCTTTATCGGTAGCAGCGGCTCCGGCTGGGATCTTGAACAGCGGGCCGATATATTGACTTATTAGACCCTTTAATTGGATCCAATATTGTCTGAGGGCAGCAGGAGCTCGAGGGTTGGCCAGAACGGAGTCAATTCTCACTTCCCAACTCTTAAGAGCCGATTTGGTGTAGATAGAGTTATCATATCTCAACTTGTAGAGGATGAAATAAACGCAGAATTGAATCCAAGCACCTTTGACAAATGACAAAGCTTTGAGCAAAAGGGTGAAGAGTAATAATAGCTCTGAATTGCCAGCAACAAGCTGGAATCGATCATTATATTCGGTAATGAAACTGCCGATTTTAGTAGACAAACTTGAAGTGGCCGAATGACCAACTGCAGGCAAGATAGTAGATCTTACATAGCCCAGAATATAGAAGAATGAATAGATCATAAATGGGACCAAGGTTCCAAAATATGGAGCTGAAAACAACCAAAGAATGGCTATTAAAATATAATGAATATTGCCATCTCTTAACAAGGCCATTGGATCAATCTGTTTAGACTTATAAGTCTGATTAACAACGATCCCAAGGGTGGCGATAGTGGCCACATAGGATTGACGATAGAAGAAATACGCGGTTTTAGGAGCATTGATCCAACGAAGAGATAAAAGTCCATAGAGAACAGCGCCCGATAAAGCCGTTATTTGACCTAGTTAGAAACAAGTCGTTAAAGACGTCAATTGTCAATTGCCAATTGCGTCGAAATTATTCTCACCTACAAACCACATGAATTGTGTGGTCTAACAGTTAGTAGATGTACTTTACATTGGCAACGCCTCAATATCTTACCCTAATTAAAGATGCGATCCCTGGACCAGAAGACTTGGCCCCTTTCGCTTTTGTTTCTGACTTAGCATTGGTACTCGACATTGTGCTTGATATTAAACCAATTCACAGATCTAATCTCGATTTTATACAGCAAGTTGATCTAAAAATATGTGCCACGCCGAAGAATTGGGAGCTCTTAAACGACTTTTAATTGTGTTGCCAAACTTGAGACACGGCAAGGCTTGGGCTTGCTCTCACGTGATTCAAGGCTTGAAAAAGTTGGAGATGGTGAAAAAAGACTGCTGAAAAATATGATGGCACGCGACGGTTTAGAATATCAAGCTGCTAAGAGGAGTCATTGTTGAAATGACTGACTCAGTAATGTACTCCAATATACTCATCAGCCTCTAACTGACTGAATGACATGTTGAGCAAGTCATTCAAGATCTCTAGATTCATTATGAAGGTAATTGTGAGTAGATGGCGATCGCAGATCTTTATCGGATCTTATAGTCCCCAGGGGCCCTGACTCCCTGGCATCGACATTAGACTAGTATTAGTCAAAGTAAAAGATAACTGATTGGCTCTCGGCAGCTCAGAACTAGCTATTGGTTCTACTCCTTTGAATAGAGACCGGCTCAAACAGAATGCACATGCAATTATGGGCTCTGCACCTCTACAATCTTGGACTATGACAACACAAATACAGCTTCAGTACAATTGATTCAAAACTTGTTCTTAACTTAAACTCAGTCACTCAGTCCCCAACTCGGTTAAAGTTAAATCTCATTTAGATGTAACGCTGAGCCTGAACGCTAACCAACTAACTGCCACTGACTTGTATATGAATATGACAGAAGTGTGAATTCTTGTGGTAATTCTAAAGAACGAAGCTTATATCTAGATATGTAGAATAACCAACCGTCATCTGTGACCAGTATTAAGATCTATTAAGATCTATTAAGATAGCTACGTTGTTAGACAACGGTCTGGCTCCTGTATGTGCTTCTTCGCATCGATCGTTTAAATGTTTATCAACTGATTTAAGTTATGCCAATTTTGTCTTAATAGGAAGTACCCCTTATTCTATAGTTACTTCTTGCAACCATTAAGACCGACTGGTTGACAAGAAGTAATTCATATAAAGACCAGCTATTTAAATAGTCTGTAGCAATGTAGCTGAATATTAATCCATATTGGTGGATATGGTGGATCTTCAGTACCTCATGTTGGGCTATCCAGCGATAGTATATCTAGTACTAACACTGCAGTGACTGCACGGTCTGCACCTGTCCTATAAGATCCGTTTCATATCCGTCCCAAACTGGATCCGTACTGGTACTTTAGTTATCAGCTAAGTGGCCAAGTTAAATGGCCATTAAATGGCCATTAAAAGGCCTTAGATATCAAATTATGGGGTTATTGTCACAATATTATTGACTTTATGTCAGACCACCAATAGAGACTAAACTCCCACGTTGCGAATTGGTATAAAATTAACATTAAACATTAGAAAAATAAAAGGTATTTTAATAATAATAATCGTCCTGAAATCCGGCAACTGGAGCTGGAATTTATCTGCTCCTCCACTCTTTCATTTAGCCAGTTCAGTAATCTGTTATCCGCTCGCTTCCTTATATTTACTGTTTTAACAATTAATCATGTCTGTTGAAACAGTGATAAATACTGTGACGATAGAATCGACCTCGGAAGGTCTTCGAAAAGTAGGCATTCCGGGCGCTTCGGATTTGAATGAAGACATGACAAAACAATCCACTATTAGTGGAGATGCAACTGAGAAAACCAATATCTCCGACGTCCCCTCAACTCCAGACTTTTTCTGGACTTATCATGAAGAACCTCACCGAAGTCGGCGCAAAGAAATCATTAAAGCCCACCCGACGGTAACAAAATTATGCGGTCATGAACCGTTAACAAAATATGTGGTTCTATTGGTGATTGCTATCCAATTTACTACGGCATATCTACTTCGAAATACCAGTTTTTGGTCTATTAAATTCTGGCTATGCGGCTATATAATAGGAGCCACAGCCAACCAAAATATCTTTCTTGCCATTCATGAATTATCGCACAACTTGGGATTCAAACGCCCTGTCCACAACCAATTATTCTCAATATTGACCAACCTTCCGATCTCCATTCCTTATAGTGCAGGGTTTGGACCTTATCATTTATTACATCATAAGCATTTAGGAGATTCTAAGTGGGATACTGATTTGCCTACTCAACTTGAAGCTGTTTTCTTTGATTCAGTAGCAGGAAAGGCCTTTTTTGCAACTTTCCAGATCTTTTTTTATGCTGTTCGTCCTATTTGTGTAGCACAAATCCCATTTGGACGTCTTCATGTGATTAATATCTTTGCCCAGCTTGCTGCAGATATATTATTGGTCAAATACTGTGGTTGGAATTCTTTACTCTATCTATTACTTAGTAGTTTTCTGGCTGGATCCTTACATCCATGCGCGGGACATTTCATAGCCGAACATTATGTTTTGGACCCTCCCAAGATCTACAATTCGGCCTCTTCAGCTCCTCCTCCTGAAACTTATTCATATTATGGACCTTTGAATCTTTTGACTTATAATGTCGGTTATCATAATGAGCATCACGATTTTCCTTTTGTTCCATGGACTCGTCTACCAACATTACGAGCTTTGGCTCCTGAATTCTACGATCCTTTACCCAGTCATTCTAGTTGGGTTAAAGTATTATGGGATTTCGTATTGGACGAACGGGTTTCTTTATGGTGTCGGGTTAAAAGGGCAAGTGTGACAAAGTAACAAAACAATGTTGTCAGTTAATAGATAGATGTATATACAGATGACGTTAAGAAAAGTAAGTGAGTGAGTTACTTTTGAACTCTTCCAGTTACGTCGATAAACTCTCCCCGGTCAGCAGCTTCTTCTCGAAGTCTTCTCAACTCCATCTGCCTTTCAAATCGCAATTTTTGCTCATAACTTATAATATTGCGGTCGATTCTAAAACATGCTCCAGCGATAATGCAAGAAAGTCCTATAAAGGTCTTTATCGGCACCGTTAATCCTCTATAAGTTGGCACCCACATTTGTCCTCCAGCAGTAACTGCCATAGCTCCTACTGAGCCATATAATCCTCCTATAAGAGCTCCTGAGATGATCTAATTAGACTTAAAGATGTATTATAAGTACTTACCTCGGAGATAGCTCCATTGACTTTGTCTGGTTCATGATGAGCTGGTCGCATGATGATATGAAGATTGAAGGTGCAAAGTTCCTATAAAGTTACCCGATATTTCGGAATTCAACTCCTAACAGAGATGCCGGAACTGAGCTTCCAAGTTGGTAAATTGTCCGATGATCTGGAAATGGAAGTCCCACAGTGAAAATAAGATAAGAAATTGTAAGGTGCAGTAGTTCGAAATACCAATGGTTCTACGGCGGCTTACCATGGACTAGATGACGGCCAGCTGTACTGTTCCATGCATCGAAGCCCAAGCGTACATCAATACGGCACCCATTCCATCCAAAGTGCTCCTGACTGAGTCCTGAGCCGCCTCTACCTTCATTATGACCCATGTAAATCCTTACACGACCCACTTCAATCTGGCCCACTTTGGTGAAACGTCTAGTTTCCTAACTAGTTACTCCTCGACTTGTCAACCTTCTCCCACGTCATAAATCAAGAATAAACTGTAATTAATTCGTCTCAGTTCTGGTTTGAATCTTGACAGACGCGTCTTATTTGAATATTGGAATATCCTTTAATAATTTAGCCGGTTACTGTTCCAATCATCCTACCATGGCTGCTACAGGTATTTATATGACGCGTCGTTTGGAGAAATTACTAACTTAATAGAAGAACCATTAAAAGTGGCTGCTGAAGCTCCTTCAATTGCCCCGTTATCAATCGACCAGACCACCGAGACAAGCTTAAGGGGATCTATTAACAATTCTAATGTCAATTCCACATATCCTGAAGCAAATATAATCCGCAGAAAGCTCAACGGTTATGTTGGATTTGCCAATTTACCTAGTCAATGGCAGCGAAAAAGTGTCAAAAAGGGGTTTAATTTGAACTTCATGGTAGTCGGTAAGTAGTTTGTTTGATTGTACAAGTCCTTTTTATTAATGATATAGGCGAAAGTGGACTTGGAAAATCAACTCTTGTCAACACGCTGTTCAACATGCCTTTATATGCTCCTAAACAAAAGAAAGATCCTTCTGTTGAACAACCGAAATCGGTTACGATTAATACTGTTACCGCCGATATTGAAGAAAATAACGTCCGTTTACATCTTACAGTTATTGATACTCCAGGATTTGGCGATTCTGTCAACAATTCAGAAGCTTGGACTCCTATTGTTCAAAATATCGATGAACGTTTTGATTCGTATCTCGAGAACGAAAATAAGGTCAGTCGAACTACTATTGTTGACAATAGGATTCACGCGTGTATTTATTTCATTCAACCTACTGGTCATAGCCTTAAACCGCTTGATATCGTGGTGATGAAAAGACTTCACAAAAAAGTTAATCTCATTCCTGTAATTGCAAAGTCCGATACTCTTACTGAAGAAGAGGTTTTAAACTTCAAACTGCGGATTTTGGATGATATCAAACATCAAGGAATCGAGATCTTTGAACCTCCTCGTTACGACAATGACGATGAAGAAACCATTGCAGAAAACGAAGAGATTATGGCCAATGTGCCTTTTGCTATTGTAGGTTCTACTCAAGAAGTCAGATGTCCTGATGGAAGAGTCGTTCGAGGTCGTAGTTACCCTTGGGGAGTCATTGAAGTGGACAATGAAGACCATTGTGATTTTGTCAAACTTCGTCAGCTTTTGATTCGAAATCATCTTGAAGAATTACGAGAAAAAACTGCCAATATTCTTTATGAAAACTATCGTACTGAGAAATTGTCATCTTTAGGAATTCAACAGGACCATTCCGTCTTCCGAGAAGTCAACCCGGCAATGAGACAAGAGGAAGAACGCCATTTACACGATCAAAGACTGGCTAAAATGGAGGCTGATATGAAGGCTGTTTTCCAGCAGAAAGTCGCTGAAAAGGAGCAGAAATTAAAGAGATCAGAGGCTGAATTGTTCTCTCGTCATCGAGAAATGAAGGAACAGCTTGAAAAGCAGCGTTTGGAGCTTGAAGAGAAGAAATCTCGATTGGAAGCTGGAAGATTGATTGAAGAAAAGAAACCAAGGAAGGGTTTCTCTTTACGTTAGAACTATCTTGTATAATCACTTGCTCAGCTATAGGAATGCTATGATATGCTAAATGTTAATAAAGTGCCGAATTGTATAGTTGATTGTAAGATTCGGTTGTAGTCGGCAAATGTTCGGTTAATATCCGAACTGTCTAGTATAAAAGCAGTCAACAATTCGAACTTCACCATTTGGATCCACATCTTGGCAATTATAAAGTTAATAAATAAATACCTCTTGCCAATCAGCTTGTATAGATTTTATTCGCCTAGACCTCCGAGATTTCACCTAAAGTCCCGAAACCCCCTCTTCTTGTCCCAAATTGTGTCAGCCATCATCAAGCAAAGTTTAATTGAATAATTATCGCCGATATCCGTCATCCAGAAAACAATTCTTGATGCTACGATCTTCGCGACTTTTGGGCCTTCAGTTCCACTCGATTGCGAGATCCACAATGCCACTTCGTGCCAAGATCATGTCTCCGCTAGTTAAGAACCTTTCCACAGCTTCAGCCCCAGTTCCAGAGGAAGATGATGTGAAATTCTCATCGTCCAAAGCCGTAAGGACCATCATGCTCAACCGACCAAGCAAATTGAACTCTTTGAGCCAGTCTATGATCGATAAAATGAAGCCGAGATTATCTGAATGGACGAAATCGGATCTGGCAAAGACAATTGTTTTAAAAGGTGCTGGAGAAAAGGCTTTATGTGCAGGAGGAGATGTAGCTTACCTTGCTGGGCTTATTCAAGCAGACAGTGTAGTCGGGCCTCGAAAAGCAGCTGATTTCTTTCTTGATGAGTATCAATTGAATCATTTGGTTGCCACTTATCCAAAGCCTTATGTTGCCATTCAAGATGGCATTACAATGGGAGGAGGGGTAGGAATCAGTGTCCATGCTCCTTTCCGCATCGCTACTGAACGGACGTTATTCGCCATGCCTGAGACGACAATTGGATTATTTCCTGATGTCGGAGGAACATTTTTCCTACCGAGACTTGACGGAGAACTGGGAATGTACTTGGCACTTACTTCTGGCCGTCTGAAGGGCTTTGATACGGTTATGGCTGGCATTGCTACTCATTATGTTCCCTCCAGTCGATTGGCTGATGTTGAGGAGCGAATTGCTGAGCTCACAAACTCAGTTCCTTCAGGAGACGCTTCGATCTACGATCTTATCAATAGTGCTATAGAAGAGTTTGTAGAGGATGCTCCTGACGGATACACATACCCAATTGCTGGAGAAACTCGCAAGCTCATCGATACTGCGTTTAGTGCAGGATCTGTTGAAGAAGTGCTCAGTATTTTGGAAGCAAATGGATCTGAATTCGCCTTGAAAACAAAGGCTACCATCCTTGAACGTTCGCCTACAAGTGTCAAGGTCACTTTCGCAGCCTTACATCGAGGAAAGCATCTCGACATCGCTGGCGCTCTCAAGGCTGAATACCATTTGGCTGAACAGTTTATGAAACATCCAGATTTCGTTGAAGGAGTATCTGCAAGATTATTCACTAAACCTCCTCGAACTCCTAACTGGAACCCCTCTACTCTAGCTGATATCACCCCAGCATTCTTGACTGAATACCTGGAACGTCATCCTGATTACGCTGATTATCCAGAAATCGAATTCATGGTCGATTCGACTTATACTGAATACCCCCATCAATACGGTTTCCCTACTGAAAAGGCTATTGGTGATTATATCACCGGGGCAGACTCAACTAGGGATTACAAGGTTTCTCGTAAGGAACTTATCGAAGCATTCAATGATAAGACTGGTTCTAAGATTGGAATCGTTCACAAGATCGACGAGGTGCTTGCCCGAAGGACTACCCCGGATAGCACTGATCCTACTTTATTAGACTGGGTTTATTAGACCAGGCGATCATAATATCCCATATAGTTATCATATCTTCACGCAACTCGTACTACAAGATCATACTAATTCCAGGCAAATAAACTGCAAGAGATCGAGACTCTTCATTCTTGACCTCGAGTCACGTGACCGCTTCAATATCTCCATTATTCAGCAGCGTAATTTCACATCTTCTCTCTTCATAGGCCTATAATCCTTAATATGAGTTCTCCTGCTGAGCGAGTTTCTCAATTGAATCTAAAACCCCCGGGCCAGTTTGAAAAAGTGTTTAAAGACGATTGCGTTTATTGCTTCGATACTCCCGAGAGTCCTAACGGCCTCGATGTTTGCCTAATCTGTTTCAACGCCTTCTCTCCAGATGATCATACATTATACCATTATGAAACGTCATCTCATCCGGTATTCCTCAACATCAAAAAAGTGCCAAAACAGAGGAAAGGAGACGAAGAAGGGCCAAAAAAGATCGTCAAACTGGCGATTGAAGCTGATAAAGAAGAGGATCATTTCGATACATTAACGTCGGTTAAAGATATAGAATTTGCTCAGAATATAGACACATCAGTAGGAAATCTTCCTCAGATAATCGATTCGGTACTATCGGCCACTTCTTATGCCAGAAAAGAAGAGATCCAGGCCTGGGAACAGCAGATCGTGCCATGTGAGCATGTTCTTACTCTACAGCAACAAGACAGCGCCAAACCTGATCTCGAGAAATGTTTTGATTGTGACCTTTGTGAGAACCTCTGGATGTGTTTAGTATGTGGAAATATGGGATGTGGACGTGCTCAGTTCGGTGGCGTTGGAGGAAACGGTCATGGCGTAGCACATTTCGATAAAACTGCTCATGGAGTCTCTGTAAAACTGGCAAGTATCACTCCTGAAGGTACTGCTGATGTATATTGTTATACATGTAACGATGAGGTTCAAGATCCTCTATTAGCTGAGCATCTAGCCCATTGGGGGATCAACATTGCTGAACGTCAAAAGACAGAAAAGAGTCTTACAGAAATGCAATTAGAGCAGAATCTCAAGTGGGATTTCAGCATGACTGGAGCAGATGGTCAAGAATTAGAGCCCCTCTTTGGTCCAGGGTTAACTGGCATGAAGAATCTTGGAAATTCTTGTTATTTATCCTCTGTAATCCAATGCCTTTTCTCATTGGATCAATTCCAATCAAGATATTATCGACAATATCGGAATCCTCGGCCTTCAGCAGAACCAGCATTAGATCTTGAGATTCAACTGCGTAAATTGGCTCATGGCTTATTATCAGGAAAATATGCTGTTCCTGAAGGGACGTCTCCTTATCAGAAAGGAATAGCTCCCGGAATGTTCAAAGCTTTAATTGGAAAAGGACATGAGGAATTCGCTACCATGAGGCAACAAGATGCTTTTGAGTTTCTTGGCTATCTTAATGATAAGATAAGTACAGAATCAAAGCGGTTAGATCTTGATGATCCTACTGACACCTTTAAATTTGTCACAGAACAGCGTTTAGAGTGTCTAAACTGTCATAAAGTCAGATATCTCTCGGAACTTCAAGAAAACCTATCAATTCCTGTTCCGATTCGTCAGCGAGATAATGAATATGAACCTGTTTTACTTAGCGAATGCTTGGATGTGTTTTCTCAGCCAGAAAATGTACAATACAAGTGCAAATCTTGTGGAATATCTGGACAGGCTGCCAAATCGACTGCATTCAAAACGTTCCCTGACGTTTTAATTCTAAATGCTAGAAGATTTCAAGTGATTAACTGGGTTCCTACGAAACTGGATATTCCGGTTGAAGTATCGGACGAAATTATAAGCTTGGATGGATATTTATCTACAGGTCCTCAATCTACTGAAGATGTTGTTGAAGATGAAGACGAAGAGGAGGGAGATAAGGTGGTATTTATAGCTAATGATAACGCGCTGGATATATTGGAAGGAATGGGATTTCCTCGAGCTCGGTGTGAAAAGGCTTTATATAATACAGGCAATTCGGACGCTGAAACGGCAATGAATTGGCTATTCCAGCATATGGAAGATCCAGATATCGATGTGCCTTTAGATTTAGGGTCTGTTAAACCTGGACCTTCTAAAGATCAGATTTCTCAACTTCAAGATATGGGATTTACAGAGAGTCAAGCAATAATGGCCTTAAAACGCAATGGAAACGCAGAAGCAGCTATAGACTGGCTATTCAGCAATCCTGATGCCATTGAGCAAGATCCTGAACCCCAAACTGATAAAATATTTGGTGATAGTTCACTTCCTGCTAATTTCACCCTCAAGGCTATAATCTGTCATAAAGGAGGCAGTATTCATGCTGGACATTATGTTGCATTTGTCCGCAAATCTATTTCTTCAGAAACTGAGCCTCAATGGGTGCTATTTAACGATGAAAAAGTAGTTCAAGGCGGAGAAATCGAGGAAATGAAGCGTTTTGCTTATATCTACATTTTCGAGCGAATGAAATAATAATTTTGTCGTTGGCGTGGAAATGCATAAGCCGCACGAAATGAGGCGCAACGACTCGTCATTTAGATGTGTGTGATCTTTCACCGCACAAGGAAACACGACATTTGCAAGGAAGTAAGAATTATTTGCTAGTATATAAAAGGCTTAATATATCCTACCCCTGTCTTTAAGATTTTTCTTCCTACATCTTCTTTTTGCAGCTCTTAAATCTTGAAATGAATCCAACTACTTCATTTCATGTAAGCCATACATGTACTATATATATTGATGTATACTAACTAGCAAACCCCTCGCAGCTCAGTTGTTAACGACTCTACCAATTCAGTACAATTTGGCTCTGGATTGTTCACTCCGTTCAAGTCGGATAGAGGCAATTATAAATACGGAGCTATCTCCGGATCCGTCAGTCAAGGAACCCTCGCCTCCACTGCTTCTCGCAATGCAGGATCAAACGATAATAGTATTGCCAGCCTTAATGGTGGCCATGGACAAAATATTGGTGGCTTTGGGGGATTCAATCAGCTAAAGTTACCTCAAAGCCAAGGACACAGCACTCCAATTCAGTCTCAACCTCAGTATCACTCGCAGTCTCAGCAACAACTTCATTCTGCTCCTAGCACCAGTTGGAGCGCTACTTTCCAATTCAACAAGCAGCAACCTCAATCTCGTAGTGGGGGACAACAGCATCTGCCATTGCAGAATGGACCTTCTCAACAACAGTTCCAGAAATTGAATACCTCGGACGCCAATTCGAAATCCTTTATTGACTTTTCCCCTTTGCAACGTCAAAACGTTGTATCCGACGCGTCTACAAGTGATGATATTGCCAATAACAACAGTATTTTATATCTTAGAAGAAGAGCTGTAGAAGCTGATGTCTTGTCTCAGGAAGTGACTAGACTTCGAGAGCTTTTAGCTCATCCTTCTTCTAATAGCGTTTTTTCAGTAGATCCTGCAATAGAGTCATTGTTGCGCAGGTTCTCGGCCACTCTCCAAGAAAAGGAGAAAGAAATCGATGAACTCAAGACTCAGCTTGAAACAATCTATTGTGCAATGGCATTAGAAGGCAGAGGAGGCAATCGTATGAAGATGGACGGCTATGAGCTCGCCCATCGTGTCTCCAGTCGCATTAAGAATCTCAAAGAACAAAATGACCTTTTGGGGGTGGGAATTATCAATAAAGCAAGTGTCTTTACTAACATAGAAAATGCTCTCCGAGGGCCGCGCAGCTCAAAAGGAAGTAGAGATTGGAATCTTGCGCAAAGAGAATGCCAATCTCAAACGTAGACTAGAGGGTATGCAGGCCTAACACAATTTGAAACCTGACAATACTAACAAGTTTTCACCAAACCGGTATCGCCATCTTAAATCATATGTTGCTAAGTATCATTCTAGGACCATTGCTTGTTGCTGTAATCCCTAGCATTAGTGAAATGTATCCTCTACTATCATGTCAGCAGTTCCCCATTCTGACTGTTGCACCGAGGCTTGCAGTTGAAGTACTTTAGTATCATCGTCCAAGATTATTGCTGGGCTCCCTTGACGAATACGCTCGATCTCGGTATCTTCATATTGATTCTTCACATTGACGATTCCAAAGCTTCTAGAGCCCCAGACAAGAATATGAAGAGGAGAAGCCCATCGAGCTCCTAGTAGATGTTCTATATTGTCCGAGCCCAATTCTCCATTCAAATCTATTAGTAAAGGCTCCTCTTGATTATCAAGGCTCCAAATACCGATCTTGAGGCTATTTGCTGGAGCAATTAGAAGATTATTATCCAGCCATTCAACAGACTTTACTGGGTTAACATGGCTAATGACTGCCATACATTGTATATCGTTGATATCTTCAACCGACCAGATCCACACCACTGAAGGCATTGAAGATACCACAGACGCTAAAAGCTTACAATCAGAGGACAATTCCAAAATGCTGATTGTGTTGGAGGTTGAAGATTTCACTCTTGGAGGCTCAAAAGGAGGAGCAAACAGTTTATATTGATCTGTAGTATCAGTGAGTTCAAGCCATACAGGAATTTGGCCTACAACTCTTCCATGTTTAATTCTAGCCTGAGGAACGAACTTTACAAGGTCTAAGAAGATCATCTGTTCATCATAGTCAGCTAAAATAACCATTTCTTTACTTGTCAATGCGATAGTGGATTCATTCCTCAGCCATAACGCTTGTGAAATGCCCGAAAAATCCGTTGGTGAAGAGTCAAAGCTACGGATAAAATGTCCATTGCTTGAATAGAGGTTCACTTTATAGCCGATAACAGGGTTTTCCACTGCTATGAACCAATCTTTGGCTATTGACCATTTGACTAGAATACAATCTGAAAGATTCTCCAACACAGCCCTAGAGCTAGACCCTGTTGAATTGAATGTTTGTAGCACATCCTGGACTCCAATTCTACAGATCATTGCGAAATCATCAGCACAAAGCTCTTGAATGAAATATGGAGCTTTTGGAGAATCAATTGAAATCCGTAGGTCAAAAGATGTCCAGACAAGAGCTTTTACTGACAATGCAGAGAATACCACAAGACGGATAGAGTCCAAGTCCTTGGAAATCCACTGAACGTCCGAGACCTGTAATATTCCTAAAGATATGACATGATCAGGCTTTGAGCGGTCAATTGAACTATTGGCTTCTTGATCCTTTATATAAACGCGAACTTCATCAGTCGACGCGACTGCCAACCGGATCTCTTCATGTCCGACAGTGTCCCAACGAATACAGCATAATTTCCTGGCGAATTCGTCTCCGAGCTCGATTATCCGCACGACACTAAGATTCGATATTAATCGAACAACAAGACGCGTCCCGGAGATATACACGACATATGAGCCACAGCAAGACGCAACCGGTTTTATTCGAGCGTTGGTGTAGCTGAATGTCGACGATATCTCGGTCGATATCTCCATGGTGGGAGGGAGAGTTAAAGACCGACAAAATGATTCAAGTTCATAAGAACTAAAACCTGTTCATAAGAACACAATATCGCAAGTTGGAGGATGAAAGAGATGATGGAATCTAGATGTCTGCCGATAGGTAAAGTGAGGGATGTTTAGTTACAAAATATGATATCAATAATCATTTCACCGATATATCGGTGGTTGGGAACTCGCCGATTGCAAATATCGTCAATACCAATGCAGTTTACCGATATCGGTAACTGAAATTGTAATAATAGCTTTTAGTTATCGGCACTTTACGATACAATACATTCGCTTACAACGTTACTGATGAGTTAATTTTCACTATCATAGAGCCTTTAACTTTAATCCGCGCCTTTGCTTGATGGCATCAGCTAATCCTTGAAGAACATCCACTGTGGAGCTCCAATTGATACAAGAATCGGTGATTGAAACTCCGTATTTCAAACAAGCCTTTCCTCCTTGTTCAGCAGGAGGAACCGATTGTTGACCCTCGTTCAGGTTCGATTCAATCATGACCCCACAAATGGCATTTTCACCAGCTGCCAGTTGTTCGGCCACATTAGCTGCTACTATGGGTTGATTTCGGTAATTTTTCGAGGAATTTCCATGAGAGCAATCAACCATGATTCTTGGGCCAGAGCCTGTTTCATTGATAACACCAGCTTTGACGAGCTTTGCTTTGGCAGCTTTGACCGACTCGGAATCATAATTAGTACCATTTTTACCTCCTCTTAAGATCACGAAACAATCCTCATTGCCTTCAGTGCCAACAATAGCTACAACTCCTGGTTTCGTCACCGACAGGAAATGATGCGGGTTAGAAGCAGCACGTAGAGCATCTACAGCCACGTCCAAACTTCCGTCGGTACCGTTTTTAAATCCAACAGGGAAAGATAGCCCAGAAGCCAGTTCTCGATGTAATTGAGACTCGGTAGTTCTGGCACCAATAGCTCCTACACTGAACAAATCAGACAAGAACTGAGGCGAGATAGTATCCAACATTTCTCCAGCTATGGGCAATTTTTCGGTAATTTTAACAAACAAGTCTCTGGAGATTCGCAATCCCTTGTTTATTTGGAAGGATCCATCGATATCCGGATCGTTAATAAGTCCCTTCCATCCGACAGTAGTTCGGGGCTTTTCCAGGTATGCCCTCATGACTATGAGAAGCTCCTTTTTGTGTTTTTCAGATTCTTTGGCTAAAAGATTGCAATATTCTAGAGCAGCTTCGGGATCATGAATAGAACAAGGTCCAACTACAACCAAAAGACGATCGTCTTTTCCATTAAGAATATCGCAAGTAGCATCTCTTGCCCCTAAGACAATGCTTTTTGAAGCTTCGCTTAACGGGAATTCATGCTGTAACAAATCTGGCGCCGTCAAAGGATCATATCCACGAACTTTGGTTAGCAAAACTTTAAAAATAAAGTACAACAGAAATCAAAAAAACTTCACAAACTTCGCACATCATCTTTGCCAGGAGGATGATGGTAAGTATCTTTGACCATGAAATATCCTTTACGAGCCCTAGAGGGTAAAGGAGGTTCATGGCCGCAGCTTTTTGGAGTGGGGATATTATGGTGGGTCATACTTCTCCAATCTTCAGTCCGAGTTCGGTCCCCAAGATGGGAATTCTCTATGAACATTTTATGTGAGGTAGGAACCTAGTTAGACAAGTGAACAAGCTTCAAACTAGCGTACGAGAAAGCTCGTTTGATCTGAAAGCAGAGTGATAGCACGATGAGTTCAAAATTGAAGTCTACAAAACCGAGGTTGATGATCAAGATCAAGGTAGGGTAAGTGATGAGGAGGGGTAGGAGGGGATTAGAAGGGTTAAAGGATGAATGGAATGGATGAGAATGAATGAGCAGGAGATGGTATTGATAGTTGTAAAAGAATCAAATGTTCAGTATGTGTTCAGACTCAGTAGTATTGTAAAGCGGACAGACCGAGACCTAGCACTTTTAGTACTAAAGATCCAAAGATCAACACGTGCTTAAGATCAAGGCAAGAGAATTAAGGCAACAGGACAATTAACCAGGCTCAATGACAACAAAATGTCACCCAATGTCTCCAAAATCACTTTTAAATACTTACAGGCATTTTAGTTAACAATATCGAGTGAAAGTGTAGAAAAAACGAACCAATGACTGAAAGAGCTCGAGGCCTGAAATGACGATGACTGATCGGCAAGCGCTTTGATTTAAGTGGTCTGAAAAGTTTCCTCGGGGTTTCTGTAGCAACGGAAAACTTTTTCAATGACGTATGTCAGGGTAATTGACGGAACAGGAAAAGTGATTGAAAAATAATGTCAGAGGCTCAGAGATGCTTTGGCAGTTCATTTGTTAACAAGTTTTAAAAAATTGATCAACTGACAAGAGCTTTTGAAGTGCCTTTAAAATATGATTTTTTATTTGAGCTACTTTAACGGTTGAATAATGCTGTTCTCTATGTTCGAAATTCGACCTCACTTCGACCCTTCGACCCCACATTTTTCGCTTACATAATTCGGCACCACCAAACATGTGAAGACAATAATCGTCGCATTGTTGAATATTTAAATAATCGAATCCTTCAATGGAAGAATAGATTGTCAAGTTTAAAGCAGTTGCAGTCAATTATTTCAAGATTTTATTTGTGATTTTTTCGATTTTTTCGATTTTTGCTATTTTATTATTCTATGCGGCTTGAAACCTTATTGAACCCTGAATAATTTGAAATTCACTTTATGATCCACGCTTAGAGTTAACGCAGGTTATCGCGATCCGTTTTCAATCTTATGATGTTCATATTAAAGGCTCGTAGGCTAATCCTTTTAAGCCTTTTAGCAGCCGGTATTTTATATATAACCTTTATCAACCTCCCTCCGACGTTCAAAATATCTCAACCAGATTTCACACCAGATTTAACATTTAAGCAAAGTCCGAATTTAGCCAGCGAAAATGTTATTTATTCACATACAAAGAATTTCAACGATAAAATGGTAAACTGTGATCCATATTCGAAATGGGGATATTTTAATTATTCCGAATTACATTCCTCCGAAGCAAGATATATAAGTTATGATCCCGAGTGTCCAACAATGTGGCCCTCTCCTGTCAACAGTTTGGCATTTAATGAATCACTACCAGAATTAACAAACAAAACTCTTTTAATATTAGGTGATTCAGTCGATAGAAACAACCTGGAATTTCTATGCTCTCATTTAGGAGTCGAAACAACAAAACACCCTCAAAACGACTTTCAAACAATTCTACCTCCAGATGAGAAATTATTAGGTTCTCATCCTCAACATTGCTATGTTGAAAAATATGACTTATCTTTAGCTAATTTCTTCTTTTTTGGCTTGGATGAGGATTCTATTTGGACTGATAAAGGAGTGACCTTTCAAGAGCCTGGAAACGTTTGGCAGCGATTGGAGTTATTTGAAACGGCCTTAAAAACCTTAGGACGAAATGTTGATATGGTTTTACTCAATCTTGGGTTCTGGGAATTAGCTCGTTATGATCGATTAGATGACAATCTCGATATTCCTGAGCAATTGACTTTACGACCTGAACAATTGGAAGATTATGAATCACGAATGATGACTTTTACAAGAAAGCTTGTAGAAATCATGCCAGATACAAGAATCGTGTATAGAGAGACCCATTCTCCTAATTTCCCTAATGGACCCTTTTTCTCGGGAAATTCGTTTCGAAATTATAGATTCCATCGACTCAAGGTCCGTCAGACTAATCAAATAGCAAAGATGGTAATGTCGACTTTTGGCCTTGAATTCTGGCCTATTGGTGAATATATCAACACTTTATACGAAGGAGAATATATGTACGACGATAGTAAGTAAGGAGCTTATATTATATGTGTCTAACTAGTCCATCCAAAACCTATTGCTTCGACAATGATTTGGGGGTCTGCAATGTTGGAATATTTAGCCCGCACTCCTCATAAGATTCAGCCAGATAGCTGAAGTTGATGACAATCGCATTCAATAATGCTTATCAAAAGCCTCACACCACTACGATGACTGGTTCAAATCAATTGGAAAAGATGAGCAATTGAAGGAGATGTAGAGCTGTCATGATATTGCCGATAAGATAGCCGACATTCGCCATACGATATCCTGTAATTGTCGAACCGTCAATGTCGCCGATAAAATATCCGATATCGGCTATCGGCCATATCGTGCCAGTTCTTAGCTCAAAGGATATCGTCAACATTTAACAATCGGCAATTCCTAACGATTCCTACCGGTTAAGCATTGAGAAGAATACGTCCGGTAATGACTTGCAAGAATGCTGGTTCATTCTTCACTTGTCCAATTCATTCAGCTTCACCGCCGATGTAAAAGCGTGGTGCTTCAATTTATTATTATTATTATTATTTATTTTATTTTATTATTTTATTAATCAAATACCCTAACCCTGATACATTTTCATGAATTTCTAAGTTCAAAATAATTTCCAACTCTTAATGCCTTCAGTATCAGATCAAGTTCGAAAAGCGGCCCCCGCTATCGATTCAGTAGTATCAGACTATGCTGCTGGTTACGTGGCTAATGTTGTGGCAAGTACATCCGACCCAGCAATCGCTTTAACACTGGATATCCAAGAAGAAATCAACTTTGTCATTCAACTTTTACGAAGTGCCGGAGCAGACTCAAATTCAGTAGACAGCCTTAAAAACACCTTATCTGTGGAACTGGAAAAGATCTTTGAAGATAATGCATCGATAGCAAGAGCAAAAGGAGACCAATCTTCACGGAAAATCGACCGGTCAACTCTTTTAAATGCTCAACGTCAAAATACAAGTTCAGGAGCAAATGGATATGGAGCTTCGGATGCTACTGAACTGGACCTTTTGTCTGGACGTAAAGTCGAATCTCGTGTAGATAAAAAGAAGCTGGAGAAGGCTGAGAAGAAGATTGCTTTCAAAATGGCCAAAAGAGCTGCAAGAGCAACTGGACCTGTAGACTATGAAGCTTCACGTCTTCTCAACCAACAATCAGCTGATGATTATGATCAATTCTTTCTTACAGTTAATCCTCTTGAATTTGGTGGTGGTCAAGGTAAATCTAAAGACATTCATATTGATAACTTTGACCTTTATGTTGGAGCAGGTCAAAGAATTCTTTCTGATGCCTCATTATCTCTTTCCTACGGCCATAGATATGGTATCGTTGGACAAAATGGTATAGGAAAATCGACATTATTACGAGCATTAAGTCGCAGAGAACTGCCTGTACCTACTTATATCACCATTTTACATGTTGAGCAAGAAATAACTGGTGATGATACTACAGCTTTACAAAGTGTATTAGATGCTGATGTTTGGAGAAAACATTTATTAGCAGAACAAGTTAAAACTCAAACTCGTCAAGCTGAAATCGACGCTGAACGTCATGCTCTAGGCAATGATGATAACAACCCTGAAGTACGACAATTGGATGATGAACGAGCAGAATTAGAAAGTACTTTATCCGATATCTTCTCTAAATTGTCCGAGATCGAGAGTGAAAAAGCAGAAAGTAGAGCTGCTTCTATCTTATTTGGACTTGGATTCTCAAGAGAAGCTCAAAAATATGCTACTAAGTCCTTCTCTGGAGGTTGGAGAATGAGATTGGCTTTAGCACGAGCTCTTTTCTGTAAACCGGATCTTTTACTACTTGACGAACCGTCCAATATGTTGGATGTTCCTTCTATTACTTATTTGTCTAATTACCTTCAAACATACCCTTCTACAGTTCTAGTTGTATCTCACGACCGATCTTTCCTTAACGAAGTTGCTACCGATATTATTCACCAGCATTCGGAACGGTTGGATTATTATCGAGGTGCCAATTTCGATTCGTTTTATTCGACTCGAGAAGAACGCCGCAAGAATGCTTTAAGAGAATATGAAAACCAAATGGCTTACCGAAAACATCTTCAAACATTTATCGATAAATTCAGATATAATGCTGCGAAATCATCTGAAGCTCAATCTCGAATCAAAAAACTTGAAAAGCTGCCGATATTAGAAGCTCCAGAAGAGGACAAGGCAATCACATTCAAATTCCCGGATCCCGAGAAACTTTCTCCTCCTATAATCCAGCTCCAAGATGTCACTTTTGGCTATTCTCCCGATAAACTTTTGCTCAATCACGTAGATTTGGATGTGGGATTGGATTCTCGTATAGGACTCGTAGGAGCAAACGGATGTGGAAAGACTACATTATTAAAGCTTTTGACAGAGCAGATCTCGCCGATAGGAGGGCTTATCTCCAAGAATCCTCGTTTGAGAATCGGCTATTTCGCCCAACATCACGTAGACGCTATGGACCTTAACCTCAATGCTGTTGCTTGGATGGCCAAGATTTCTCCTGGTAAATCAGAAGAAGAATATAGAAGACATTTAGGTGGCTTTGGTATCACGGGAACTTTAGGTCTACAGAAAATGGAGCTATTATCTGGAGGTCAAAAGTCCAGAGTAGCGTTTGCTTGTCTAGGGGTTTCTAATCCTCATATCCTCGTTCTTGACGAACCTTCGAATCATTTGGATACTGCAGGTTTAGATGCACTTGCTGAGGCGCTTAATAACTTTCAAGGAGGTATTCTAATGGTTTCACACGATGTATCAATGATTGATAGAGTGTGTAATCAGATCTGGGTTTCCGAGGGCGGAACTGTGAGAAAGTTCCCTGGAAACATTCATGATTACAAGAAGTATATCCTTGAGCAAGCGTCAAGTAATGGAGTAGTAGCAAGTCAGTGAGCTGTATAAAGATGATGATATTAAATAATACTATATTATGTTACCGATATCGGCTAACTATCGACTATGGTACTCTTGACAAGAACATTAATTTCGTAAAGACATATGAACCTTGCGCTTGCCAGATGTTTCATCCTTAACACTCTTAACATAGACCTTAATTTTATCGAAAATCGACAATTCTTGAGGTCCATTAGAACTGTTGATCTTTAGAGTGTAGGAATCTTCCACAAACTCGGCAGTTTCAGGGTCTCCAAGATCGTCCAATAGAATCAAACTTTCAACGCCAAATTTAGGCACTAGAATAACAATTCCATTAGAAAACACCTTGATGATAAAGCCTTCTTGTTCACTTTCATCAGCTTTAAGTACTTGACCGACATAATATTCAATCGAAGCTCTTCCAGCGAATTGGGCATTACGATGCCGTTTGTTGATGTTTTTACAGATATTCTCCATCTTATCCTTCTCTCGGTGACTTACGTCTAAAGGTTCATAGTCAATAGAACCTGCAAGCTGTCTGTGAGCAACTACATCAGCATATCTTCTGATTGGAGAGGTGAAATGTGTGTAGATTTCTGACGCCAATCCATAATGTCGGAACTCACTATAACCGTAGCTTCCAGAGGAAAAATATTCAGCAGCAAGCATACATCTTGTTGCCATTATACGCACCAAAGTGTTGAAAAAAGGCTCTTTAGGATCAATACATTTATCTAGAGAATCAGCCAAAGTCCTTGAGGATTCGAGGTCAAGACTTTGATTCTTCTTGATGCGCAGCTGATCGTTGAGGATGTCGAAATTCGTCACAGGTGGAGCTCCATGTCTCCGTAACATGGCAGTTTGAGGATAAGCCTGGTAGATCTGCTTAGCAACACTGATATTGGCCAACAACATAAACTCCTCTACTAGAGAATTGGTATCTACAAGCTGTTTAATCTCCACTTCTCCTGGGTCCGAAGTCTCACTGTCCATATGGACTTTAACCTCTGGAGAGGCCAGGTTTAATGCTCCAGCATCGGTTCGAAATTGCTTTAGCTTCTTTGAAAGAGCGAGTAGAATCCTCATTCCTTTAGTCAAATCATCATCTGCAGACTTGTCATCGATTCTCATCTGCGCTTGTTCATAGGCAAAAGCCTCTCTGGATTTGATGATGGACTTTGTGAACTTTGTCGACACGATTTTAGCGTCCGGAGTCATTTCCCATAGAACAGAGAACGCGTACCTGTCTACATATGGCTTTAAGGAGCACAGGTCTGTTCCAAGCAACATTGGAAGCATATCAATACGCTTATCGACTAGATAGACTGAAGTACCACGAGAAGCAGCTTCAAGATCCAAAGCTGTGTTGGGCTTTACGAAATGCGTGACATCGGCTATATGAACTCCAACATTATAGTTGCCATTAGGGAGTATTTGAGCATGCAATGCATCGTCAATATCTTGACAGTTTGGAGGATCGATACTACAGACAAGTAGATGCCTTAGGTCAAGACGTTTTTGAAGCTGAGCGTCTCCATTGTCTAGATTTACAGGTACTTTCCAATCGTGACCTTCAACAGGTAAACATTTCAGCACTGTACTAGCAAAAGGCCGGTATTCTACATCGTGTTCGAGCAGCAGAGCTTCAGTTTCAGCCTCCTTGGTTTCAATTTCTCCTAATAACCTCACGAAATGCCCTTCAGGATGTCGAGAAGTAGCTGGCCAGGAATCTATAGCTACTACGATTCTATTCCCCAGTAATTGCTTGGCTTTACGGGTCTTTATGCGAATACGAGGGATATTGCGTTCCATAGGGATGATAAAAACGCTTCTCTGGGCATTTGTATCATCTCCACTGACAGATTGAGGAGATACGTGACCAACGTAAAATCTCCAGTTTCGTTTAATAATTCCAACGACTTTGGCAGTTGGTTGGATCTTGTATTCAGCAGAAGAGTTTTGAGCATCTAATGCTTCTTGAGCAAGTGCTTTCCTTTCGATATCAGTAACAATAGTCTCTGTTTCATTATCAGCACCTTCAGATTTGTTCAAAATATCCTCCTCAATGACTTTAGTAGAAGGATGTTTCCATTGATCTTTAGGTAACAGCTCTACAACGACAATATCCCCACTGAACCCCCGGTTAAGATTCTCTCTTCCTAGTACGAGAATAGGCTTTGCAAATGCTTTTGTTGAAACAGACCCTTCAAGGAAGTTATATTGGTTAATATTAAGAACTCCTTGATATAAAGAACCATTTTGAACGCCTCCTAAAAGCCTTGAAGACTTGAAATATTCGGGATATGAAGTTTCAGCAGTTGTTGGTTTGAAAGTCTGCTCCTCTGTGATTAAATCTAATAAATCATCAGCGTTCGAGAGCTCTTTAACATAGGATCGTAAAGTAACTGCATCGACACCTTCAGCCTTTGCTTTGGCAGCATTGGCTCTGTCATTTGTTACAAGAACAATAGATGGAGGACTGGAATCCGCCTGACAATTGGCTTTTAAATGCTCGGAATACCATTGACACATTTTGCGAATGGCCCTGTCGTTTTTATCATTTATCGACTCATTTACAAGCCTTGGAACAAACGTTTCTCTGCGGAATTCATTATGAAAAACATAAAACCGTTTGTTTTCTGAATCAGTGGCTAAAGCCCGAAGCCGGTTGTAGACAGGAAGACTTCTATTACGCACTTCTTCAAGCACAATCTGAGGTACAATTACATCGTAAAAAACAGACTTGTTCTCCAGTAAATCGATGGCCTGTAGTACGATATTGGCATCCACAACAACATAATGAGGTCCTCTTTTCAATGTGGAATTAGGACTTTCAGACAGTACTGGAGTCACTATAGATCCATTGGCGTTTGGCTGCACTTCTAATTGGCATGTAGTACAGACTTTAGAAGAGCATGGAATGTCGGTACGTAAGTACTGTTCACGCACAACTTTGGTAGCATTTCCAGACTTGGCCGACCGTACAAACACTTTACTAGCAACACTGAAGTTGCCGCTATTAAATGGACGTTTTACCGTAGTCATGTTGAATGTAAGAATTTTGGACCCAGACCTGAAGGAAAATTTCATGTAGTAAAGTCACGTGATTGAAATATTGTCTGGAGTTTAGGTGAACTTTCTGTGCTGGAATTTGGTCAGAACTGGCGTTCAAACACGGCCGGTAAGATCTAACTTAGACTTAGAACAATCAATTATATCTATATCTCATTAACTAGTTTGTATTACAAGATTTTAACAATTCGATTTAGCTCTCAGATCATGCCATTGTAAGCTGTATCCTCAGTAAGCTGTATCCTAGTCTCGACGTTTATCGCTCATCCACAGGCTCCACTCCTCGCTGCTTCCAATATTGATAGTTTTTTCTTCGGGAAATAATGTCTACAAAGATAGTTCTTCGTTCCAATGATAAATAAGGACTTATTAGAATGTGCTCAAATGTTGCTGATACTTACTTTTGCCCATTTAACTCCTTTTCTATTATAGCCTCGGAAAACTTGATAGGACGAAGCTTTCCTGCCATGGAATATACAGCAGCCAGACAAGACAACACGATTCCTGCTCCTGCCTCTAGTTTAATCTTGTTAGAACAACGACAATATATAGAGCCCAGGATCAACGACCAAGAGCAGAGATTGTCCTCAATGCAACTTGTACTTACATCCAATGGAACAGGCAGTTGACTTAGCTCTGAATTGAGAGGCAAATGCTTGATTAAATATGAGAATTCATAAGTGGAATAGGCAGAATGTGCCAGCAATAGAAATGAGATCGTGTATAATATAAATGAACCGAACGACATGATGTGTGAATAATGTCTGTCGACTGGAAAGACTTGAGCTGGTTAAAAGTGCAGTTCAATTCCAGAACAGTTCTAGAACGTTGGGAGTGGAGAATTCTACCAGCAATTGGCATGCTAGAGTCAGCCAGACATTAATGCATTGATCCAGCCATAATGTCTGTTCCAACCTAAATACCAACTTCAACTCTACTTAAATCCAGTATCAGTCCTGCCCGCGCTAGTCCTGAGCTAGCTTCCAGACCAAGGTCTATAAAGGCTGCCGCTGTAATACCCTTCACCTGCTTGCGAGACTATCGTCCCTTCCCGCCGTTACCAATCTCTTACTAATCTTACCCTCCTTTAAAAAAGAAAAGACACTCCCAACTTCTTCCCTAACCCCATTTCCTAACCCTGAGCCCCATAATAATCCATAAAAATCAATCTATCGAAATGGGCCGCGAATGAACAACTTTTATGTGTTTAAACTGATAATTTGATTTTCGACAATCAGTTTTTTTTGGCTTTGTATAAAACCAGCAATTAATCCCGCCTTTTGTTGGACTTGGTTCGATTGTTTATTGCGACTAAGTTTTGCATCATTTTTGCATCGTTTGCACAGATCACATCACTTTTTACTTCTATCGAATATATTCATGATCTCGTGAATCTACGATACTTGTTGAGATATCTGTGAACAGTTGCATATCAACTGTGGACACTTAGGACAAACAAACCACGGTAATACGCGACTTGACGCGTGAGATGCCGTCGATTATGAACCAAGTAGAAGTGAGTACGATGATCCGTTGTATCGTGAAGTTGTGTTTGTATTCTAACAAGTCTGGAGGATCTTCCAACGCATCTCCTGCCCCGGTAGCAGTATGTTTAAGGTCTATCATGGAGATTATTTCTAACTAGTTAAAACCAGAGACTCCTCAAGAACGAGCGGATAGATATTTATTAGACAAAGACTTTAAAGTTGAGAAGATAATAGTGAGTCCAGAGCGATTCCGGGCGATTATCCCTGAGCATTATCGAATATTCTAACTAGCAACGACAAGATTCGATTAAAAGATACAAATATTTGTTGGGATTAACGGATTTGTTTCGACATTTTATTGACATTCGGGCAGAAAAAGATCCACAATTCAGACTTATTCTCGAGGAAATCGATAAGGAAAATAATCAGGCTTTAGCATCTTCAAGAACTCGAGGTTCAAGAAGGAGAAAAACCGAAAAAGAAGAAGATGCGGAACTTTTAGTAGATGAAGAACAACCTTCTCAAACAACAATATTTACGGAATCTCCAGCATTTATTAATGGTACATTACGAGAATATCAAGTACAAGGACTTAATTGGCTTATTTCTTTACATGAAAATAGTATTTCGGGAATTCTTGCTGATGAAATGGGACTTGGAAAAACTCTTCAAACAATTGCATTTCTTGGATATTTGCGCTATATTCGAGGAATTGATGGTCCTCATATTGTAATTGTGCCTAAATCGACGTTGGACAATTGGAGTAGAGAATTCCACAAATGGACTTCGGATGTAAATGTGTTTATCCTTCAAGGAGACAAGCAAAATCGTGCTAATCTCGTAGCCAATCGTCTTCTTGCTCTTGATTTCGATGTTTGTATCACTTCTTATGAGCTTGTAATCCGAGAAAAAGCCCAGCTGAGGAAAATCGCTTGGCAATATATAATCGTAGACGAGGCTCATCGAATCAAGAACGAAGATTCAATGTTGTCTCAAATCATTCGGCTTTTTCATTCGCGTAATCGATTGTTGATCACAGGAACTCCTCTTCAGAACAATTTACATGAATTATGGGCTTTGTTGAACTTTTTGCTACCCGATGTCTTTGCCGACAGTCAAGCCTTTGATCAATGGTTTGAAACTGGTGATACTGACCAGGATACTGTTATTCAGCAGCTCCATCGTGTGTTGCAACCTTTTTTGCTGCGTAGAGTCAAAGCTGATGTGGAAAAGTCACTTCTGCCTAAAAAGGAGGTAAATTTATATGTTGGAATGTCGGAAATGCAGGTCAAATGGTATCAGAAGCTGCTTGAAAAGGATATTGACGCTGTAAATGGAGCTGTGGGCAAACGAGAAGGCAAAACAAGGCTTCTAAATATCGTCATGCAGCTTCGTAAATGTTGTAATCATCCTTATTTATTCGAAGGAGCCGAACCTGGGCCTCCGTTCACTACTGATGAGCATTTGGTGTATAATTCAGGCAAAATGGTCATTCTCGACAAGCTACTTAAACGCTTAAGAACACAAGGCTCAAGAGTTTTGATTTTCTCGCAAATGAGCAGAATGCTTGACATTCTAGAAGACTACTGTCTATTCAGAGAGTATCAATATTGTAGAATCGACGGATCAACAGGCCATGAAGACCGTATTGCGGCTATAGACGAATACAACAGTCCAGAGTCGGAAAAATTCGTGTTTCTGCTAACAACAAGAGCTGGAGGACTTGGAATCAACCTCACTTCTGCTGATATCGTTGTTTTATACGACTCGGACTGGAATCCTCAGGCAGATCTTCAAGCAATGGACCGTGCTCATCGTATAGGTCAAACTAAACAGGTGGTAGTATTCCGTTTTGTCACTGAAAATGCTATTGAAGAAAAGGTGCTGGAAAGAGCAGCTCAAAAGCTCCGATTAGACCAACTGGTTATCCAGCAAGGGAGATCAAGTCAGAGTGCAGCAAAAAACGCAGCAACTTCTAAAGATGAACTTCTTCGCATGATCCAGCATGGAGCAGAAGCAGTGTTTGAGAAAACAAGTGGAGGAACCATGACAGAAGATGATATAGACAATATTCTCAAGCATGGAGAGGAACGAACAGCAGAATTGAATGCTAAATACTCTAAATTAGGCCTTGACGAGGTGCAAAAGTTCAACTCTGACTCTTCAGCTTATGAGTGGAATGGAGAGGATTTCAACAAGAAAAACAAGATTGGAGGAGGTACTGGAATGGCGTGGATAAACCCTTCTAAACGAGAGCGCAAAGAACAAACGTATTCCATTGACAGTTATTACAAGGACATTCTTCAAGGGTCCAAATCCTTTTCATCAGGAAGACAGACTCGACCTCCAAAGCATCTGAGTCTGCAGGAATATCAATTCTATCCAGTGGAATTGCGTGAACTTCAGACCAGAGAACTGGCGTATTATCGTAAGCAATCCGGAATTAAGCTGTCATTAGCCGATATCACCGATATTCCTGAAGGAGAGACTCGAGAGGATGTTCGCAAGCGTGAAAACGCTTTGATTGACGAAGCCGAGCCCCTAAATGCTCAAGAAATAGAGGAAAAAGCTGAACTACTTAAACAAGGCTTTACAAACTGGACGAAGCGCGATTTCACCAATTTCATCCATCATTGTGCCAAATATGGCCGAGACGCGTTGGACGCCATTGCCAGTGAATTCGAAGACAAAACCGTAGAAGATGTACGATTATACTCGGAAGCTTTCTGGTCTCGATATCAGGAAATAGAAGGCTATGACAGGTATATTGCACAGATTGAGGCTGGAGAAGAACGACTTCATAAGCTCAAGCATCAACAGCATCTTTTACGCATGAAAATCTCTCAGCAGAACGCACCTTTGAGCGAAATGCACATCTCGTATCCTGCAAATACTGCCAAACGCACTTATACTGAAGAAGAGGATCGGTTCTTGCTAGTTCAAATGGATCGATATGGACTTGATTCAGAAAATTTATGGGAAAATATCCGCACTGAGATAAACAAGTCTCCTCTTTTCAAATTTGATTGGTATTTTCTATCAAGAACGGCAGTGGAACTGTCTAGAAGATGCACTACGCTTTTATTGGCTATAACTAGAGAGGTCGAGGGGCCTAATGCTATGAAGAGAAAGGTAGGAATGCGTAGACTCAACGTCTTGGAAGGTAATGGAAGTACTGTAGATACTCCTGTTTCTATTGGTAGTCCTGAGGCTTTTTTCGATGATAATCACGATTCTTATGCCTCTTTAATCCCTTCTGGTGCAAGCACTCCTGTGGGAGGGCCGGTGAAGAGGTCTAAAAAGTCCAGGACAAGTCTGGTAAAGGATATGCCGGATGGAAGCAGGTCTTTGCCAACGACAAGAGAGAGTTCTCCTTCGAATAAGAGGAGAAGTAGGCCATAATTCACGCGAGGCAAGTTATCAGCGGATATGCAACCCAGAAGCCCCCCAAATATACTACAACAGACATCTCCTGCCTTGAAGTCTGTTCAATCCTCAAAGCTCCTCTCATTACTGCTCCTCTAATCGTGCTCTCTCTTTCTGAAGACCATGATCTACACTCTGGAGGTTCCCGAACATTTCATACCGATTGCGCTCCCAATCATGTGATTCTTCAATAGGTTATAAGAAGTTAGCAACTGCAAGTATTCATCAACCGGCGGTTCTTTGATTGTTGAGGTGTGAATATTGCTATGAATCGAGCAGGTATTTCGAGGGCATTTGGTCCGATTCAGCGAGGTTTAATTCCTAGCTCTCGTCTTTTCCTAAGACCTTTGTCCAGAACAGGGTGGAAATCAGGCCATAGATCGGTTCAAGGGTTTAGTGCTGGAGCAGGGGCTAGAGCAGGAACTCGAGCAGGGGCTGGAGCTTATAGACTAGGACTTACTGTAGTGTTTGGCTCAGTTCTAACTTACAGTATTCTTAATGAATATTCTCGACCTATTCTACTTGACAGTCCTCAAAATATCCCTAACGTTCAACCCGAGACAAACGTAGAGGCGTTCCCACTGGAATTGCAACTGGACGGGCACAATTACGATCTTCTTGGAGTCGGAGTACGAACTGTGTCGTTTATTTCTCTTCATGTTTATGCCCTTGGAATTTATATGGCATCAGAAGACAAAGCTTTGGCAGTTAAACTGTTGCATTCTATTCGAGAATCCGACGACACAATTGAAGGATCAGTTATGGATGCTTTAATGGACGATGTAAAAGGACAAGATATCGTGTCCAAGCTGTTGGATGGAGGTGTACGATTAGATATTCGCATTGTACCAGTTCGAAATACCGACTTTTCGCATCTTCGAGATGGTTTTGTCAGGTCGGTTCTAGGCCATGACAAAGCTAAGAAGCTTCAACATTCGGAGGACACTGGAGATGATTTTGGAGAAGGAGTAAATGAGCTGAAAATTGTGTTTGGACGAAAAAGGTCGGTGCCAAAGCATAGAATCTTGCATTTGAGTAGAGGCTCCGATGGGTCTTTATCAGTGATTTATTTCAATGGTAAAGATGAATCGAAAGTAGAGCCGGAGATTCTAGGAACCGTAAGGAATAAGCATGTTAGCGATATTCTATTTCTACAGTATCTTAGCGGAAGCAAGCCATCTAGCGAGGGAGCACGTAAGGCTGCTATAGAGGGTTTGGCTCAATTAGAAGCTTTATAGGTTAGAAGCCAGAGTGTCTAGACGATAGTCTGACGAATCATAGTCTCTTGTATATATCATAGATCTAAGATCGAATTACTGACAGCTTCAGTGCTTTGGATTGTTAAACATGCGCTTTTTTGTGCCTTTGCTATAATTTCAGCCTTTTCCCGTCCGGCCGTTCCAAGCCATGCTGGAGATCGAGCTATTTCACTGAGTAGAACCCCACAAAATGTATCACCAGCTCCAGTAGTGCTTACAATAGTTGATTCGTCCAGTTCAACAGCAGGATAATGCTGGAAAAGTAGTCCAAACGGTCCAAATCCTTTAAAATAGCGAGTGACAGGTGAAATTTGCCTTGAAAGAAGAGCATCAGAGTGATGGACAATCTGCAACACGTAGACTCCTTTAACACCGTTTTTAATAAATAAATTAGGGATATAAGGAAGAAGTTGAACGGACCGTTGAACTATACCTTCAGATAGCAAGTCTTTTAGTTCTGGTAAAGAAGTCAGCTGGTCAAAGGCATATCGGACGGAATCGTTGAAATTTAACGCATCGAGTACTTCGAACCAATTGTCCAGATTAAACAGCTCTTTATCTGCAAAAGCCTGATGAAGAGCATTTAATTCAAGTACTGTTGGAGTAGCGAAATCAATGGAGGGATTAGGGAACGTCTGCAGAGGTAGTTGAGCCAGAGCTGCTGCTTTAGCTACAGAGGTAGGTTCAAACCCTACTAAACTGCCAATAGATTTAGCAGCTTCAATTACAGCTATTTTCTGCGCCAAACCAATATTCCCGTCAAAAACAACAGCTTTAGGTCTGGATTCGACTATCTGAGTCTTGATATGATCCACAGACATATTCTCGACAATATCCATGTCTGCACAGGCCATTATCAAGTCTCCAGATGCGTTATGAAAGGCAACATATTTAGCAGTTTCAGCAGATTCTTGTACAAGGATTCCGGATGTATCAAAGTTTTGACTAGAGAGATTGTCTAGAATGGATTTAGCGTCTTTACCGACTACTGAGACAAGTTTTGTAGAGATTTCGGATTTCTGGCCTGAATATAAAGCAGCAAGAGCCACATTATGACCCACTCCTCCTATAGAAGTGTGCATTTTGCCAGGATATGACGATTTTAAAGGGTTGTTGGTGGAGAGATTACATGTTAGATCAACTGCCAGTGATCCAATAACTAGAGATGAGGGTGATGAGGGAGACGACGTAGGAGTCTGGGATTTCGTTGCTGTAGGGGACTCCGTAGCTGTGGAAGATCCCGTAGCTGTGGGAGACCCCGTAGCTGTGGCTGTTACCCTTAGATTCTCCGTGGCTGTGGCTCCTACATATCCCTTTTGAGTCGTGCCTAAAGTCTCGGCCTAGTTAGAATCAGCCATATATCAAGTCTATACCTTCAATTGACATAATTCCTTTGCTATTTGAGCAGCTATTCCTGCATTGTTGACCACAAATCCGATATTTGTAGTAACACTATTCCCTTTCGTTGCTTTCCAAACTTCTCTTAATAGAAACGGAGTCAATGCCTTGCCAGTAATTCCTTCTCTATTAGCTTGTTCAATAGCAGCATCGATAATTCCGTCCATTTGACTTTTTGGAATTTCCAAATGTTTCGGAGTAGGAATGCAAAATAATGTACCAGAATCCAATTGAAGTTTGTTGCCGGAGTCTAGTCAGGATAGGGCTTATGACGGACTGTACTACTCACCTATTATCCTAGCAGCTTCTAATGGGGTTTGAAAGTTATATGGAGATGCATAACCTGAATCACTTGAGAAAAAGCCAGGAAGATTTGTTCCTTCAGGTCCATAAGTCGATACATGAACACCTTTTGTCTCGAGATATTCAAGAGTAAGTCCTATATCTAGAATACTCTTTGGACCCGAACAAACTACTGCTACAGGAGTTCTTGCAAGCTCATCTAAATCAGCGCTAACATCCATTGTCCTTTGAGCATCACGATGAACACCTCCAAGACCTCCAGTAGCAAAGACCTGGATCTTGGCTCTATCTGCTAGGATCATAGTTCCTGCAATTGTCGTTCCTCCTGTCAATTTATGGCTCATAACATAAGGAATATCTCTTCTTGACACTTTGAGGAAGTCAGATCCTGTAGACAAATATTCCAGTTCTTCGTCGACTAATCCAACTGCCGGGATACCATGTAGAAATGCAATTGTGGCAGGAATAGCTCCTTGATCTCGGATCGCTTGTTCTACAGCCTTTGACATTTCCAGATTATGAGGATATGGAAGTCCATGGGTTATTATAGTACTTTCCAAAGCTACCACAGGTTTTTTATCATTAATAGCTTGCTTAACCTCCGGGGAAATCCTCAGGAAATTACTTGCAGTGCTAAATGCACGGCACAATCTCATTGACATTGTTGATTGAAAAATCTTGAAATTCTGAGATCTTTTTCTTAGTGGTAAGTCTAAATTATTAAGCCGCACGGATGATAGCATAAATGAAGCAACGTTGGGAGTTCTCGTGATCAAGTGAATTTTGTTCACTAGATTTCATCGACGAGCTAGAAAGTCAACAGGAAGGTTGAATTAAACAAGATTACAGGCCATTAATAGAAGTCTTTGTAAACGGCATACTCTTATATTGATTATACTCAGACTGGCTGATCGTTAGAGCTTTAAGAGACTTCAGTCTCCCAGTAGGCTGGTCTAAAGAGATGTTTTTTCTGGTGAGAGAACCCTATACTTTGGCGATTGAGGTAACTAATGACAGAAAGATCTCTCGTTGTCTCTGACACTTCATCCATCATACTTTGGACCTCAGATGAATCAATTTCTACGGTCTAAACTGCTGGCAGATGTGGAAGGAACTTGTACAGGCCAATTCGGTTATATAGTATGTGTTATGGATGGAATGAAAATAGATGTAGGACGAGGAAGAGTAGTTCCTGGGTCAGGATCGGCTGAATTCGAAGTCAAATATAGAGCTATAGTATGGAGGCCATTTAAAGGAGAAGTTGTAGACGCAATCGTAACAAATGTCAACAAAATGGGGTTTTTTGCCGATGTTGGACCTCTATCTGTTTTTGTTTCTTCTCATGTAAGTATTGTTGGTCTGTTGTTCTGTCAGGTCTGTGTCTGAGGTCTGTGGTCTGTGGTCTGTGGTCTGTGGTCTGTGGTCTGTGGTCTGTGGTCTGTGGTCTGTGGTCTGTGGTCTGTGGTCTGTGGTCTGTGGTCTGTCAGGTTTCTGTCTCTGTCAGATCTCTCTCCCTCTCTCTCTTTCTAACAAGTTAATCCCTTCCGATATGTCATTTAATCCTTCGGCAAATCCCCCCGCTTATGTGTCGGAAGAACAATCTATAGAAAAAGGAAGCCATGTGAGGTTGAAAATTGTTGGGGTTCGAGCAGATGTAGGAAAGATGTTTGCTATGTGAGTATTCGACTCGTTCTTATTATTCTTCTTATTATCTTGATTATGATCATCATCATTTCTTTTAATCATTTCTAATCTAGTGGAAGTATAAAAGAGGATTATTTGGGGGTCTTGTAAACGAGTCTTCCCTCCTTTATTCTTGATGTGGTAAATGGCTGCTTTTTCAAATCGCGTACTGGTCATATTGACCAGCTAAAAAATAAACATCAACTAGGAGACCTTGACCGATTAAGGAGTCTAGTAGTCTAGTAGGTCTCCTTGATGCCATGATTGTATTATTATATTGTATAAATAGGTTGATTTCATCAATTCATTAACCAATACTTTAACCAATCTTCAATTCTAAATTCCTTAACCAATTCTAAATTCTTCAACTATCAATGGACACTTCCTCTAGATATTCGTCTAGAAATTCTAGAAATTCTAGATATTCGTCAAGATATAGTGCAGGTGATGCTGATGACTTTGACAAGACAAATTCCACTATAAATGACTTGATTTCCTCTTATTTATCCTTTGGATCTCCTGGTAGTCCTGCTCGAAAAGTCAAGAGCATTGTTGGAAACCTTGGTCCTTGGAGACTTTCCAAATTGTTTTCCAATCATGTTGTTGAAGTTGTTGAGGCTCCTGTTTCTCCAGAGTTTTTGTTTGAAAAGTCTTTCGGGAAGTCCTTTGAGAACGCAGACTCATTGGAGAAGGGTTTCAACTATGAGCTTCCTTTGACTGATGATATGCAATTTGACAATTGTGAATGCAGTACTCCAGTGAGCCAGAGGACTTGCGTTTCAAACAATAGTACTCCTACAAAGCCTGGAAAAGCAGTGTTGAGACCAAAGGGAGAGAAACTTTTCACTGAAATTTCTCAAGGCTTTGTCTATGCTCCTGCCTCGCCAGTTCCCAAAAGCCCAGAGCTTTCTACAGTAACAGAGAAAGTTCCAAATCCTTCTGATTATACTACCAAACCACTGGTGCCAAAGCGTCCAAATGTTCCTATCAAGCCAAAACCTTATCATGTCTATATGGCCGAGCAAGAGGCTTTGGCAAAGCAAGAGGCTGCGGCAAAGCATGCAGCTTTGAAAAAGCGTTCAAATGAACCTAGAATGCCAATGGAACTTCTAGAGCCCTATCATCTCTATGTGCCATCGCCAAAGCGGTCTAGCTTGTATGTAGATACCAAGCCTTTGGACATTCCAACCCCAGGCCATACTCCTAAAAAGCCTGCAAACCCTTATGCTCCTGGCAAGGCTTTGGACATTCCTCAAAGACTCTATACTCCTAGAAGGCAATATACTCCTGGTAAGCAAGTGGACCCTCCAAGTCCTACAAGGCTTCACACTCCTGCCGTGAACATTCAAACTCCTACAAAGCTTTGTACTCCTGCCGTGAACATTCAAACTCCTAGGCTTTATACGCCTAGAAAGCCCTCAGACATTCCAAGTGCTACAAGTCCTTATACACCTGGCAAGCAAGTGAACATCCCAAGTCCTACAAGCACTATTTATGGTCAAACCAGACCCCCAACAAGCCTCATATACCCACCATCTCCAGCCAGTAGCCGAAATAATAAAGAACCTCAAATTCTTACATGGCATCATCCGACTATGATCTGGTTAAAAGCACTTTTCTGGTTAGGATTTCCATTGCCAATGTTTTGGATTCTAGGAGCACTTTTCAGCTGGTTTGTGGCTCCGAAATCAATCGTAAATCACTTTAAATATATAGCCCCAATGAACTTTGGCAGAAAGGAGTCGAAACAACCTCAGAAACTCAAGTTTTGGATGACTGTGAATCAAGTAATGGGGTTTATAGCAATAATCGGTAAGTTGAATCCGTTTGTTTTGAACAGTTTGAATTGAACTAACAAGAAATCGCGGTTATCATAGTGCTGGCTTTAGTTTTGGCCTAGCAGGACTTTAAGAGACGGATCCGTTTCTATCAACATTTGACATTCCTTTAAATTATTATTCGGGCAAGCGGCCATTATCATGGTACTAAGAGATATTAATGAAACTTTTGAATCAGACATTCCTTCCCTTTTCCAACAAACAATAACAGCTTTAAGTAGATCGTATTTGTAAACGGGCATTTGAGGCCAACAATAAGAAATCAATAGTTGACAAACATCACAAGCTTGAATGATTAAAGGTTCATAGGCAAAAGGATCACTTAGAACTCCAGATAATAGTTTGATCAAAGCTTGGAAATGCATAAGACTATAAGACTTGACTTCGAGAATTATTAGACGTAAAGATTCGAGAATTGACGTCATCATAATAACATTTTGTCCACAGTAAGCTGCTCCTTTAATGATTCCATCGAGTAGAATTTGAGAAAGTAATGCAGCTCTTTTCTTTAAAGAATTGTTGTCTTGAAGACGGGCTAAAGAGATGAAAGCTTTAATAGCAGATTGATGTAAAGGAGCCGCTTTGTGTGCGGCTGTCCCAGGAGGTAGATAAGAAAGACAAGGAATTAAAGAATCCCTAAAAACCTGACCAAGTCCAGTATTTTTGAAGAATTTACTGTCTATTGATTGTGTTATTAGACTGACAAATGAACAGCCTTTTTCCTTGATACAAGGATTAACATCGTCAATGATATTGAGGGTTGAAGGGACGATGAAAGGCCAATTAGAACGAAGTTCACTATCGTTCATATCATCTAAACATGCTTCATATAGAGCAATGATATATTGAGAAGTTCTCCACCCTGATGAGTCGTCGTCGTCCGAGGAAATATTCGGTCCTTCATGAAGCTTTTTTCTTCCTGCTGCCGATACAGAAGGATGAGAAGATTTAATAAATGCTGGTTTGACGGTATCTGATAAAAGCTCAAGCAAAAGTGAGTGCCGATTGTCAGAGTTTGAAAGCTTTGAGAGATCCGTTGGAACTGCTATCGACCAAGGATATCCTGGATAATAATATGATATAGTACATAACAATTGCTTTGAGAGTTCTTTTGCAACACGATCGAGTAACCAGATCAAATAACTTGCGCATTTAAGAAACTGTTGTTGACAATCCCATCGATCTGCCGATAACGAAGCATCGTCTTTACTCCAGACCCAAGGGCCTTGAAGAGGTTCAAGACATTGACATAACTGTGGGATTATGGAGTCGCTACTAGAGTCTCCACCAGAGTCTGTACTACAATCTAGTAACAGCACAGAAGCAACACAGCGATCTAAAGGAAAATTCGATTTGGATTGGCAAAATTGTCGTAGTCCTTGTAAAGCGAATGATTTTACTTCTGGAGCTCCATATTCTTGTACTATAGCATTGATTTTAGGACTAGTTAGATAGGTAAAAAGCTTATAGTCTTACATTAGGATTTGAGGAATGTCACTGCTAAAAGAACATGATTCTGAACCGATATATTCATTAATAACCTTGACAAGTTCAGCTATATCTTGATCCATGGCTTCAAATTTCAGAGCCGAATAGTTTATCAAGAAAGTAGGGTAAATGGTCTATCAATCAGAATCTAAATCTAGAAGCTAAGAATTTAGAAATCTCAAGGGGGGACCCTTGGGTCGGTAGACTTACAAGAGGACGACAGAATCATGGGCTGGAAAGGTTTGGGGGCATGCCACATTGGATTTCCAATGGCCACATTGGTCATGACCAAGTGGCCAGCCTGTATCAGTTCATAACCCGGCACTTGACCGGCAAGCATATCCCGGATAATAATATTCTTCACTGATTCTTCTAGACAATTGCATAGTTTCAGGTTGCGGATGAGACTTTGTGAGATTTGTATGTGGATATATGTTTCTGCAGTATTACTATTACACAAAGTCGTGGAGAATTAGCGCTAGAATTAAACTTAAACGTAGATTAATTTGTATGGAATTGTGCTGTTGGACTGTTCGGAACCTGGAGCTCAATTGGTGGTTTTATGCAGTATTCTGCAATAGTAATGCCTGTATCAGATGTGTTGAGTAAACTCAAACAAGGTTTGAAGATGATTGAATGAGATGACAGAATAAGATGATGAATGTGCTTTAAGAGAATAGAATAACATGACATGACAATATGTTCTAACAAGTGCAGCAGTAAGCTTATTATATTAACAGAATTAATGAGGTTATTTTTTCTAATAGATCTTGGATATTAATCATGTAAACCTTAAACCTTCGGCAGTCGTTTGCGCTTATAAAGTCAATTTTAGTCAGGTACCGGTTTCAGGAACAGGAACCAAAACAAACTGAATTCAGGAACGAAAAACTTGACAATTTGGAATATCTTGTAAGCTATAGAACTTATAGAATTGGGTAAACAATTCGGGAATGACTTGTAGGATTTAGCTATAGCGGGTAGTTGAATTAAGACGTAGACCACAGTGTGGGCCTGTTTAAAGAATCAAAGTTCATCCATCTAATGCGGAGTTGAAATAACTGCAGGTAGAAGACAAAAAGGCTTAGTGCAGCAACATGCTGTTTCAAAATATTCATTTCGGGCCCGCTTATGAAGCTTTCAGCAGCTTTCAGCAGCTTTCAGTAGACCAATTGCCCTTTTCCGTCCTTTGGACAGATCTGATATTCCCGCTAGTGAACCTAAAGCTAGATGAAATTGCTGAATTTGCTGATCCACTTGTAGCCAACTTTAAAAAGTTTTGGTCATGGTCCATTGCAGTTGGATGCGATAACCGAGACAATCAAGCTATCAGCTTGGCCCGCATCTTCCGTGGTTAAAAGGTTCAATGCATTAATAAAATATATCTTTTGCTTGAATCTGCTAACCTTTATCTAGTATAAATGGTAAATTTCCCTGTTGTCAAAACGCCTTAATTCCCTCATGCCTGATAAAATTTCTCATCATTCCTCGTCTGTTATAATAGTTGGTTGTGGAGTTTTTGGGTTGTCCACTTGTATAGAACTTGCAAAACGAGGATATCATGTTACTGCTCTTGATGCCTTTGCTGTACCTTCTCCATGGAGTGCAGCCAACGATTTGAGCAAGATAATACGAGTGGAATATTCAGACCTTTTATACACCAAATTAGCCATTGAAGCAACAAACTTATGGAGGGAAAGTCCTTCTCTGAAAAACATGTATCATGAATGTGGACGGATATTAATATCTCCAGATTCTCATGATGGAAGGAAACAATTTCAAGAGAAATCGGTAGCCAATTTGAAACTTGTTGGAGTCGATCAGAATGTCAAATATTTCAACAACACTGAAGAATTATTGAATCTAGTACCTTCTATGACTGGTACCAACCTTCCTTTAGCTTGTACTGGCTATTTCAACCCGGAAACAGGCTATAGTGATGCTGCTGATAGTCTCATTGCTGTATATAACGAAGCCAAAGATTTAGGAGTTAATTTCGTCTTTGGTTTGGATGGAAAAGCCACAGCAATCCAAGGTCAAGATATCTCCAGACCAATAGTTACAACTGCTAGTGGACGCCGATATCAAGCAGACAATGTAATTGTAACCGTTGGAGCATATGCTGATCACCTTATTGATATGAAAGGACAAATCTCAGCTCAGGCACTTGGTCTTGCTCATATAAAGCTTACACCTGAAGAACTCGACAAATATAAGGATATGCCGATTTTCTTTCATGCCGAACTGGGATATACATTCCCTCCAGACCCAGAAACTTCTATCATGAAGCTTTGCTGTCCTATGGGTGGAATCACCAACATTCAAAGCAGTAAGTTTCGACCTGGCCAACAAGTATCCATTCCTCCTTATGAGACCGACACTTATCTACATATGATTACCACCGTGAGCCATGATAACATTCGTCGATTAATCGACGTGGCCATGCCAGATCTGTCTCATCACAAGTTGTTCAATGTAAAAACATGTTGGATTTCTGATACTCCAGATTCTCATTTCATCATTGATAAAGTACCAAGGTGCTCGAATTTGTATGTAGCAGCAGGAGATAGCGGTCATGGTTTCAAGTTCCTACCGAATATCGGGACATATATCGCTGATAGGATGGAGGGGACATTGACTTTAGAACTGTCTCATGTATGGCAATGGAGAGAAGGTCAACCATGGGAGCCAATAACCTGGAGAATCGATGTTGGAGAGAAGGATGTTGCAGATTTCGAATGGGTTAAGGAAGATTCTCAAAGATTGGCAGGAAGTCAAGTGAAGACAATGTTGTAGAATAGCGCAATGCAGTTATGGTTATGTTGTAAGCCCATATCGGCGATTTGACGATTTATCGCTGTAAATTTCGCTGTAAATTTCGCTGTAAATTTCGATGTAAATTTAAAATCCATTAGTTCAAGGATTTAATCAATTATATACAGATCTATAGCAGATCTCTATAGTCTGACCTCCTGATCTCTGGTATTATGCATAAACCTTATCAACCGCTGACGCTAGAAAGTTCTAGTCAGGGGCAGGTCAAATTTAAGGGTCTCGTTGCACTGTCTTTATTCTCTCTAGACTAAGCCAATCTAAACATTTCATCCAACTTATTGTCCAAATAAAGAGTGATGTTTCTAACCGCAGCTTCACCAAAAGCTCTGAATGTTGGCTCTTCTGCATAACCAACATGAGGAGTCAAAATGACTCTTCCTTCAGGAAGTTTTCTCCATTCACTATCTTGAGGAAGTGGTTCTTGATAAAAGACATCAAAACCTCCTCCTCTGATCTTACCTTCTTTTAATACCTTTAAAATAGAAGCTTCATCAATGATTCCTGCTCTTGAAGTGTTGACGATGTAAGAAGTAGGCTTCATAAGACTTAGTTCCTTTTCAGCAATAAGTCCTTTAGTAGTCTCGGATAACACGATATGAACGGATATGATATCGGCTTGACTAAAGAGCTCTTCTTTAGTGACTACAGTAATATACTCCTTTTGCTCAGCAGTAAGCCTGTCTACTGTCATATGAGGAGACCAGACAAGAACTTTGAGTCCAAAAGCTCTTGCTACATTGGCAGTATATCCTCCAATACGTCCAAGACCTACGAGACCAATTGTATTTCCTTTCAAAGGGAAAGGAAGAATGGGAGATATTTCATGTCCTAACACTTGCCAAGGACCTCCAGCCCGTACTCCAATGTCATACAAAGCGGTATTTTTAGTCAGAGCAAAGATCAAGGCCCATGTAAGCTCTTGAGTACCTTTACTTCCGGTCTTTAACGTTTCAGTGTTTCTGTTGTGAGAAACTAGGATTCCAAGCTCTTTAATAGCATCCATATCAAAGGACAGGTTTCGGGCACCATTGGTTGAAAGCAACTTGAGATTAGGCAATTGGCTCAACAGACTACGAGGGAAGGGAGTACGCTCTCTCATGGTATGAATGATTTTAAATGGCTTTAAAACCTTAGGCCTTTCAGCCTCGGGAATGGCTTCATTAAACACTGTGATTTTCACATTGAAGTTATCCGAGATGGATTTCCAATCTCCATAAGTCAAAGCTACGTGTTGATAATCGTCCAAGATCGCCAATTGAATGGGAGTGTCTGTTGCCATACTGAAATGATGAAGAGGAAGAAATTGAGGGGCTTGAAGGTGTTTAAATGCCCGGGAAATCGGGGACCGAAGCATCAATCAAACGGCTAGCTTGTTAGTGATTACAAATAGAGTCCATAAATGGCTTAGCTGCCGTATGCCCCCACATGCGGGGACAGCAAAAGCTTGAACTTACTGATATGGGGAGAGGAGAACGTTCTAGGTTAGCTCTTGATTAACAAGTATTAATTAATTTGAACAAGCATTAATTAATTCGAATGCCACTAGCATTAACATATTGTCACATTATATTAATATCAATTGAGTTAGCTTATTGCTTGTTGTTGCTATTGCTGCTATGCTGCTCGCTAATATAGCCTTCTACAGCCGGACGTTAGCTGAGGGTAGGGGTTGAGGGGTAGTCTATGAACCGTTCAGGTTAGCAATCGCGTCATTCAGTCCTTAGCTGTAGCATAATACGAATCATTCAAGTTCTCATGTGATATATCAATTAATATGCTCATAAATCGTAATGATGCTTAGCAATTGACTAATTGGTCCCTTTACGAGCTCCGATCGGCTTCGGAGCGATATTCGGGCCGGAAGATCGGAGCGACTTTCGGAGCTATCGGAGTAGCCGTGCCCTAGGGAATAGCCGGCTATGTCAAGTCTACTCTATTCAATCATTCTAACGCTAAAGCCGGTCATCAATACATTCATAATGATATTATCAGATCGTCTGTCTGTTTACGGACTCAGATCAATTAATGTTTATACTAAATATTATTAGGCGGCCAGTTCACTGTTGTGCCAATTGTTGTACAGCCAGGTTGTACTGATTTATTTTCTATAGTGGGACGTGAGAGTCGATGAAACTGTGCTGGAATTCCCATTGTTCAGAATGACTTTGAATCAAGTTACAAGACGCTCATGAGTGAGGAATTTGATACTATCAGTAGAATAACTCTTCTACAGCCGTCTATGAGCGTTAAAAATGTTGTAATTAAAGCTCGTATTAGTGTGTTTTCATAGAATTATCGGTTATGAACTTATAGATCGCCTATCCTATAGCCGATATTATCGGTGACAAAATATCGCCCATATCGGCAATCCGTAACTAAATCTGCATACCTATCATCATCTGCCTTACGGAGTTCAATATGCTGGAACCCTCTTTAAACATGAATCTCTGAGCTCGTCGAAAATCTGAGGAGGCTTTAAGTTTCGAATGCGTTTATTAAGGAAATCCGAAATCTCTTCTGAAAGACTTTGATCAAATAATTATCAGGGAATTTGTGTTATAGAGAGATTTCATTCTTCGTTTAGCCAATATGGAGTTATTTTCAGCCCCATTACTGCATTGTGAGCAAGGCGTACTGTTCCAAGAGCTATATAAGCGATTCAATATTAATGATACCGATTTCAGTCTTAAATGCTCATCCGACTTAAAGGCTTGTTCTGTAGGAGATGAACGCAGACTTAAATGGGATGCGGCTCATGCGGCTCAAGGCCAACAAGCTCTCTTTTAGAGTCTGCTAGACGGTGGAGGATAGTTCTAGGACTACGATATATTTACAGTTGAACGAGTTGCCTCGCTATATTTCAATAATAGTAAATTACTATGAGCCCATTCTCATGTTTGTCCGAAAAAAAATAAAAATAAAAAAAAGAAAAAAAAGGACGGCCTAATGTTGAGCATACACCAACTTGCTTACAACCTCCTTACAATCAACACAACGTCAGATAACGTTAGGATTACCAGTATTGCCTATATTAAACAGGCAAAGGACTAAATCAAAGTAGCGAGTGGGAGCTAGAACCTTTGATTAAGAAGGTAATGTCCTTAGAACACCAGTAAAGATGCTCTGGAAATCGGACGACGGTAGATGATAAGTAGAATGCAATCAAATAAGTGATAGCGTGGCGGGAACCCAAGCCATTCAACCTCCAATAATTAGTATTCAGTAATGTATACGATCCAACCTGTACAAACGCATTCAAACGCAGTACATCAATTCAGTCTGAGAGCTGAAATATCATGCTAAATCTGTAATGGCAATCGGTTTAATGAGGCGCAAGTGCTACGGCAACATGTAGATAATAACGTGCGTACGGCAACGTGTAAACAGTATCGGCAACGGCAACGAGCGGACGGCAACGTGTTGACAGAAACGTGCTCCGGCAGCGTGCTCCGGCAACAGACATACAGTAACGTGCAAACGGCAACGTGTAAACAGTAACGTGCATATGGCGACGGCAACCTCTCCCCCGATGCGTCTATTACTAGACATAGTCATGCAACAGCAAGACATCACAAGTTTAGCCCCTCCGGGCGCAAGTTATAGTCGTTGCAAGACCCCAAAAATCGCCAAACGGACGAATACGAGATACAGGAACTGGATCCTGCAACACCTCTTCAATGGTTTCTGATACTCCCTCTCGGGTCGTTGCTGCTTAGTCAAAAGCCGTACAACATTCGCTTGCATCGCGCAAGACTATAGTTTATCCCCTCCGGGCGTTGTCGTTTCATTTCTAAACTGGCACAACAAATGCTTGCATTCAGCAAGACGCGGATTTTGGAATCCGATACAGGGCGCAAAGCTCGTTGCAACCCTACCGACAGTTGGTTCTACTTCGGTGGCACGTTTATAGTCGGGCAGACTTATGGATACAAAATCCAACGGGGCACACAGGGCCCACCGAGTAACGCTCGGTTGCGAGTTAAAGTCCATCGCAAGACTCAGGATAAAAATCCAACGGGGCACACAGGGCCCACCGAGTAACACTCGACTGCGAGTTAAAGTCCATCGCGAGACTCAGGATAAAAATCCAACCAGTGCAATCATGCACTATCCGACAGTAGCAAACTTCGGAGCGAGTTAAAGTCATCGCAGACTCCAGCGAGTTAACGTCATCGCAGACTCCGGCGAGTCAAAGTCATCGCAGACTCCACAGGTACAATCGCATGTACCATCCGACAGCAGTAATACTTCGGAATCCGAGTTAAAGTCCTCGTAGACTAACTGATATCTGATCCATTTGGGCCAAGTTGTCCTTCATGACCCTCCGAACTTTCGGAACAAGTTAAAGTCATTAAGACTACCGACAGTTTCACTTCGGTACAAGTTTAAGTCATTGCAGACTAACTCCTAAGTTTCTCCCCTTCAGGTTGTTGTCGTTATTATTACTGACCCCTGAAGTGGGGGGTTGACGTGGCGAGGGGTTCCCGCGCTGAAAAAAGGTGGGAACACTGTCCTTTTTATATTTAAATTTAGGGTTATGATTGGATCTATTTCTGTGAGTTACATAGTAATTCGATAGCAAGTATTAATTATCAACTGAACAGTTTAAATTTCAATATAAAATCAAATTAAATATCTATAAATCATCTTTTAACTCTGGAGTTCACGCGGTCGACGATGAGACGGATATTGGTGATTGATGATGATTTTAATTGCTATTATTAACTGATTATTTTCGTCGCGAATAATTAAGATAAGAGAGTATTATTTATTTTGTGGGGATTTGAAACAAGGAAAAATAAAGAAAAATAAGAAAAATGAAGGAAAAATGATGAAGAAATTAAGAAGTTTTTAATAAAGCTGCTCGAAAATCAATTAAAAGTCCTCAAATCAATTAAAAAAATCTACGAGAAATAAATCAATTTATTAAAACGCGCTGCTCGAAATAAATCAATTCAATTAAACGCGCTGCTTGCAATTAATTCAATTAAACACGCTACTTAATTAATCAATTCAACTAAACACGCTACTTAATTAATTAATTCATTAAACGCGCTACTTAAATCAATTAATTAAACACGCTACTTAAATTGAATCTTTTACAAAAGCTATGCTTAATTATTGGAGTAATTATTGGAGTATTATTGAGCTGTTATAACGACATAATTAAATAGCCTACTGTACAAATGTTGGATATCTTGGGAGTTGGACCATTTCTTATCTGTAATTGTGTAATTCTATGATATCGTTATAAACAGGATCTATGACGCAACGATATAGCATTACTCTTGAACAAAGACAAGCTCTTCGGCGTTGGGCTCATCAACAGCGTTCTAAACCGACACAAAGGCAACTAATTGACTGGTTTTGTCAGGAATATCGGCACAAACTCAGCCAATCAACAGTTTCCGAGTCGTTAAGCTCCCGATTCGCTTATCTAGATGATGCAGCAGTCGTACGTGGTTTCAGAGCTCGTGATGGTGCTTGGCCTGATTTGGAGAAAGCCCTTTTTGACTGGCAACAGCGTGCTCTTGCTTCAGGGCAAGCAGTGACTGGAGAAATGCTTCAAGCAAAGGCAAAAGAGATTTGGACTCAAATGCCTCAGTATGCGGATAAAGCAGCTCCAGAGTTCAGTAATGGCTGGTTAGACGGGTTTAAAAAGCGATTCGCATCGTCAACAAGCAGATCGACAAGACAGGAAGGATCCGACGTATCTTCAGCCGAAATCAATGCTTTAAGAACCATAGCTGGAGAATATCAAGAAGATAATATTTATAATATAGGAGAAAGTGGACTTTATTGGAGAATGATGCCTTCTCAATCTGATGTGTATAAATCACGAGTTTGTCTTGTATTTTGTGTCAATTCGACTGGTTCTGATCGTCTACCTGTGTGGTTCATTGGAAGAACTCAAAAACCCTCTTCTTTAGAACCGGTTTGTATGTCTACAATGGGAGCACGATGGAGATGGAATAATCGAGCATATTTGACTGCTGCAGTGATGGTTGAATGGCTAAATGAATTCTATCTTCATATTGGAATAACAAGAAGAGTTTTACTTGCCATGGAAAGCTTACAAGCTCATCAGGAAGCTGTTGAAATGGCTCCTCCTCCTGCTAATATTCGTATTTGTTGGCTCCCTGTAAATAGCGATAGATATCAACCTCTTAGTCAGGGGATCATTCAGGCTTGTAAAGCTTTATGTCGACGTTATTGGCTTCAATATATCCTCCGATCGTACTATTCAAGAGTGGATCCACAGTCTGGAATCAATTTACGTCTTGCCATGAGCTGGATTCTTCGTAGCTGGAATAACGAGCTCACAACCACAACTATTTATAACTGTTTTCGCAAATCTACTCTTTTATCTTCTCCAATCTCCCTTACAACTCCTTTGATGCCGGTTGGAATCACAGAATTGTATACTCGAGTGCTGCGAGCTGGCGATATCCACGATTCCATGCCTCTATCTCACTTTCTAGATCCTGTTGAGGAGTCCAATAGATTATACGATGAAGAAGATCTTGTTCAAGATGAATATGAACAACCTCAACGTATTTATACGGCAACTGAAGCAAAGGAGGCTCTAAGTATAGCAATTTTGTTTTTCGAGTGCCAAAAAGCTCCTTCACAGAATTTAAGAGCTTTGGAGCGTGTGGAGACCATTATTGATGGAATTATTGCTTCAAATGAGTGATCTATTACTATTACAGCGATAAATGAATGAATTAATGAATGAATAAATCTTTATTTAAAGTCGTTTGTCTTACATAGTAATCTATCTAAAACATCGAAGGCGACTAGATCAAGTGTTTTGCCCGCTCCAGGCTAGTCGCCAGACAGCTTGGCTGATTATTGTTCGGTTGTGGGACTGCGTTGAATTTACCATAAAAGCATCTGATAATGATACTCCTATGAGTATAGGAAAACCTCACACCAGCTAGCAGAACTTGATTCTTGTAGTGATTCGGAAAAGACCTATACCAACTGCACCTTGAGAGCTACAATCAGGAAAGGAGGTGTGGTTGAGAGGCGAGGAATTGGACCACCGCACCAAGTCCTACTTTAGTATCAAGAAGAACTTTAAGGTCCAGATTCTCGGAAACCGGTTGAAGGTATTGTCGTCGATCGGTTTCGTATTCGACGCAATGTTGTAAAATGTGTTCTACTGTTTCCAATTGTCCACACTTGCAATCGTGTGTCCTGCTCTGAATGTTAAAGTTCTTAAAGTAGGATCCAATAGCTCCTTTGCCATTACGCAGCTGGACAAGCCGGTTTAGCATTGATCGCGGGCTATTTTTGAGGTGATACCACAGTGGATACTTCTTTTCTTTGTTGTACCAACCTGCTTTAGTGAAAAATGCTTATATGAACAGACCAGTTCCTATTCCTCCTCAGCTTCCTCCACGGCTGCCAATATCTCCAGGTGATCAGCCTCAGTTTGGCCAGCCTGCTCCTTATGGCGAACTACGTTTTGTGCCATCCGCACCTCCTCAAAGAAGCGGAGTGCCACCTCCACCTCCTCCTCGAGGAACCCCAGCAGCGATTCCTTCCTACCCCATGGCTCCACAGGCTCTTCGTATTCTCAGCCTCCACCAGCTCAACCAGCATACTCTCAGTCGCCGATATCGTTGCACAACTAGTCAATGATAGCAATACTATATCAAGTTTAATGATTATACATATTTCAAGGATATTAATTCATTATTTGGCCTTTGCCTAGGCTTCAAAGGCATTTTTCAACACTTTTTGAATAATTTTAAAATATTCTTATAATTCATGCTACAAATACAATAGTGAAAATTTAAAATAAAAATAATCGGCAATAGTTTAGTGGCTAGAATTTCCGCCTGTCAGAATTTATTCAGCGCGCGGGGGACCGGGGTTCAATTCCCCGTTGCCGAGTTTTTGCAAAAGTATTGAAAGCCATAGTGACGATATACTGTAAGACTATAAGACTAAGAGATTGAGCTGTTACAGATAACGGTTGAAATAACGGTTGAATAACCATATTATTAAATCAAGCTGATCAAGCGATGAGTGATCGCTGATCTATCAGATCTGAGCCACGGTCTAGATTCAACTATCCATGATATTACATAATTGGGCATCGGTTCCGAGAAACATTATAAATGACAAAGGATTTCTAGAATAACCAGACTAGAATAGCCAGGTAAAAGAGCATAGCGGTACACAGACAAGATTATTACTATCAATTATCAGATTTACAATCTTGGATGATAATGTCAGTTCAAACAGGAGGCTTTCAGCGAGTTGTTTATCTTCCTCGATCGGCTATTCGAAGACCAATTGTTCCAGTACTGGACGAGGAGAAAATCCAGAAAATGATTGAAACATTATCCAAGCATCCGGAGCCTAGTTTAAAGAAAGATGTTAGTAATGGAAGCTGTCAACAGACTTTTCCTTATCAGCCTGCTTCAGTTCTAGATGAATCTGTTGAAGCCGAATCGTCTACACAAGATAGTGGAGAACCAGAGGGATTACCACCAATTGACGTTTTAGCAGTCAATCATGAAGGACGTTTTTATTATTTCGGTTTTGGAGGATGTCATCGGTTTCAAGCTTATGATCGATTAGGTTGGACTTTAATTAAAGTCAAGCTTATGCCGGTAACAAGGCGTCAGCTCGGAGTATATCTCGGAGCTTCTGTTGACGCCATGTTTGAATAAAATAAAAAAATAATAAAAATAAAAAATAATAAAAATACGGAAATAAAAGAAGAAATAAAATAATATCTCAAGCAAGCTGGTGAGCTGTTTAATGTTTAGGCTATATTTTTTTTTTAATTTTTTTGTTAATTTTTTGTTAATTTTTCAGTTCTGATATGATTCGATTATGATTCGATGAGCTCGATGGATTGGCATTTCATAACTGCATTTCAGCACAGTTCTAAAATCTCTGAAAAATGATCGACTGATGAATTTAGCAGCTCAGTGAGCCTCAGTCTGAGCTACTTGTTTTGGCTGAGGAAAAAGTAATGGATGTAACGGTTATACAGATTTAAGGAGCTCGGCATGATTATCCGAGGACCATCGGAAAAGAATCGAACCTGCAGGAGTTTGGAAATAATCAAACGTCTGAGTCTGGACTCGTCGGATTCTGTCAGATTCTGGTGTCAGATTCTGGTGTCAGATTCTAGATAATAAGGAGACATTTGTGACTGCGAGGAAATAATTGTCTTAGTTCTTGAATGATTAGAGCTGATTCGAGATGATTCGGAATTTATTGATGGAATAAGCAACTGATTATTATTGGAATGTCGTAATTAATGGTAAATTTATCATATAATGAGCATAATCAGAAATAATCTACAAATAATCCGAGAATAATCCGAGCTTCGGACATAGTCCGCATTACATTCGGTTCTTCATCTGTATTTGCTGACTTGCTGACTGCATGTCACTTTTTTCTATATTGAGAAATTAATTGGACCACTATTTCGGCCAGCGGAATTCTTCGGAACAACGATAATAATCAGTAACTAATCTGTCAGTGTCACCGATCAGACTCACAGCAACCCACTAGTTTTCCTAGGTCCTATTCTCTATTCTATTCTCCTATTCTAACCTATTCTGAATCAACGGAATTTTCTCGGAATTTTCATTTTCTCGGAATTAAATAGGAGTTTTAGTTCAGGTCCCAGCTGTCAATTAAGGTTTGTTAGTGAAATAAAATTAGTGTGATCCGAGTAGTTTGAATAAACAGAATATCACAAGTATTCTCAAATAGTTGATGATACGATAATGGTTATCAGTCGTACGACATATTCGAGTCGAATAATTCGACAAACTACAAGTTTATATTGGATTACGGGAGTAAACTTGCCGAATTACCCCCGGCATCCTTGGGTCACATCCTCGGACTCACTTGCAGACTCTACACAGTGTCGCAGACTGACAGAACATAATTTAATAAATATATTAATATATTAATTGATAATAATAGATAAATATCATAAGTCGTAAGAGTGGGGAGTGCGAGAGCGAGTGCTATTTTTGAAGTTATTCACTATAGAGCTTGGTCGAAATTGTCCACTAATCGTGCCATTTCCGCTCTTTTGGCTGCTTCGGCAAGAATGTCGAAATTTCCAAAACTTGGTTGAGGTTTTTTAAAAGTTTCAAACAACACTTGTTCTGACTGTTCAAAGGATTGTTGTTCAAAATATGGGGATTGAGGTATTATTGATATCGAAGAAAGATCATTTTGTGAATTTTCAAGAGAAATAAACGATTCTGGCATTGGTAAATCCAGTGGTTCTGTCGCTAAACAACTTGGACTTGTAGCGGAAACGGGAGAACAAAATCCTGGGAAATATTTAAATCCTTGATTAAAACCCCCTTGAGCTCCTCCTTCTAAACTCATTGAATTTATCATTTGAATATTATCATCTTGTAAATCCAACTGACATCGAGGCCTATTAACGTTGACTTCGGCTCGTAGATTCATTCGGAATTGTTCACTATCGTCTGGAATATCGTAACAAAAATCACTTGCATCACTGGCAAGACTTGTACTTGAGCCATTCTCATCATTAAGGCTCATGATGATAAAAATAATAAATAAATAGAAAAAGCGAATAAATAATAGTTGCGTGTAATAAACGGCAAATGAATATTTATATATTCTCCACAATCGGCTATGGGATTAAAAAGTTTCCCCCACAGAAAATTCATTCCTTAAATATGGAGTGCATTTTGTTTGACCCAATTTTTACTTTTCCCCCCGTTCGGACGAATTCCGGCTATAGGGAGGTTCGGTAATGTTCGGGCTTTCTCGGGTCATGTCGGTTTCGCACATGTAAATAACAGTCTGCGGTCAAAGCGCGGTGCGGGATGACCGCGTGCCCCACTATAGTACTGTTCTGACTGTGTTCTGTACCGGCTACTAAGAGTATAGAGATAGCCAGATGGATTCTAGCGGCTGAAGTTGCACTAAGGTAGTTAATGTATTTAGAATCGCTGTGTTGTGCTGCTACGTTCTGTACTGAACAGTACAATGCTGTGTTGTCTGTTCTGTACATTGATTTCTGTGCTATTCCCTACTGTACTGTTCTGTACAGTGCTTGCAGTCAGTACAGCACTTTCTATACTGAACTAAACTGTTTGGTGATATTAAGTTGACAAGGATGCTAAAGCTTAAAACATTATACAAGGATGTTCGGTTGCAATTACATATCGGTAGTCTTTCAGAAGAATGTCAAATTGTAGATGTTCTGATTCCGAGGTAATATATGCCAATCCGCAGATAATATCGGCTTCTCTATCGTATAGGCTGCATAATATGGCATATAGTATAATACGATATTCATTCTCATCGCAGAGAGTAAACGCATACAGTCGTTAGCTATTTGCCGTTGTAGATCCAATTATCTTCAGTCCTTTTAACTAAGCTTTCCTATGTGCGATTTATTGATATCCAGCATATAGGCGCTATAGTCTGCCCCACCGATAATATCGACAACCCCACTAATAAATACGTCAACCCCGCCGATAAATAAGTCGACCCCGCCGATAAATACGACAACCCCACCGAAAATACGTAAACCCGCCAATATCCGCATACAACAATTGTGATATCCTACTAGGACCTACTCAGTTATAACTACAGTCTCAATTAATATATTGCCTATATAATTCCAGTCTGCCGTAGATTCTGTTGAATTATCATATCCGTCACTGCGGCCATGACAAACTTCATAGACTTTGTATCAGTAGCACAAGTATTATGAACATATATAGGCTTTGAAGGGTTTTTATTCAACCCTAGAAGAATATCTTTGAAAAATAAACACACTTGTTTAACCGATATCGGATCGCCCTTGTATTCTGGATAATAATCCGTTATCGGCGAACGTTGCAACTTCTTTGATAAAACGTCAGTTTTGTTCAAGAAAAGAATTATAGGAGTTTGAGTGAAATATTTCGAGTTACAAATGGACTCGAAAAGAACAATTGCTTCGTGCATTCGATTGACGTTTTCATCTTCAAAAAGAACTTCATCATACTCGCTTACAGCTACTACGAAAAGAATTGCATTGACATCATTAAAGCAATGGATCCATTTCCGACGTTCGCTTCTTTGTCCTCCTACATCAAACATTCGAAATGCAAGTTCTCCAATGTTGAAAACAGTCTCGGTGATTCCTGTAGTTTTTATTCTACCGTTTAGAATGTCCTGGTCTGTCGCCTTATAATGACGACTTGCAAATGTGTAAATATTATCGAAATAATGCTCAGCACTAACTTCGAGTTGAAATTCATTACTTCGATTGAAAACCTGACGAATTCCCGAGTCTTTAGTCCATAATTCATTCATAGCATCTGCTACAAGCATTTTAGTTAATTTCGGACCTCCGCCAGTCGAATCTTTAAGAAGTCGTTGTTCTTCTAACAAAGATTCTTGATCGAATTGTTCTAGAGAAGGAGAAGTAATTGTAGAATCTTCATGAACTTCATTTTGAACCTCATCTAAACTACCATTCCATTCAGCTACAGGAATTCCAGTTGGACGTCGACCATGATCATATTTCAAGACATAATCTTCAAGGAAATTTCTAGGTCCAGGACCTGGAATATTTGGACCTGGAATATCCCCAGCAACTTTACTATCATCTCCATAATCCTCTTCATAAACATGTAGAGGACTTGTAGTCATTACTAGATTACTTGCCATTCGAAGTTCGGAATTATTCGGACTATCGGATTCTAAAGGAATCCCCATTATCCTTGCTTGACTTATAAGAATCCTCATACTTTGTACAGCGTCACTCCAAATGATCTTTGAATATTGAGATCGTTCAAAATCAGAGAATCCAATCCCATGAATAAGTCTCATTTGTTTAAGGACTGTCGATTTCCCGGATTCTCCTGCTCCAAGCAATAACATTTTGACTGAATTCCGAGCTCTTTGTGCCGACATTAATAATTCTGCTTCAATAGCATCATTTCTTTGTTGATTAGAAGCCGATCTCCATCTTGAAGTGCTTTGTCCACTGGGGAAATTATCATATGATCCTGAATTTCGGCCATGACCTGCCTCGGAACTCATTCCACATCCCATCAGAGTGTGTGAGGATAGACAGAAGAAGAATCAGACGGAAGAAGAATCAGACGGAAGAAGAATCAGACGGAAGAAGAATCAGACGGAAGAAGAATCAGACGGAAGAAGAATCAGACTGAAGAAGATGATACAATATTAGCTCTAAATGTCCTGTCAATGTCAATCTGTCAATGTCAAACTTCAATGCTTCAATGCTCAATGCCTATGCTGTCAATGCTGGTATCAGCAAAAGATGTTGATAAGTTGACATTGTGCGTTGAGCCTCAATTGCTTTATTTTCCAGAGCCTCATTTCGCGTTCGAGAATCGAGCCTCAAAAAATAATAAATAAAATAATAAAAAAATAAATAAAAATAATAAATAATTTATTCTCCCAATTGACAGTAAAGTTACCCTGAAAACGGCTGTCCGGTGTCCAGAGTCCGGGCTCCGGGCTGGAAGAGGGTTTAATTCCTTCGCAATGAGATCAAATACTGAGGTGAATAACTGAGTGGGATTAGAAGAGAGGTAGAAAGAGGAATAAGAAGGAAGGTTGGAATTAACAGACCGTATTTAGTAGCTCACAGCTGGAGATTGTAGAGTTCATGATATGCGGGAGATGAGAGGGAGACGGGAGATGGCCGGAGACTGGAGAGGAACAAGAGCTCAAGTCAAGGTTCTCAGAAAGCAATTCGGTCACGTAAAGCACTTAGCTATAGATGGAGAGTCCTGAGAGTCCACGTCCTTTACGTAGGTTTTCAGAGTAACTCAATTGTCCGTAGAACACTTTACAGAGACTGAGGATCCCGCAGCCGGCATGAGAAGGACGTCCGAAACACTGGTATTCTTCACAGAGACCAAAGTTCAAGTCAAGATCTTCAGAAAAACTCAATTGTTCGCAACTCTGTCAGGAGACCTCACAGACTCGAAATCTCCTTGAACAATCAGTCTTGCTCAAGACAATCCATTGTAGATCTCCACCACTGTACAATCCACCATTTAACGATCCACCATTGTACAGTCCACCATTTTACAGCCATTGAACATCATGAAGGTATGATATAATCACGATCATACTCCTCAAGTGCGAGTCTCAGCTGTACATTCCTACAAAGTTCATACAAAGTTCAACAAAGTTCATGTCTCGATGTCTCAGCATGAAATATTTCATCATTAAAGTTCGCAACAGCAACTTACATGAAGGCGTCGTCGCAATTGTTGCCATTGCGCGTTCTGAGCACACATTAGCAGTGCATTTTGACTACGCATTTTGACTACGCATCTGGATAAGATTAATATAACATTACTAACTAAAATAAGAACAATTACTCTTTACAATTTACTCCTCCATATACCAATACGAGTATTGGATCCTAATATTTGAGGATGATATAAAGAGCATGAAGGATTCTAGTTAGAAGACGATCAAGGGGTTGATTTGTTGACTTACCCAGGAAGATAACCAAGACATGTAAGCAAAACATTGATTAAAAGATCGGATCCACATCCTCGTTCAAGGAATACTCCAATAGGAGGAAGGATGATAGCTAGTTAGAGAACAATAATAACAAGTGAACAATAATAACAAGCGAACAATAATAACAAGTGATTCAAGTAATGATGTAATGATTGTATCAAGTGTGAGCGGATATCGGCGGATAAATATCGGATACAAGCCGATAATAGCGGATAACAACAGATACATAGCACAGCCACTGGCATCTGACTTCATGACCTAAACAATAAACAGTAAATATCAAAGTCACCGTATCAATCAGATAGCTTAATCACTTGCTTCACTTGCAACTTGTACTCATAAAAACATTACTCAACAGCTAATTGCTCAACCGAGGCGAATTATTCTCCAAACAACCGAATCCCTTATATACATACCAAGAATGATCTTGAAGATATCTGTTCCGGTGAAAGGCATTGTATTTTAATAGAAGTCGACTTAAACAGGGTCTAGGATTCAAAGAATTGCCGATTGCAAACGATTTATATGATTTTAAACAAACTTGGTGTGAACTTAATAAAGGGGGAGGGGTGTTTCTTTATATAACAAACATTACAGAGCAAAGCAAAGCCTCTCTTTGCTGAGCTAAGCTGACTTGAGCAAGGAAATCCTCCTCCTCCCCAAAAAGGGGCTTGCTGGGAAATACGCCGATTCTGAAATATTCAGAAGATCCAGATCTCGGTCTGTCAAGGTTAGAAATACAATTTTGAATTATAAAGCTTCAAGGTCATGCGGATTGTGATCGGATGATTCCGTCGTCGGAGTACAACTTCAGACCACGGAGAAAACGGAGAAACCGAGAAGAGAGAACGAGAGAGAATAGAGTGGAGAGAATAGAGTGGAGAGAACCGAGCGAATTCAGAAGAGAATAATAGTTTACACAGGCGTAGCTAGAATTAGAACGTGATTTGAATCTTATTTCGGATTAAGCTTGTAATCAGCGTTACTAACTGAGTTGTACTTAGCAATGTTAGCTAGACACAGCTTACCACCTGGAATGCTTTAGCCTTTGTATCTACAAGAATCTGTACCTTGGCATCTACAAGAATCTGACGCCATCTTATCATTTACTTGTATGGAGTCTATGAACCGCCGGTTGTAAGTCCTTTAGACACCACAAGGCTGCAGCTTTAGCAATCCGAATGTGCCGCCTGCAGTGCTCGGCATTGCAGGTTAGGGCATGACCGAGGATCGCATGAACCTTGTTTGGGGAAACGCGGAGTAATTGCTGTGATCCGGATTCCGGAGTGCCGGTGGGCTGTGATGACCACGAGATCAGCAACTGACAGCAACGACAGCAACAGACACTGATTACTATCTGATCATCTGTCATATGACGTATTATCCGTTATCTATGATGTCATAGACTTTACGCGATGAATTAATCTCTTAGGCTCAGTATAGTCTTGGAATACATCATATGAATCTCGGTCCTTGATAGCAAAATAAATTATGATGTGGTCAGGTTATGCAGGAAGCTGTGATTGATTTCCCGTTGCGAGACTTTTGATTTAAGTTTAATATAAGAATATCAGAGGCAAGTCGGAATAGAGCGGAAAGAGCGGAATAGAACGGTTCTTAAACCATGTTCTATTAATCTGGGATTCGGTCAAGTCTAGACTGGACTGGAACCCGCTGGGTGTAATTTCAGTTGCGCATCTGATTTCTGGGTTTTACTACCGATATATCGGCGAACTCCCACAGGTAGACCTAGCTGTTCAGCTTAAAGCCTTCAACAAGTGTTGAAGCCCGAGTGTTGAAGCCCGAGTGTTCGATTCTATATCATTTGTATCTCGTAGCCAGTGCCTAAGAACAGCTGAACAGCTGAACAGCTACACAGACGTGCCAGTTACCAATGCTCTAGTCGTACCGATTAGGGCTTGTTCCAATAGAAGTAACTAAGGTGTAGTGCTCGAGATGGCTTTATTTACAGTTATATATTTACTTAATCGCCAGTTACAACAATCTAGGAATATGCGGATGCATATATCGGCGATAAACACCGCTGGTTGCTTTGAAAGATGGGCTGAAACGCTCGTCGATTCAGCTGTAGATGTGATAAATCGGGAATAATAACGATATATCGAAGTTAACTGATATCGGCATCCAATTCCTATGGCGAATAACTCTAACGTTATTTATAACGGTGAAAGTATCTTAAATGATATCGGCTAGATATAATTATTCTATACTAAATCCTCATCTAATCTAACGGCAGGATTATTTTCAATGAAATCCAAACTCACTTTATGCCCTAAAAGCTCTCTGATATTATTAACGCCATATTTGATCATTGTAGGTCTTTCCAAACTCAAACCCCAGCCGTGAACTCGCATATTCTTAGGTAAACCCATTGATTCCAACATCTCGGGTCGGAACATACCCGAATTGCCAATCTCCACCCATTTAGCAAGACCCGAATGCCAGGCAAAGATTTCTAAACTGGGCTCGGTATAAGGGTTATAAGCAGGTTTGAATCGTAGTTGATGAACACCCATTTTCGAGAAGAATTGACCCATGAACCCGATCAAATCGCCTAAAGTAAGGTTATAATCGGCAATAACTCCTTCTACTTGATGGAATTCGGCCAAATGAGTGGCATCAACAGCCTCATTACGGAAAACTCGGTCTATAGAGAAATATCTTGCCGGCTTAGGGTCATCAGCAAGTTTCTTTAACATAGCAGCAGAAATGGCTGTAGTATGAGTACGTAGAACAAGCTTCGTAGACTCCTCAGCCTTCCAAGGATATCTATAACCAATAGAACCAAAATCTCCATTCTCATGGACTCGTTTAACATTATCCCAATAGGTTTTATCCTTTGGTTCATCTGCCTTTGAAGGATCTTTCAAATAGAAAGTATCCTGAAGATCTCTAGCTGGATGCTGTTGAGGAACGTATAACGTATCGAAATTCCAGAATCCACTTTCTACGTATTGATTTGTAGGCATTTCAGTGAATCCCATTGAAAAAAAGATTTGTCGAAACTCTTCTCGCACTTTATTTAAAGGATGAAGAGCTCCAGATTGAGGATTAATACCTTCAGCTTGGAAATTATATGGTTTAAACACTGCTGTTTTCCAAGCTCCTGATTGCATCATTTCTACAGTTACATCAGTTTCCAATTTCTGGATTTCAAGCCCGAATTCGGGTCCCTTTGATACCTCGAACCAAATCTGCTTGGTCTTGTTGATAAGCTTCCTCTTTTTCAACTCTGCAAGTTCCTTTTCATCTGGAAATGTTCCAGTTTCATTAATCTCGGCCAATTCTTTAGCCGTAGAATCTTCAGGTCGAGATTCTACTCCTCCAACAAGTCTATCACCATCTTTTTTCACCCAGCCATTCTTAAACGCTCGCTGTTGGCCAACTCGTCCACTAGGACCTAAAACCTTTGAAACTTCGGAGATTTTAAGTCCTTCAAGAGATTTAACAACTTGATCATAAAGTCTTATTTCATGAGATCCATTTGTTACAATATCTTTAGCCTCTTCAGTTAAAGTCCAAACGTCAGCTTCGACTTGTTTGAAAACAACCATATTTCGTGATGATAAAGACGTCACTGCTGCTTGAACAGATGACGTTTCGACTCCTATGAAAGCATGACGACTGTCAATTGGTTCAGACACTGAATTGTGTAGTGCTTCAAGGATTGTTAACGCTAAATCCGACATTTCGAAGGTGCAGAAGAGTCAGATTTTGAAAAGTTGAAACTCCCAAGCTCTAGATTGTTTTTCTCCCAGCATGGGATTCCAGCATGGGATTCCAGGAATTTCCAGCACGGAATTCTTCAAGAACAGTTCTAGAATTGAATTTAACTTGATATTTATTTAACCATCAATGGACAGTAAAACTTTTATTCTGCTTTACTCTTTGATGAACAGTTAAGTGTTATATGTACATTAAGGTTTAAGCGACAGTTGTGTGCCGAGACTGCGGACTCAGAGACTGTGGACCTCGTTGACTGAATATCGGCAGATTGATCCTACAATCGGCGATGTAATATCGGTATAGAATATCGGCTTGCATATCGACTGGCATATCGGGATGGAATATCAGTTGGCATATCAGTTGGCATATCGGCGAACCTACGACAATATCATAGCTAATTTAAACGTTGTCTTTACCCAGTAATAGAATCTCCGGTGTGACTCTTTGTCAACTGTCAACTGATAATCAATAGTGATCTCCACGGTGATAATCTTTATATGGAGTAGTTATTAAGATGTTCTGTGAGCTATTAGTCTAATAATCCTGCTTAAGCTCATTCTGTGGAACGATCCGATTCTGTGACAGTATAAAAGATAAAGTCAGCATCAGGCTGTCGAAGCTCTCGAGGATGTGTATTAATCACTTATTACTGTTGCCGTTGCCATTGTTTATTCAGATCTCAGCTCCATTTTGACGATATTACGGATGATATTACGGATAACATCCCAGGCATTTCACCGATAATTCTAGCATATCACCGATATTCAAACCGTCTCATATCCGTACACCTCAACCATAAGATAAAAGATTGACTTATGACTTATTGACTTTGCGCTGCGAGATCATGAGTAGTTAATTATATGCTTATAATAATTACTATTATTTAACAGATATAGATACTGAATTGTTCATTCATTGACAGTCTGACGTCTGATAGTCTGACAGTCTGGCAACATTAGCAGTCCTTGAACCATCAGAACGACTAGAAAACCCAGATCAGCTAACTATCTTCTAATCTATCTACTGATTAATCCAATGGCTTTGTTTCAGTTCTAATTGTATAGAAATTACAATAGAATCAAGAGTTTGTAGAGTTTGTAGATTTCGTCGAATTTGTAGATTTCGTCGAATTTGTAGATTTCGTTTGGATGACCAATTAATTATTCATCTGATAAATATCGGTAGAATTCGGTACAGTAATCTCTACTCTCTCATCTAACGATGGAAGCATATATAAGAGAGGTTCCCCTTGCATTATTTAGTCCTTCTTATCAACCTGAAGATGCTTCTTCATCTCCTATAAGTGAAGATTCATATGGAGATATCCCCTCACCAGTTAAAGATGATGAAGACCCCTTTTCAACTCAACCGATAGTATGTAAATGGGCAGGATGTAGAGAACAAATGGAGGATGTTAGCGTTCTAGTCAATCATCTTCAAGAAAAACATTTCGGGGTTCGAAAGCCTAAATATTTCTGTGAATGGGAAGATTGCCCTCGGAAATTTCTAACTCAACCTTCGAGGTTTGCACTTGTTTCTCATATGAGATCTCATACTGGAGAAAAGCCGTTTTATTGCTCGGTTCCGGAATGTGATCGCAACTTTACAAGGTCTGACGCGTTGGCAAAACATATGAGAACTGTTCATGAGACTGATGGGTTGAAAATTGAAGGTTCTGCTGCTGTAATTGCTGCTGCTGGTGTTCCTGTAGGACTGGGTGCTGGTGCTGTGCCGACTGTTGTACCGGCTGCGGCTGCGGCTGCGGCTGCTACCACTACTGTTAATACCCCTACTACTGCTGCTGCGGCCACTGTTCCTCCTCCTGATTCCACAGCTGAAGGTTATGAAGCTGATTTCGAACCTCTGGCTGATCCTACGGCGGTAATCCCTCAATATCCTCCCGTTCTCCGTCTAGATCCTTCTGCCGACCTCAACGCTAAATCGCTAGCGGTTCTATTAAAAGTAGAAGGAGGAGAAACAAAGCTGTTGAGAGCCAAACATCAACAGTCCGATGATGAGGATGTTCATGATGATGACAGTACCGATGATGAACGAAGTATCAGTCAAATGAAGAGTGAATACGGATCGTTGAAGAGGAAGTTTGTATGGGCGTTGGAAATGCAGGCTCAATTGGCTGAAGAGTTGACGGAACTTCAGGCGAAAAAGTATAAAGTTTGGCAGGAGAAGGAGAAGATGCTGGACAAGGTGTTGGTTAAGGAGATTCAGGATGATGGGACTAATCTGGCATTGTGGACAGAGTAGTTTGAAAATCCATCAAGTATGAGCAGTAAGACTAGATGCCGATATTCAGAGTGTGTATTAGTCGGTCTGGAGATGCCGATTGAGCATGCAGAGGCCTAAGATAGAGCTGGCCGATATCTTTAAAGCATTCAGAAGATCGCCTAGATAGAGCTGGTCGATATCGCCTAGAAGATATAGGATAGATACTGGTATCGCCGATATCGCCAGGCATGCGGAGTTGGCCTAGATTGATGCTCTCGGTATCGCCTAGGCCATACATAGCCGAGTCTTCTCCAGATTACCCATCTGGACGCTAAGGCTGGGACACATCACTTTTTATTTCTCGATCGCTGTGTCGGGTGGCAGAATGTATTGTAGTAGAGTCATTACGGGATAGTCAGAGATCCTATCCTGTATCGGCGACTTTTTCCGGCAGCTGAGACCGGCGCTTGTACATTCTAGAGCTATCCACACCCGCCATATTTATATCTACCTGCTGTACAGTGCCGTAAGTATATCTTGTAGGCTAAGACTAGGTTATATGTAGTTTATATCGATCAGTTTTGCGTACAGATTAGATTTAATCTTCTGTAGTCCTGTGTATTACTTCTTAGGTGTGCCTTTGGGTTATTGCAGCTTTAGTATCTACTTATATCCAAAAGGTTTCGTGCTCTCGTACTCTCGTTAGGGTCCGTGGTATTGTCTTGGTCAGGCTCTGTCCAGGTCTAGTTCAGCTTTCGTAGAGCTCTCCGTTCAGCTCTCGTTCAACTCTCGTTCAACTCTCGTTCAGACTCCTTTAGGGTCTCTTTCAAACACTGTATCAAGGTCCCTTTAGGTCCTGTTCACGTTTTATTCAAAGGCTTTGGTCTCGTTGGTCTCGTTGGTCTCGTTGGTCTTGTCTCCTTCAGCTCGTTCAGTCTCTGTCTTTCTCCTTCATCCTATTTTGTCTACGTCTGTCTACATTTTCACTCTACTGTCGTCTTTCTAGCCACTTCATATAATCCCTGTCGAGTAATATCATACACTATCTAACTCTTTATAACACTCTTGACAATCTTTTCCACCTCTTCCCAGTCATCCGTCGGCACCCTTGTAATCTCTATTCCAAAATAATTTTGAATCTGTTGTAATTGTTCAAAAGATTTCCGATCATGAACAAAAGAAATCGATACTCCGACTCTACCAAACCGACCAGTTCGACCGATTCTATGTAGATAAGTTGAAGGGTCGACATTTCCTTCTTTATCTGTAGGCATATCATAATTAATAACCATTGATACACTTGCAACATCAATTCCTCTAGCAAGAACGTTTGTTGTAATTAAAACCTTGCTTCGACCCATTCTGAAATCATCAATTAACTTATCTCGATCGGCAGGTTCGAGATTTCCATGTAACATGGACACTTTATGGCCTTCTTTTGTCATCATAGAATACAATCTATCCGCCGTTTTCTTTTCTCGAACAAAGATAATCGAACTTCCGATCGTAAGTAATCCATAAAGTTCACAAAGAACTTCATCTTTATGCTCTACACTTGTACAATCCATAAACAATTGTTTAATTCCTTCTACGTTAAGCTCTTCATGCTTAAGTCGGATTTCATTTGCTTGAGGTACGAATTTCTCGGCATATGCACGTACACGATCGGGGAACGTAGCCGAAAAAAGTACCAATTGAGCAGTCTTTGGAAGCATCTTTTTCACCCTTGTACATTGATCTCCTAAACCTTGTTGATCCAACATTGTATCTGCTTCATCTAGAACGAATACTTTGAGGGCGGAAACATCTAGACGCCTTGTTCGAAGCAATTCTACTACTGTTCCAGGAGTTCCTATAACTATTTGACTGTTGACCGATTGTCCCCGAGCTACAGACTCTGAAATCGCGTATCCTGATGTGATCTTGGTATATTTACTCATGGCTTTTACAACATCCATAGTTTGTCTTGCAAGTTCACGAGCTGGTGAAAGACATAGTGCTTGGACCTTGTTTAAAGATATATCGACTCTTGATAGCATTGTCAGTACAAATGCTGCGGTTTTGCCTGTTCCCGACTGACTTTGTCCAATCATATTACGGGGCGGATTACTAAGAAGAAGAGGAAGTGCTCTTTCTTGGATTTTGGACGGTTTACTGAATTTCATAGCATAAAGGCCTTTAAGAAGTTCTTCAGTGAGTCCGAGGTCTTCAAACCGTTTGATCGAGTAAAGAGGTGAATTAGGGTCAGCTTGAAGGTCGGCAAGTTTAACCCGAACTTCATATGATGATTTGATTAATCCGGATTCAGGTGTTTCCGTTGATCCATCCTCTTTTTTGTCTGACTCGTCCTCCTTTTTGTCTGTTTGATCCTCCTCTTTCTCAGACTTGTCCTCTTTATCTGATTGATCTTTCTTATCTGATTTATCTTTCTTATCTGATTTATCTGATTGATCCTTAGCTTCTTCTGAGGATTCTGAAGCTTCTGAAGCTTCCTCTTTTTCTTTCTTTTCTGCAACTTTCAAACTTAAAGATTGCAATAAATCCGCAGCTTTGTCTTCATCTGCTTCGGTTTTTCCACCAGCATCTTCAGGAACTTCCTTAGGAACCTCCTCGGTTTCCTCCACAACCTTTCGATCTATTCTGTCAAATAACGAGTCTGATTTCGTCATTATAGTGGATTGTTTATTTACAGATTTAAATCGTGATAATTTGAAATTTCAACATTCACTGTTACCCGGGGTAATGCTAGTTACCCGGTTTGAACATTTGAGCCGCAGGATGTGCGGCGCAGTATTTTCAATATAAAAACATGGAATCTCCCACGATTTCAACTCTTATTGTTAATATTTAGCTAGATAGTTGCTTTTGCTTATTAGTTAACTTAGTTATATTGCTGTTTGCTATTGTAATTAGTACGCCGTAGTGCTGTAGTGTTTACTGGTGTCTTCTAGACCTGTAGCTGTAATTGTAGTAGAGAGTGAAATTCACTGTTATTGTAGTGTAGTACTGTGGTTTAAACATAAAAGCTGCTGTGATAGTATCAGGACAACTGGTTCTGTTCTATATTAGTAACATAAGGTCTGCTATTGTTGAACTGTGTTTGTGAGCTTCTCTGAAGCTCTTGATCTGATTGATCTGATTGATCTGGTTGATCTGTTGAACTTCAGATCGTTGAACTTCAGATCTTTGATCTGTTGAACTCGTCAGCACTCTATACTTGTACTCTGTAGTTGAGCTCTACGCTCTTTAGCTGCACTTAGTGCTCTGCACTCTGTATTCCTACAGTACTGTAGTGTCTAAGGTCTGCTTCAAACAACCAATTCACTATGAAATACCCCATCCTCGCAGACATCACTCAGAATTCTTCATCTTCCAGATCTGAAAACGCCTTTGCATCAACTTCACAACATGTCGAGCATTACGAATATCAAGAATCACAGATTTCTCAAGAAACCTCCGAGATCATTCGGAATGTTAACGAACTCACAGTCAATGAACGCAGCACCCAAGGCTATACTCATTCTCAGGCTCAATCAGTTTTTATCTACGGAGACCAGGCTACAATCAGGTTACAAGAAATCGAAGGAATTGGCCCTCCTCTGCCTACTGTAGAACCAGATTTTGCCCTAGGGATTGGCGAATTACCATACCAATATGTGACCACAAATTCATTTACAAGACAGCCTATGGCATTGTTTCCTCCAGGAATTGAACCGATTAATCTAGACCAAGCAAATATGTATTCAAAACGGCATCCTGGCAGACTAATATCACGAATGCTGATAACAAGAGGCAAGGTAGCAGTGGATTTGCGTCAATTTCGACGTAGGAGGAGAAGAAATGCATTTTCAAGAGTGGTAGGTTAATCAGACTAGAGGTTCATAGTGTCAAGGTGAATAGAATAACTGGTTGTTGCCGATATTTCAGGCGATATCGAGTCGATATTCACACAGTTGCAATGATATCGGAACTTAAGCCGATATTATTGGTAATCAACGTCGCTATCCGTCGGTCTTTAACGTTTAATTTAGATATGTCAACCTGCTAGTGCCGATTGAGCATCAGCGGTAACAAGTCTATAACCATCGCATATCTTGGTAAGTAGGAAAATAACCTTCTGCAGGGAAGTCTGGTAAATGCATTATGCACGGAAATGCCAGCCGACTGGAACCCGGATTCTGACGGGATCTAACCTCAGCTAGCCTTAGCCAACCGTAACTTTTTAGAAATGCCAGCCGAGTTTGTTTATTGACTAGATTGATCGCGTGCGGAGCACCCGAAAGTCCTGTCTAACGTATGCAGGGCATAATTATTTTATTTTACTATTTTTTTGTTAGCCGTTTGATCGTCTGATCAATAATGCCGTGAGAATTTCCGTCGGAGTTGCCGCGTCTATATACGAATATGTATTGCCGTCTTGAACAGGTGGGGGGTCAAGAAAATAAGAATAAAAAAATAAAAAAGAAAAGTAAAATAAAAATGTGCGGGTATAGAAAATGAACCAAATGAATACGAGTCTAGAACAGTCCCAGACAAAGGAATAGAACAGAACAGAACAGACAAGGATCAAGACTGAGGATGCGGTGGTCCCACTTGAGCTGGATTGAACGAGAATAGGCTATTTCAACGATTCAAAAAATAATATCCTAAGACAGTATCCACTCTTTGCTCCGAAACACCAGATTCTGGCGAACAGTATCGGATAAATGTGCGGGATGTCCTTGTTGTGAGCTAGCTTGTGAAAATGATGCTTTAATTTTTTTTACGGATCCGATTTACGCGAAGGTCAGCCTTGTGCGGACCTTACTACGGAGAATCCTCTTCGGAGATCTGCCGAATATCCCCGCCCCAGCCGTAGCCCTGCTATCCCTAGCCACTGTAGCAAGCAATGCCCCTCCCGCTATGGCGTAATCGGGATGTCCGGCTAAAGATAAGCGAAATGTTGAGAGAGGAGAACAGGGAGAATGGGGGTGGGGTTGAGTCAACCAGAGTAAAAGTGGGGTATAGAGGAAATCAAAAATAATAAAAATATCATTTCTATTGGTTATTTATTATTGGCAATATGAATTTATATTCATAGTTTTATTTGAAGCTTTATTTCGATTTATTTTGATAGATTATATTATAATTTTTGCTTCCTTGTTATCGGAGTTATGGATGTCAACGTTGAAAATGTGGGGTAGATAGAATTCTTCGTGTAGGGATTTTACCAATTGCTTGGGATTCTTTTTGCTGTTCGGTGCAGTGGATCTAAGCTTGTCCTGGTAGGATCTGTTTAGGAGTGACAATCTTTTATGATTGGATTATTTCAGGCCTGGACTCATTTGTCCCATCTCGGTTAGAGGCGGAGCGAAGGACCAAGAACTGTTGATCCAATCAACGACGTATTTAATTATATTTAACTGGTAGTCTATCGGATCCGTGCAATGAAGCTTGAGCCTTGACCCAGTAGTGACTAGTGTATTTAGGGGAAGAGATGAGATCGGTGATTTGACGGAATAATTGGCGGTGCGGCAATGGGATTGAACAATCGAAAGATCTATCCCCGCTAGATCCCAGCTGGTTTGAGAGTCACTGTTCTTATAGGAGTTAATACTGCAGTTAATTAGCGAATGAATATTATATGATATTTAATTTTAGATAGAATAGAACAGCTTCTCATGCTTGGATCGATCTAGATCCTGTACAAAAGACAAAGCCAGTACTTAGCCAGCACAGAACAGGCTAAACTCGATCTACTAGCCGATGATCATAATGAGCAACATACAACCAGTCATAGTGACCCTGCGTATTACAGACGGAAAAAATACTGAACTGCATCACAACAAGCCAATGATGTTCTCCACAGTTATCACAGACACATTTTACCCCGCCACAGTAGCAACAACTGTGCTATTGGCTCAAGAACAAACTACAGTTTGAACAAAGCAGCGTTAATAAATTGTTTGTTATTATATATAGCTTAACACCTCGGCATTGGTACGATCATTGACATCAATTGATTATTCTTGAAATTCTTGCTGTTGAAATTTCAAATGCCGTCTCGGAAAGTTACCGACCGAAATTTAAATCATCCACACCGTCTCGGAAAGTTATTCACCGAAATTTAAATATAATCCCCCCCCTCAACCTGGGAAGTCGTTGACCGAAATCTACTAATAAGGTATAGGATCCGAGCCGGCAGTTGCCTTGATCTCCCAATCATTCTGATATCATTTCATTGCCGAAGCTCAGCCTCGGAAAAACTTTTCTAATTGTAGACTCAGGCGGATTGGGCAATCGGACCGAGAAATAAACGAGAAATAATAATGAACAGTTAAATAATAAGGTCATAAATAAATGATAGTTAAATTAGTAATTAGCTGTTTATGATAATTAATCAGAAACAATGTTTCATAAATAAATAAATACATGACTGTTGTCAATCGTAATGCCATTCAGGGCATTCGGCGTTATACACACGGCGGTAGAGCCGCTATGAAGATCTCCCAGTGGCGGTCAGCCCGAGTAACGCCTTAATAGCGCGGCTTCTTTCCTCTCCTCCCCCTCCCCCAAAATGACCCCACCCGGCCCCGCCCGAAACCCCCACAGCGGCGAAGCCGAAATGATTTTAGATGCACCTAAATCAACTCATCAGGCTCCCAGTTCAATCCTAATCGCCTATAGAGATCAGCTTGGACTTGGACCCAGGTTTGCTGCTTTTCAGCTCTCGAAATAGAGACTTTAGGCTTTTGTTGTTGCTTTAGATAGCTAGGGAAATCGGGAGAAGTAGCTGATGAGGATAAAAGTGCTCGTTTTAATAAAGTAGGAGAGGTACTTGGAGAAGTACTTCTCGATTGTGATGCTCCTCCTCCAGCTTCTTCCTGCTTCTTGCGCTTTAAATAAGCACAAGATTTCTTGAAATCCAGTCGGCATTGAGCTTCACAACCTAGATTTAATAGATAATTTTCAATGATATTTCTCCACTCGGGTTTTGTTAGAGGAGTAGTGGTGCCTGAACATTTTAAAGCTTCATGTCGTTGTCGAGCGGCTTCAACTGTATATTGAGCAGTTTGAATAAGAAACTTGTCGTCGAATCCATGCTCTTTATAAATATCCGAGCTGACTAGAGTATGAATGATTTGTTGATCTGAAGCATCTAAAGGAAGATATAAAACATGAAAGCCTGGCTCAATGACTGTTGGTATTATACCATTCCATTCAGGCCTTATTTTTTCCACTATTAATAGAGATCGTAGGTCATTTTTGACCCAATCTATTAAAGCTCGCTTTGAAAATAATGGTCGGCCTTGTGATGTCAACATTGTAGGATCTTGCATTATTTCTGGTGCATACATATCGTCGAAATTTGTAGGAATTAATGATTTGACAGTAACGAACTTTGGTTTTGTTGCAAGGCCTCCTGAATTTGATGAACATGACGAAGAAGCAGAATCAACGTCACTAAGGTCGGAATTCATAGAATCATTAGAATGTTTTCGTAGCGGTGTAAATGTCCTTGTAGGGACTACTGAATATGAGTTTTTTCGCTTTTGTTCAACACAAGAAGTTATTGAAGGAGATGATGAACAAGTGACTGAATTCACCAGTTCAATATGATCATAAGAAGGCTTCTTCTCTTGATATGATAGAGCCAACATTTTAATGTGATAATGTGAGAGTAAATAATGTGTTAGAGTAATAATGTGTTAGAGTAGTAATATGCCGGAGGATAATGAGATATATTTATACAAGTTAATTGCTTGAATATGGGGTAGCTCCGTTAAATATCTTTTAATGAAGCAAATAAATAAATTCCTTGGACTGACGGGAAGACCGCAAGTATATAAATATATTATGTGAATGTGTAAATGAGCATTTGAAAAAAGAAAAGCAAATTAAAGCCAACTGACAACTAGAACGTAAATTTATTTTGCGGAGAAATTACGGGGGGACGAGGTTGTTTAATAATTTAAAACTGTTCTAAAGATGTGGAACTTTGCCGGTACGGCGGTAATGGCGGAGTGGGTGTAGTAGCAAAAGAAATTCTGTAATACCCACTGTACAGTTCGGTACATTCTGTACTGAGAGTTCAGGTCTGTGTGAGCTCGGTAATATGGCGAGAATGAATTTTAGTGGTGTAAAGGGTAATGTCTTTTCTTGACTTGCCCCCTCATAAAGAAAAAGCAAATATCGAGTACAAGTTCGGGCCTTCCAAATGCGAATAGCCCACGAATTATAGGTCCCATAATCCCATTCCACCACTCGATTGCCGAATCGAGTCAAGTCCTTCTAAAGGCCAGATTTCCGACGACTAACCAGATTATCGTTTTCGTGCAAGACGAAAATGGATAGGGCGAGAATTTGTATATTTAATCAAACGGTCTTGTGTGGTTAGATAGATATATCTTCGGCTATAGAAAATACCTCAACTCGATAAAGCGAAAAATAAAATACACAAAAAAATCTAGGAATCCAAAAAAAACACTTGATGATATTTATTGCCGGCTTCTTAGCCGGAGGTGTGGTCCGATAACGGGTGGCGGTCTAAGGATATTAAATTGTGTGGAGTAAATGAGAATAAAGACAGTTGCATGATATTTTAATTACTGCCAAAACTAAATCTTTAACTATACATAAACATTTCAAATTATCTTATGCACATGTTTTCATTGGTCTTGTATTAATGCTCACATGTTTGTCTTCATGGTGGGGGTCATTAAATTCTTTTTTTTATTTTTACTGAGTCACAAATTAGAATTACCCTGAAGAAGAATGGAAGAAAACGAGGAAGGAAATTATTGGAATTAAAGAAGAACAGAAATAAAAACCGTTTTTTTTTGTTTATTTTTTTTCCCACTTTATTTCAATTAATTGGGCGATCTACCAATAGCACTCTTCTAATAAAAGTCCCGTTCATGTTAATTTAATTACGTCTAATAATTATTGAATATTCAACAACCGAATATTGTTCCGTATTTCATGCTGTAGAAATTATTCCGGCCGAAACTATATACAGGCACTGTAAATTAATAGTATAATCGTAATCTTGCCATTGGGCGGGTGCAGACCATACAGGGACATCTGCAACACACTGCAGTTCCTTGCAGCAGTTAGCGCTAGCGCGACAGCAGCCTAAGCCGCCTAAGGAGCCTATAACACAAATTTTGCACTGTACTAAAACAAGCCAAACAAACCAAACAAGCCGTTCTAGAATCTAGACAGCCTCAAATCACATTCACATGCAATTGTTATCCTCAAAAAATAAAATAAAATTTAAAATCAAGACTCAAACCTTCATTGTTGACGATCGATACGGTCTCGATTCCCAGCCTCTAATGTAACCACTTTAACTTCCACGTGCAACTGATAGTCGAGTGACTAGGATGCAGGGAAAGCAAGGGGTAATCGTAGGCCGCGCGGCTGTCCCATGTATAAATTTCACATGAAAATCTTTTAACTTTGACTTGGATCACTGACTTGGACTAGTTGTATTATTAACCAGTTTCACACTAGGTATAGATAATGATATTAGATTAAACCGTGATCCTAGCTTCGCCTTTAGGTTTAGATATGGCGGGCATGCGGCTTATCGGCACGGCACCCTGGGCACTTCACCTAGACTAGCGCACGGCATTGAGCATGGTTGGAGTAGTGGGCTAGTGTGGGCAAGTCGGGCAACTGGTAGTAAGGTGGGTAGTGTCCTACCTCTGAGATTCCAATGCTTAGTATGAACTACTGTGAAGCATTTGGTGGAGGGATCGGATAGATAGACGATCTTGATCTGAATAGATAGTATAGTGTTTGCCTACACTACTTCTGTACTACTGCTGTACTATCGCTACTCTCATACTTCATTCGATCGAATAAACTATTGTATCGTTACTTGACATTTATCCAAATACCTCCATAACCTTGGAGATGATCTGTTGTGCTACAGACCCACAATGAGCCTGAACTGAATATCCTGTTGTGCCCGATCGTCTCTACTTTATATCTTGCTCATCGTTATCGTGTCAATAATTCATTACCTAGCCCTGCACTAACTGCCCTGCACTAATTGTAATGTCATAGCATGCCAGCTGGAATTGATAGATTTCATCATCCTGCTGAAGGCCGTGGAATAATCACTATGGATGTCCTTGATTACAAGTAAATGTTAGATTAAATGTGTTTCATATCATCAGGTACGTATTTATTCCAGTCTGTTCTATTCCGGCACTGTTCTATTCTCCCAATACTGAACCTATTCTCAACTTTCCCCATCTTCATTCAACTGTCTTACGTTACTCTTAAGTTAACTCTTAACTGTGTAATGTCAATGTTTCATTCTGATTGCACAAGATAATCCGTAAATTAAAGTTTGCGCCATCCCCTCAATATGGCATCCAATTGCTTAGCTGGCATGAAACGCGATAAATGGGGATCATGCTAATCATTGAAATCAAAGGGTTTGCATTGGGACATTAAAGCTTAATTATGGTTTATTGGACTTTCCCGAATATGTGACATAACTACAATGAGGAACAATTAAGAGCCGAGGTATTCGCTGAGATTATCATAGCGAATAGCATACTGCTCTGCTGTTCTGCTCTGCTGTTCTGTTCTGCTGTTCTGTTCTGCTGTTCTGCTGTTTACAGTCCTAGATACTGTTATGATTGGATGTGACTGACGAGGAACATCGGCATTATTTACGATGCCTTGATGAATTGGTGCGCGTGTATCCATTGTTGGAGCTTATAATCTGGACTATGTACCTACTTCAATGCTAACTAGCAACCAATTCGTAAAACTATTCCCCTAATTCCTAATTCCAATTCCTAATTCCAATTCCTAATTCTTAATTCCCCTCAATGTGAATAACACTATGAATCAATGTCTTGTTCTCATGAACCTTATCGGGATTTGCTTAATTATCGAACTTTGAAGGTCGGACAGCCCGACATGTTCCGAATTCAACCCCCAAATTTACAATTTTGTTACCCCGCAAATCTTGTTTACCCCTTCGGAATCGTCGAATCCAGGAACCAATTATGACAATTGCTCAGGCAAAGAATTTAGCTGAATGACAACAGAATAATAATTAATAACTAATTGTTAATTTAACTGATCTAAAATCAACAAAACATAACACCGATATCATTGCGGATATTTTTCCCGATGTTGAGGCTCTCTTGACTCAATCCAGAACTGTTTGGGAACCTCCGATCTCCTCTTTTAGATCGGACGTTTTTTGGAATTGTTAACCTCCGAAAACAATTGCGGGGAAATAAATATTAAAATATTAAAATATTTTCAACAAATTCAGTGTTGTGGACAATTGTAGACAATTGTAAAGAGCTTAAGTTATAGTTTGACAGCATTATGGTGCCCTTTTAAGACTTTTGCATCAAGGTCTTAAATCTTAAGTCTATGTAAATTGACGGCTTCGAGAGAAGCCTGGTTATGAAGGGTTGGCATGAATTTTGCAATTGAATTCTAGTTGAATTCTAGTTAGAAATTGTTGGGATTTCAGCATCGATTATTGATGTCAATAAATAAATTGCGCAATAATAAACGGCTGAGAATCGGAAGTTGTTGAAAATCGTACAGTGGATAAAATAGCCGAAGGGGTTCCAATTTGGCCCAAATAGTAATTCGACACTTAGCCGACCACACCTGAGTTGAGCTAACGACGAACGGTTAGATTCCAGCCGCATTGCGTATTTCGGGGAATTATATGGAATACCGTTTTAATTCGGATATTTTACTCGGGGAAAAGGTCGTTTTGCTAGCTCCAATGAAACAGTGATCGTCTAGCCTGAATAAGTTAATCATATCGTGGAGAGGATTCTCCGAGAACTTGTGCGGACTTTCATCGGTGGACGAGCGGGGATCATGAAATGCCTCTCATAGGAATTATAGCCGTCGGATCACAGTTACTACTGACCGTCGAGCTTTTCATCTGAATCGTCATCTTCCATCTCATAGCTATTTCCTTCTTCTTTAGCTCTCTCCCTCTTGTTTCGGAGGATCTCTGCTGCTACTGTTTGACCCTTCTTCTTAACAAGCTTGGCATGGTATAAGCCACATGCATTGCATAAGGTCCTGGCCCCGTCCGGACCTCGTCTCCACTCCGGGGTTTGTGAAACTCCACATTGGCGGCATATCGTCACCTCGGAAGACTCCCGTTGACGCTTGCGTGTTCGCCTATGCGGATCTGATACAGACATTCTCGAGTCTCCTGTAATCAAAGTAAGAGGCTGGTTGGCATATTGCATCACTGGCATAGCTGAAGGTATTACGTGAACAGGATATCCAGGTCCGGGGTCTGGTGGCCCGTGAATGCTGTGCACGGCAATCCCAGAGACAATTTGATGAGTTGGGGCCATTTGCATTTGAGGATGAGTTGGAGCTATACCGTTCATGGCATTACCATTAGCTATTCCATTAGACTGTGCTTCATGTTGCTTTGCCAGCTCCTCTTCCACTATGTTTGCTCTCCATTGCTCTAAAACTTTACCAGCAGCCTTGACCCTCTGCAGTATAAAGTCAAATGATTCTATTGATGGTCTTGGGTTCCGTCCTTCGGCATTTTTTTGAACAAAATAATACAAATGACTAGCAGTCTCCAAAGTCTCTCCTATTCTTGACATTATATCTCCTTCACTTATAGCAGGAGAAGGCTGCCCTGTATGGGCTCCATAAGATGGATACGGTTGAGGATGGTTAAAATGGTTCTCGTGATCCACTGCGTGAGGAGAAATGGCCACGGAAAATTGCCTGGATCCAGGTATGACATTTCCAGAGGATCTGACGTAGATATCTTCCGATTGTCTTCGTTCTGTTGGTATGTTTGCTATTGAGGATACCGATGACATTGACGACGAATTGCGGTGCGTTTTGTCACTATTAGTCTCTTCGTTGTCTTCTCTTTTGTACGTATAATTGGGATCTGGATGTAGAGGGGGCCCCGGTAAGGGCATATTTGTATCTGAAGTTCTAGATGTATCCGTCTGAACCCGAGAATTGCTGTGATCATCGTCAATATAATGTTTAAGCTTAAAATCCGGCCCTAATCCAGGATACGATCTCTGCGGATCATCATTTAAAAGCGTCCTTTGCCATGGTAAAGCAGGCCAATTCCGACTGCCCTGGGATTCCGGGTTCGAAGTACAAATGCTGGGTAGACTTGTCCGACTTGGATCCGGAAGACTACGCAAGTTGTCTCCAACTTTCATGATTCCATCTTTTAAAGTCGTTGGGATTGGAAGTATCGTATTATTGTTATTAGGGGATGAGATATCGGAGGTGAAATACCGAATGGGAGGGAGACTAAAATAGTTAGTGTGGTAAGCAAAATAATATATGCAGGAAAAATAAAATCATAAATAAAAATAGAAAAAGCAAATAAAATGGAAAGTAGAGCCGACAATCAAACAGAGTAACAGTACAAAACACGCCTGATAGTGAATTGTATAACTTGTATGACTTGTCTGACTCGGTCCAATGGATTTCAATCTGGCGAACCAGATATCACTTTGTAAAAATGTCTGGACATTTCAAACATTGAACTCACCTTGCAATTCCTTGACTCATAATTATTGTGATTACTGCGGAGGTTGTCGGGATAGATTAAGTGTTCAGTTTAAAGAAACAGGGAAATTCTGATGTAAAAAAAAGAGATGGAAGTTTATAGTAACTAACAGCAGTAGTAATTGGCATTCAGAATAAAATCAAAGGGCAATAAGTCAAGATATATAGTATGGGTTTGTGAAAACAACAATATACCGCATTAACAAATATCTTATATATAGCATTACCATGCAGGGAAAGATACTATCAAGTTGTTGGATTCAGCATAAAGATTCCAGCTCAATGGAAAACCGGCTGGCCACCGGGTGATTTTTCTTACCTTGGAAAGTACAAAAGATGTCGATCTCGGATAGTGCACAAAGAGCAGAGCAGAGGCAAAAAAAAATGAACGGCACAGCAATAAAATGAAGGATCAGTGATAAAAAAGTCGGCTCAACGTCGGCAACAGGGATAGCTGATTAATAGAAATCTCTCTGCCAGGCTAAAGCCAATGCTAGATATAGATTTAAGAAATGAGAGTTAAGACAAGTGCTGAAGCAGAAAGATATTAGAAACGATTCCTGTTAAGCTTGAGAAGTAGAATAAAGAAGAATTGTTTAATACTTGTGATCATTCATTGATACAATAACCAGCCAGCAATAGATCAATAGATTCAAAGATTCACTCAACAAATTAGCATGACAAGCTCTTGAAGCATGAAGACAGGGAATTTCAGGAATATTCAAGTGTTTAATGCAAAATGTTCAGGGTCTGTAGTTTAGAGATATTTTAATGCATGAATCATAGTCTTGTTTGAGTATTCTGCACAGTGTAGCCTTAAGGTGAAAAGAAAGAAAAAATGCAAGATATGAAAGACAGATCAGAGAATTATATTGTTCAAAATGTTAATCGTTTGTGATAAGTTCTTTGAAATGATTGATATAATAATTTTGATTCCAAGTAAAAAAGGATTTTTTTTATGACAGACTTTATTCTATTTGCAGAATCCAATTTCATGCGAGAATGATTGATTGCCCATGAATCCAAGATCCCGGGAAAATAGATAATTCCGTTAACTGAAACAAATGTGAATCAATGTCAGAATGATAATGAAATAACCCGAATGATTATTTAATGTTGAGATTTAAGCCGAAGGGAAGAGGAGAAGAGAGGAGAAGAGCTGTGAAGATTGTCAAAATCTGAGAATCAAAGGAGCAACGATAATGCAGTTAAGAAGCAATAATTTATGGTAAATTTATGATAAATAAATTAGATCTTGACACTTGAAGTGCTTTTATCGATAATAGATATATCTACGGTTGAAGCGGAAATGGTCTTAACAAATAAGTTCAACTACTATGACAAAAGCAAGGAAACGTTCAAGGCTATAAGCACACTTGAAGATGGTTACAACTAAGTTTAGATCAAGATGATGCTAAAAAAGAGCTTTGAAATTTTATTTTCTGTTCGGGAATGTTCAACCAACACCTGCAGAGATCGGCAACTTGCTGCATGATCTCAAGTAGCAAGATCAGCAAGAACACTGAGAGATTACCACTACAACATTACCGCTAATAACAGGCCTGAGAAACTCCAGAAAAGGGGATTTTTACTGCGAATCATTAATTTTCAGTTGCCTACAAGAGCAAATTATTCGAGATTCAGAGACTTTTAGCAGTAGTTTCCATAAACTGGCAGGCAAAGAACTAGATCTTATGTGGCATCTTGAGCAAAGCTCGACCACTTAATGCATTACGATTATTTGACGACTTAAAATAATTAAGATGCTGGTCATCAACAGTGATGCATTCGGCTGTTATTTTCCTAGAGTAGGAATGCAGATGGTTTTAAAAAAATTGGTCGTTTGTTAGATGTTTTTTTTTCATGCCATTCTAGGGCCATGCCAAAAAAATAATTAATTAATTAATTAGGGAGGATATTTCCTAACTAGACAATTTCATGTGAGTACATTTTCTTCTCTTGACCTCTTTGTGGAGATCAAAAAAATAACAAATATTCTGATATCCAAAAGCAAAGTTTTCAAACAATACAAAGGCAAAAAAAACTGCAAAACCTTATATTTTTGAGTCAAAAATTCTGGAAAAATTCAACTAGTCTGGCCGGATAAATAGACACTTTGTCTTAAAAGTGGGTAGCTTGGGCGGAATATCCTTAGTGCTGCATTGAAGATGTAACTTATTTCTTGCCAGCTTAAAGTCTGTTGCCACCATGCCAAGAATTGTGAAAAACTCCAATATTTTCTATTTACGGCTGATAATAATTCATAGACTCTGTCATTGACTCAAAATACTGCTGTAAAAGGAAGTGCAATCCCCTTGAATCATCGGATCTAAAATGTCAAACCATTTCAGCGTAACATCGGCGCCATTCGAACAGGAGATTTGTGCAGAATAAAGTTAAAGATCCTATGGCTCTGCCAATTACAAGGCAGCACTTCCCGAGTCCACTGACTATCGAGGACAACAAAACTGTTATTGTCTAATCTTATTTTTATGTTATTAAAACCTTCGAGACCCTTTTCGTGTTGTTAGTTATCGGACCGCATCAATTTTCGGCAACTGAAAGGGGAAGGCGGCATTTAAATTTTATTTTCTTCGGCGTTCATAAATGCCAGTGAGAGTTGGATTATCATTCTCGGCTCTTGATAGAATATGCAGCGTTTGTTGAGTAGAGCGAAACCCGGGAGTATTGCCAGATTATGCCAGTCTTCATGAAACAGCTGTGATGATCAGTCGTAGTATCAATTGTTAGATCTTGCACGGATTGATGATACCCTCACAGTTGTCCATGTTCGAAGGAAAGCAGGGCTGCGGCTAATCATTCCATAATTCCGAAAGCAGAGATTCCAAAAAAGCAATTCCAACTTTAAATTTTCCAAGGCCTATTAATCAAAAATCAAACCCATAAGCAAAAGAAACAATTCGTCGCTTTTGGGTATAAATATTACAAAGGATATTAATAAAAATATGTCCACTTTCACATGTAAGGGCTAGATGTGTCGCCTATGTTGTGGTCGGCTTTTCGGTACAATTTCAGAGGCCACATGTTGAGAGAATCTACAACAGTCCGAAGGATCTCAAGATCGAGGAAATGCTCGATAAGAGGATGGAATCCGATTGGATCCACAGATTGTAGAGATTAAAACCAGATGGAAATTAGATTTAGATTCGATTCTATAATACAGGGAGGGAATGAACAGGATTAATTAAACAAATGATTCACGTGATTCTTGAAGTAACCGCCCCATGTATTGTGCTGTCATATAGAAAATGACACCTAGTAACAATACATTTGAGGCCTCGGCAAGAATGTTTGCTGTTTCAGGGCTCCAAAAAAAACCAAATGTGCGAGTGACACTAAAAAGATGTAATCTTCCGTGTCCATCTAAGGCAAGAAAACAAAAATTCATCAAAATCATCAACTCAACATATAATCTGCCAATAGATTGGAGACCTTGAGAGTAGAATTGAGGTCCTGAAGCTGGCATTAAACCTTTTCGGAAAAGCACAATTCCTACAATTGCAATTAAGGAAGATAATGGGATTAAAGAGTCGGATTTCGTCGTGAAAAAGAGAATGCAAATGTACAGGCACATTAGCAACAATCCAAATCCAAGTCTAAACGTCGAAGAAAGAGTCTTGGATTGAATTGCTAATGCCATTCCTGCAAAACAAGCAATTGCATCTCCTTGTAATCGTTCTTTTAAAGAGAATGAGGATGGTAGAGTATATAATAACAGAGATATCAAGGAAAAGACAATAGCAATAAGAACAAGTTTATCAAAAGGCCATATTCGACTTAATGACATCGTCATCACAACTGTCAAGTAACATATAGAAGATAAAATAGCAACAGAATCAAAATGAAAAGGCAAGGAAACAAGGGAAGTTAGAGCAACAGATAGAAAGTTATATCGTAATAACGTCGAGGCAATAAGTCTAGGTGTGTAAAAATAATTATTAGAAATTAATTGGCTGGTATGTTGATATCCAAGTAGAAATAAATATCCTGTCGAAAGAGTTTTTGCAATTGAAGCAAACAATTCCATGCGTCCAGCATCTACGAGATTATATAGAACAAGACCTATAGCAACTAGGCCTTTTAATTCATCACAAAGAGGAGTAGCAGGTTGAATGATTGGAGTTTTAGGAGCAGATAGATTTATAACATCACAGATAGATCGCCCTTGAAAGAATAAGAAGCAGATGATAGAGAAGATAAATGCTGTGACTATAGGCCAATGAGCAACTCGTGCTTCTATGTCAAATATATCAGTATGATTGACCAAATAGCAAAATGACAGAGTAATAGGCAGTTTTAAGGCCAAATTTATACTTGCTATAGTCTTTCCCCTTGAAAAGTTTAATATAAAGGATGAAATGATGAGAGTATGAAGAATATGAAAGATAAAAGTGTCAGTATGAGGAGTTAAAGTAGGTTTACAGCAAGAAGAAGAGTATGGTCTGATTTGTCCGTTACAGCGCATATTCAACAGCATATTCGCCTGTACAAGAGTCAATTCATCGGATAAATGAACTCCTGAACCATCATAATTATCATCTATCTCCTGACCAAGGTTATTAAAAACCCAAGGAACATGAATATTTACAAATCCATCATGAGATGGAATATCAAGTAGAGCTCTTAACATGACATTTAAATTGTCAAGAGATTCCACAGTCATTGTTTGTTTTCTAATCAAAGACAATCTAGATTGAAGCGGTTGGAAAACAGGAGCAACAAACATTAGATTGGTAGGATGAGGAGGAACATTCTTGCTGGATCTAAACAACAAGTCAAGAGAATGTTTATAAGTTGGCAATTGAAATGTTTTTGGCAAATATCTAGAAAACCACATCCCCACGGAAATGAAAATCAACCCCGGAGCCCCGGAGCCCTTTTTGGAAAGGCTTTCCAAAGCTGTAAGACCCGAGGAATTCAAATATGGATCCCAATAAAACTCCAAACTCATGGATCCTTCAGATCTTAACAAATTCGAATGTCTAGTAACCGATAAAATCTCGGAATTTTCAATTGATGAATTGACAAGCTTATTTAAAGCCCAGAAAACCTTCCTACTGCTGGAATCACCTATAAATATAATCCTTTGATGGTCAAGACATTGTGATACAAGATTTTCATCGTATTCAGCTAATAAACACCCTTGAGGTTGCCATTGATCAGGTCCTAAACAATCGTGCAACCATCGACCGTCTTTTAACAATGAATTGCATCTATCTTTAGACTTAGCCCCGGGCCACGCGATCCACAATGCCAATTCAAGTACTGCCAAATAGACGTACGATATAAGCATCTTATCTCCTACCACCACATAAACCACATAAGAATCAAACAAATAGCTACACGGTCTGAGCTCACAAATTGCTTGTTTCCAGTTCTTTATCTGGCGGGTAAACGTCAGCAGGCACCTAAATCGTTTGTTTTTGTGCATATTGGAATGTTCCTTAATCAGTAATAAATTGCGCTGATTTGTCAGTCCTGCATAACAAAGCATGAGCCTATTTAATACTCAACAGACATTTCAACAAATTTCACATAGTAACGGCTGTACTAAGAGCGCAAGCCAGCAGTAAGCACGGCTGGCATGAAACATAATAAGTTAAGGTTGGGAACATCGCGACCTGCTGTAGCTGCAATGGCGTGGTTATCCCCGTGTTTAACGCCGTGTTTATCCCCGTTACTATCCCCGTGGCTATCCAGCTCATCTCTATCTTCACTTATATTCGGATAACAAGATTCTTATTGTGATTCTTGATATGTTCAATCCAATGTATTGTCTTATATATAAGATCTAGAGACTCATAAGGACCTTATTTTGATAGTATATTTAGTTCCAGGAATGTCCTAGTCCAATCTAGCGATTGGTTAAAAATATTTACAGATATGTTACAATAACCGGCTGATATACTAGAAATGCCTTGGTGATGATGATGATGATGATGATTGTTGCATTCGGATCGAGAGATATGCGGATTTGCCGATAATTGTTGGCTGGACTACCAATACCCTGATCTCCGATATTGAATTTAACCTAATAATTGATCTTCTCTATAGTCATTGGCATTATCTAACTCTATGGTAAATAGGACCAAAAGTGGAAGTAACTTGCCGATATTACAAGGTTGACAGTAGTTTAACGATATCGGCGATTCAGGTCATCTAATGACCGAATTGACCTGACTATATCATAGTAAACGTCAGAGATTTGATATAGGATATGGCCAACGGCAGCAGTAATACACATCATTTAGTGCTTTATCTGATCTACTAACTATCTATTGTTCACACATCGCAGATAGATCTTGCTTCCAAATATTCTTCCATTTCGTCGATATCGGTCATAACTCCCAAGATGCGGAAGACTGCAGCTGAGAGTCTAATTACTTTATGCTAACTTCGTCAAATTACTTGCTATTAAACAGCAGTATTCCAATAGATCAATTGCAATTAATAATTCAACCTCGGGACAATCGTAAGCCATTCCGGCCATTTCTCCGCCATTTCTCCGGCCATTCCAGATGCTCTCGGCCATTCTCCGACCAGTAAGCCACTTCCCATTTCAAGCAATCTTCCCCAGCGTCTGTTACCCGGCAACATGGGGTAGGGGTCCCCACCAGGATGCCAAGTCCCGGTCCCAACAAATCTCCATTCATGCAAACAAGGTTGTTGCCGTGATCTTGATTGATTTATCCAATTTACGAGAGATTATTCTATGGCGGAACCAGTGTCGATTGCAGCTCCGGTCGAGCCTCGAGCTCGCAAATCTATCGATACCGAAATCAACCTCGGGCACTGGATTTACGACTTTGTAGTCTGGATAATGTCGGTGATCTTTGACCTTTTCTTTAGAGAAATCCGGCCTCGAGGAGCTTACAAAATCCCTAAACAAGGAGCTGTCATATTCGTAGCAGGCCCGCATGCAAATCAGTTTATAGATGCGATTTTACTCATGAGACAAGTGTACAATGAGGCAGGAAGGCGTATTTCTTTCCTGATAGCAGAATCGTCTTTGAAGCGTAGGTTTGTAGGACTTTTGTCAAGAGCAACTCAATCTATAGGAGTAGTACGTGCTCAAGACAATACAAAAAAAGCTACAGGAACGATCAGTGTTGATGACAATAATAAACTGCTTGTTCATGGTGAAGGAACGAAATTCACCAAGGAATGCATGGTTAGAGGCCTTGTAGCCTTGCCGTCTTCAATTGGTAATGCCGAAATAGCAGAGATATACAGTGACACGGAATTGATTCTAAGAAAAGAATTCAAAGGTTCAAAAGCTAACGAATTGTTGAAAAGTGGGACTGCTTTCAAAACTGCTGCTCATGTCGATCAGTCAAAGGTTTATCATCGAGTATTTGATCATATACGTGATGGAGGATGTATTGGAGTTTTTCCTGAAGGAGGATCTCATGATCGAACGGATTTCCTTCCTTTAAAAGCTGGAGTTGCTATAATGGCATTAGGAGCTTTGGCGGAATATCCTGATTGTGATGTTAAAATCGTAGCTTGTGGCATGAATTACTTTCATGCCCATAAATTCCGGTCCAGAGCAGTTATCGAATTTGGTACTCCTATCGATATCCCTCGAGAACTTGTAGAAAGGTATAAAGAAGGAGGTGAATCGAAACGAGAGGCTGTTAGAATGGTCTTGGACATCTGCAAAAACGCTTTAAAGTCAGTGACAGTCACATGTCCTGATTACGACACGTTGATGGCAATTCAAGCTGCTAGGAGGTTATACAGTGGGAAAAAGATCCCTCTTTCAATGGTTGTACAGTTAAATCGTAGACTCATGGAGGGTTATACTCATTATAAAGATGAACCACAAATCGTGCATTTACGAGATGCTGTAGCCGATTATAACCGACAATTAACGGAAATGGGCTTGAAAGACCATCAAGTGGAAAACGCTACTTTAAGTATCCCTTCTGTTCTTGGAAGACTCATTTACAGATCACTTAAACTCATTGTTTTACTAGTAGCTTCGCTTCCTGGAATCATTCTCTTTTCTCCTATTTTCGTTGCTACAAGACTGATTTCTCGCAAAAAGGCCCGTGAAGCTCTTAAAGCATCTACAGTCAAAATCCAAGCTAATGATGTCATAGCTACATGGAAAGTACTTGTGGCTATGGGATTTGCTCCTTTTTTGTATACATTTTACGCCATTTTAGCCACATATATTGCCTGGAGGAGTGAATACTTTCAAGCGTGGCGTCCTCTGTGGCTGGTGACTGTGGCTTCTTATATCGTATTACCTTCTATAACCTATTCTGCTCTTGTTATTGGAGAAACCGGAATGGATATCTTCAAGTCCTTACGGCCGCTTGCACTTGCTTTAAATCCTTCGCAAAAGAATACTCTATCGAAACTGAAAAGAACTCGGCGAGAGTTGGTCGTTGAAGTGACGGAATTGATCAACGTATTAGGCCCGGAATTGTTCCCTGACTTTGAAAAAGACAGGTATAAGATGGCAGAATATGCTTCTGAAGAAAATAACCTACATCTGCGTCCAAACTTGAAGAGACATGATTCACATCTTTCAACTACGTCCACAGAATCAACCGATATATCCCGAATCGGCTCATCATTCAATCTTGCCCATATCCCGATTCTAGGCCATCATAGAGGAAGTTCCACAGATGTATCGTCAATATCCTCGGGCCACAGTCGGTCTACATCTTCAAGTTCAGAAGTAGATGCTGAAACTTCTTCTACAAATGATGCCTTTCAAACAGAAGTCAGCAGGCGTATTCATGCCGCGATCTCGGAAAAAAGGAGAAAGAACGAAGAGGAGGAGGAAAGTTAAATTAAATATTTGCATTAATTGAAAAACTATTTCATAGAAGGGGACTAATCCTCGCCAGCAGGAATCTCATCTTCCAAGACTTTAATCAATCGTACTCGTAACTCGGTAGTTTCTGCTCCTTGAAGTACATCGCTTACAAAGTTGGCTTCCACTTCTAGTTGAACCATTTCAAGTGCTCCTTTTATAACTCCTGCCAAAATATTCGAATACCATAGTTCTCGATATGCTCTTCCGTCGTCTGGAATCTCTACAAATTCCGCCAGAGGATTCTCGTCGAAAATAAGACTGAATTGCTTACTATCAGCAGTCCAGTTGTCTATAGTAGGAGTGATATTAAGGAAGATTTTGAACCCGATTTTCGATACAACTTCGGCAGTATCTCGGAAACTACTACATCTCCCGGTTCCGGATTTAGCCAGGAAATCCTCTATTAACCGTAACCCGATATTATACCCCATTTTATCCAGTTGTTTGTTGACTTGGCTGTAATCTCCTTCGAAATCTTTACATAATTGAGCCACGATGGATCCATAAGTTAACGTGACCAATTCGGCATTCTAATGAGCATGACAAAGATCAAACAAGATGACTTACCACTTTATCCACTCGATTCTTCCATACATCTTCTCCTATAGCCTTCAAAGACTTTGACATTTTGCAGTAAAGTCAAAGGTGAGCTGACAAAGAGCCTTATATAATGATTACCAATTGATGACAGTACATCTAAAAGTTTTACCCCTTTTTGGAATACACTCAACATGTAAATCTATCCATTCATAAATACATTAAAGCTACAATGACTATCCACTCAATTCATCAATGAGCGATTGAAAATTGCCTACTCCAAGTCTCTGAGCACGTCGAAGACGTCCTATAGCCTCATGATATAACAATGTTTGTTCATCACTACCTTCAGTTTGTAGATTAGCCAAAGAAATCTGGGCTTCGGCAATGTTGATAAGTAATTCTCCATCTTGATCGTTCTCTGCCTTGAGCAAATATTCAATGGCCTTTTCCACCTGTTGTTTGGCTAGATTTCTAGCTTCAACAAGCTCTTCACTCTCATCATCTTCCTCCTCTTCCTCTTCAATATCATTCTCTTCTTCCAGTTCTGCTAAAGAATAAGACGATTTGGCAAGGTAATATTCACCCAATCCGCGGTTTGCTTTGCCTATTATGTTGAAACTATCATCGCTATCATTTGATTTGCCTTTTCCTTTAGGCGTAAAGTTAAGAATTTGCTCCCATCGCGTTTTGCTCCATTCCAGGTATTTTATTCTCACATCGCCGAGGCTGACATCGACGAGTTCTTCAGTGTTTTCATCCTCAAGGAATTGTTCTTGTACAGCACCAATTGCCTCGGCTATTTGTAGCAGCGATTGAACGATATCAAGCTGATCACTTGTATATAAAGATCTTGATTTTGAAGGGTTAGTTTCAGAGTTTCCATTGCCATTTTCAGGCTTTGAATCTTCATCCTCAGGCTTTAAACCATTGGATATTATAAGACTTTCGGCAAGCTCATAGTCGTTTACTGCTTGATCCAGTTCCAAGACCATTGAATTGAGCAGACTGTATCGCTCCGCAGCACTGGCAGATTTCATGGTCTCATCTACCAAGGCTATACGACCTTTAGCACGCGTAAGAAGCAGGTCTGAACTGGAAGGATGATCCACAAGCCCTAAAGACGTCCGTTCTATACAAGCCTCAGCAAACGCTCGACTGGAATCTTCTAGACCACTATTTGGATCCTCACTAGAGAACCGGCCCAATTCCAGTAGAGATTCGGCATAGATATTGTGGAATTCAGCAGGAAGAGAAGCGACGACGCTGGAGTCTTTTTGATCCTCATTCCTTAATATCCGATCACATTCATGAACAATTCCTTGAAGGATCTTTGGACTATCACGAGCCGACTTGCGATACGAATCGAACAATGCCGTCAGCTGGCCCATCTCGTCGTCGGGATCAATCTCATGATCAAACTCCACAGCAACCTGGCTTGGTTCCGATTCGGGGCCGGAATCTGGCTTGGATTTCTTGGCCCGAGAAGCTTTACTCAGTCCTTGTGGTCTTTTCATTATAATATAACCTATTATCGGTTTCTTGATTCAAATTTTAAAGATATTTTTTTTACCCCAGCCCTTTTAATCTTTGAAAAATTCTTGAAATCATGCGTTTTCATTGCCATGGCAGCGCTGTCGCCACACGGGTTATGTAATAAGGCGCCACAAACGCCACATCACGTGAAAAGATGTCAGCCACATATACCCTTTCCCTGAAAAAAATATATATAATGGCCGAGAGCTTAATGGCTGGATCTCTAATTCAAATGCCAGGCCTATTAACTAGTCAGAACATTAAGGATCAGGTCTTTCTTGTAATTGGAGCCTCGGGATTATGTTCCAGCCGAATCCAGGCTATTTTGCAGCATGGAGGAGTCCCGATCCTCATTGCTCCTTCAACCGACTTGTCCTCGAGCTGTATCAAGATGATTGAGGACAATAACATCGAGCATTTGAACCAAGACTTCAATGACTCGGATCTGACAACTCATGGCCGTCGTGACGTCGAATATATCGTCGACGGAGTGTTTGTAGTCAGCAGTGATGGGCAATTAGCAGATCGGATCTACAGCCACTGTCGGCGGCTGAGAATCCCAATTAATGTGGCTGATTCCCCTAAATCATGCACATTTTCTCTCTTGTCTACATATACAGATGGTGACTTCCAGCTTGGAGTGTCAACTTCAGGCAAAGGATGTCGTCTTGCCAACAGATTGAAGCGTGAACTAGTGGCCTCTTTGCCTGGAAATATCTCCAGAGTGTGCACTCGAGTTGGAGAGTTAAGAGAGAGGATAAGAAGGGAAGATGAAGAGAGTATAGAAGAGCTTGGTCAGCAGGATGACGATGCTAACCAAGGTACAGATCTGAATAAGCTTGTACTTGAACATAGACAGACAGCTAAAGATCAGAAAGCTCGTAGGTTAAGGTGGTTGACTCAGATCGTGGAGTATTATCCTCTAGACAAGCTGGCAGAGGTCTCTGTGGATGATTTATCTCACTCGTATCGTAATTATTCTGGAGAGGAACAGGTACAAGAACTACAGCAGAAGACCGGCCGAATAGCCCTTGTAGGATCTGGTCCTGGAGATGCTTCTTTACTGACCTCAGCAGCTTTATCCGCTATCAACGGAGCAGATCTCATTCTTGCCGACAAACTTGTGCCCAGTGCAGTTCTAAGCCTTATTCCAAGAAGAACAGAGGTTTATATAGCCCGAAAGTTCCCTGGAAACGCCGAACGAGCTCAAGAAGAGCTCCTTCAAATGGGTCTAGATGCTCTTAATAAAGGCAAGTACGTAGTCCGCTTAAAACAAGGAGATCCTTATATCTTTGGCCGAGGAGGTGAAGAGTACCGGTTTTTCAGCCAACATGGTTATGAGCCACAAGTTGTGGCTGGAATCACGTCTGCACTATCTGCACCTCTATTGGCAGGAATACCAGCCACACATCGTGATGTGGCTGATCAAGTACTGATATGTACGGGAACAGGACGACGAGGAGCTCTTCCTGACCTTCCTGAGTACGTGAAATCAAGAACCTGTGTCTTTTTAATGTCTCTGCATCGCATAAACCAAGTCGTAAAGGGTTTAGAGGCTAAAGGCTGGGATTTGGCTCTTCCTTGCGCAGTTATAGAGCGTGCTAGTTGTCCAGATCAAAGGGTATTAAGGACTACTTTGAAGGACGTTGCCGAGGCTCTAGAGCAAGTCGGAAGCAGACCTCCGGGGCTGCTTGTTACCGGCTGGAGTTGCGATGTTATCAACCCGTTATTGCCAGGAGAACGGTGGAGAGTTGAAGAAAGGAATCAAGTGGGAAAGAAGGAGCATGAAGAGTTACCAGAGAGGGTTGAAAGGCGAGAAGAGCGATCGGAGAGGGTTGAAAGAGTGAAGCAGGACCAGGCCGCAGGATCAGCTCAGCAGTCTGTTTGCTTAGCTGCGGCTTGATTGTGTACTATCATCAAACCAAAATTTCAGATGCAAAATCGGGTCTCCTGCATCGGAGCTGTGATCCTCCGATATTCATCGCGAGCACTACATACACTACGGGAGGACATGGATTCAATACTTGCATATAATACTAACATAGAATGTTTAATCATGAATAAATAAGATCAAACTTAACGATAACTTGCCGATATTTAGCCGATATCTTACATAAGCTTACATAACATCGCCATTCGCCGTTCATATCTGACTCTTTATTAATGTTTACGCGGAATGCAGCCAACGTGCAATTGGCTCGGCAATCAGCCCGGCAATCAGCCCGAACGTTCAAGACAGGTCCAATAGACAAGCAAATAGCTAAGGTTGCATTTGTATTTGAGTAGGTGTACTCTATCTGTAGATTATACTAACTAGTATTGATGGAGTGCTGATTAGAGGATCGAAGCCTTTGCCTCAAGGAACAGCAGCTCTACAGCTTCTGGACTCTCACAAGATCCCCTGGATCCTGTTGACCAACGGTGGAGGCAGGTCAGAAGCGGACCGAGTCTCTGATTTAACTCACAAGCTTAAAGTGCCGATTTCTACACGGCAGATAGTACAATCGCATACCCCGTTTAAAGACCTAGCTGACAAGTACCACCGAGTACTAGTGATAGGAGGAGATGGAGATAGATGCAGGCACGTGGCACAAGGCTACGGGTTTAAAGATGTGGTTATTTCTGCCGATATCGTCCGGGCAGACCCTACAGTGTGGCCATTTCACCGATTTCAACCATCCGAGCTGGCAGCTTGGTCTGTGGACCGAAACCTCTATGATCAGACATCTGGAGAATCTAAAATCGACGCGATTCTAGTGTTCAATGACCCCCGGGACAACGGGACCGATGCCCAGATAGTCCTAGATCTGCTGTTATCTCAGCACGGCTATTTAGGAACGCGAAGAGACCATTTGGCTGAGCCGCAGAATCCCGAACTTGAATACCCGTCGATCCCCATCTACTTCTCCAACAACGACTTGCTGTGGGCTAACAACTACGCCATTCCCCGGTTTGGTCAAGGGGCGTTCCGGATCCAGGTCGAATCGCTGTACAAAGCGATGACCCACCACGAGCTGCAATCAACCGTCATTGGCAAACCCTTCAGGTACACTTACGAGTACGCCGATGCCGTTCTACGCAAATGGGCCGGCTCTGAACCGACTTCGGGTCATCTCTCGCCCGACGGTAGGGTAATCATGGTGGGAGACAACCCGGCGTCGGATATCATGGGGGCTAATAACTTTGGCTGGGACAGCTACTTGGTACGGACCGGTGTATTCCGTGATGAGGATTTACCGTCGATAGTTGCAAAGCCTACAGCAGTGTTTGATAATGTGTTGCAAGCAGTTCAGCATGGGGTGAGCCGAGCAGAGAGCTCGTAGCCATAGAACTGGTTAACACTACGAGCGCTCTACTGGCTACGCTCATAGATCGCTTACAGTCTACAGTATGATTGTGCAATAAGTGAGTCTAGATAAATATTATAGATCCAATGCCAGTAATAAATATAGTACATGTATCAGACCATATGAAGGTGTAGAGAACAATGCGACGGGAGACGGCCCGACGAATTAGACCTTATTGGCTACGGTCTGTTCTTGTTGAAGTTTGACAGCATTACGTTCATGCATTTGTTCCTTGCAGTTCTGCAGACCCTTGCAGCAATGTTGCTCTAGCAGACGATGCTTTGAGCAGAAATGACCCTCACAAAATGAACAATCTCCTACAAGACTAGGAGCAGAGATGCATTTATTGAATGAGCATCTCTTTCTATTTCGACGAGGAGGGGCAGAGGCAGTGACAGTTGTGGTGAAGTTAGGGTTGGCGGTGGTCAGGTGAAGGGTTGATTCGGAAGCGATGGAATAATCGGCCAAAGTCTTTGAGTTCTCCAGAGGCTTTCCTGCAAATACCAAAGATGATGTAGATGCAGTTATGGATGAGTCTTTTTCTTGCAGCATGGTCAAGATCTCTGATATGGCGCAACTAGGCGATACGTTTAATGTGATAGCTAGTTAGATAAGAAAGTAATAGATAGAGTAAGATCAAAGTGGTGAGCAGAGAAGCTTTGCAGGGCCTCAAAAGAACATTCTGGAATAACCAAATATGTCAAGAGGTTTACATATGCACATATATAGATGTTATATGTTAGATATAAATGTTTTAGGATGTTTCAAGTCACTCGGAGTTGAGAAAATCCCGAGTGACACTTCAACTGATGAGGCGGAAGAGGCATCAGATAAGCAGCACCGCCACCCATCAACCATAACCAACAAACAAATATTCAAATAAACGGCCAGAATAAACAAAATCCAAGAGCAATAACAAAACCATTAATCATTTATACTTACAAGTTCCGGACACGGATTTGACTGAGATTTGTACAGACATGATATGATAAGAGACAATAGGCAAGAGGCGGATACGATGGGAGGACAAGGATACACAAGGTATTAAAGATTAAGTATTAAGGAGATAGATTATTAAGTCAGTATGAGTGTGAGTATGATAGTAGACGGCAGTGCAATACACAGTACTGACAGATAGTATAGTGGAGTTGTAGAGTATAGAGTGTCGAAGAGTAAGTTGAGTATTTAAGATAACTCGGGGAGATTGAAACTGGGCTAATTATATAGTTAATGACTAAATTATGGTGGGTGATTAATTGCTGGAACTAATTGATACAGTTTCCGGGTTGGGTGGGGTTAGGGAATAGGATTAGGGATGACGGGGATGAAGGGAGTATAATTAGGAGGTCAGTATCGAGTTAGATAGCGTCATAACGAGTCAATAGCTGGTCTGTTGATCACTTGGGTCAAATGATCTTATTGCTAACAATTTGCTATGTTTCATCCCGAAATCATTAAAGGCGTACGCTACTACGGACTCGTACTACGGATTCGTACTATGGGCTCAGTACGGACTCTACGGAGTTTCTTACCCAACTACTTGAAGGGGTTAGTCGATTTATATCATTCAATCGTCAAACTCCCGATAAGTCAGCAAACTATATTAAATTGATTAATTGATTATTTGACGTTGTCAGCAGACATCTTTTCTGAAAATGCCACGATAAGTAGATGTTGATTGGCCTTAGTGAGTCAGTAGTGTACACTGTACACTGTAGACCCTACAGAGTATACAGTGATATAACTTCAAGTAGTAAGCAATAGAAGTAGACAAGACAATAGAAAGTGGAGTACAGTAGAAGCTTCTAGTAACTCAGCAACTCAGCAATTCGAATAGCATTAGATCTGGGAATCTTCATGCAACGTATATTACAAGTTTTTAGAACCTATTAATAACTATCTTTACATTTGATAATATTAAGCTCCGCATGATGTCCAGGATAGTTAACTAATAGACATTCAACGGTTACGTGGTGATGGGTGATGAAAGTTCAAGTCTCAAATCACCGCAACCACTTTCCAATCTTGGCCATCCACGAGATCCCTCATTACGTTATCAATAAACATGTTATTACGAAAGCCCAGCGAAAGTGAGGCTGTTGGATTTGTCAGTTAGTTCAGCTAGTTCAGTTAGTTCAGCTGGTTCAGTTAGTTCAGCTAGTTCGGTTCAGCATCTCATCCGCATCGTCTCGCTCATGAGCAGCTGATGAGCTACGCAACTTACGCCCACTCTCTCCGGAGGTTAGGTTACGGAAACCGACGGAGAACGGATCCTGAAACTGAACTCATGAACTCTTTAAACTCAAATCATTCAGTCAAATATCCGAACTAACCAGACTGATCGATCTGTCAAAATACAAACCTTAGTTTATCCCTGCCAAACCTGCTTCAAGCAGCGATCGTGAGCCGCAGAGCTGACGATCGACCCTTACCCTTATTGCCGATGACTGCGTATACTGGCACGGGCACTGGCACTGGAACCGTTGGCGCTGTTGTTTGCGTTCTGCATGCCTGGCACTGTACTACACCGGTACCACCATCATTTGTGGATTAGCTCGAATAAAGTTATCTTCACAGGTCGAATCTGACTGGCTCTCTCATCGTCAGATCTTATTACCCTCTTTATTCAACTCTTCTTCTTACTGTCACATGATCATGGGGGATTTGGAGAAGCTCGAGAAAAATGGAGGAGACTTTGTTGGACGCGTTGTTATCGATGAAATCGATGTAAATAGCAGACCACTTGCTCAGTTTGAAATCGAGCGATCGAACGTTTCAGTGAGGTCCTTTTCCGCATCGTCCTTCTCTCTTCATTCACTTATAGCCATCTTCCTTCCAACAGGATATCCACACAGCGTCAAGGTAGATTATATAGATTATCAGATCTATGATTCCATTCAGGCGTTTTCCAGCTCAATTGCTTCTTTATTTGCAAATCGAGCAGTTTTAAGTGCTGTTGGAGTGGGAGACGAGACTGCAACTTCGACTTCAGCCCTTTTCATGAAAGTAGTTCAAGAAACCGTCGGTCGCGTTGGAACTATTGGATTTGCTTGGAAGTTTGGAAGTGCTCTTGAACCGGAATGTAAGAAATATCGGTTCATGGCCGATATCGTCAATGATAGTGCTATTCTATTCGATATGCTGTCGCCTTTATTTCCTGCCAGTAGAACAAACAGGCTTATAATGCTGTGTGTATCAGGTATTTTACGTAGCGTCTGTGGGGTTATGGCCGGAGCCTCGAGGACGGCTTTAACTCAACATTTTACCGATCCTGTAAGAGGCTCAATAGCAGATGTAAATGCTAAAGATCAGTCGCAAGAAACTGTCATTTCATTAATGGGGATGTTAGCAGGATCTTTAATCGTTGGAATGGTTCATGATGAAGGGTCTACTTCTTGGTTAGTTGTGATTTTCTTTCTTATTATTCATCTATGGACGAATTATCAGGCGGTTTCAAGTGTTGTTATCTTGTCAATCAACCGTCAAAGAGCTAATATTTTATTCTCCGATCTCGTAAGGTCTTTGCACGATTTCGACCGCATTGTATCGGTGGATATAGACCCAAAGCACGCGCTTTCAAAACTCATTCTTTCTCCACGAACAGTATCTGAGCGTGAACGGATATTGGAGCCAGATGGATTGCTTAGATGGCATAATGGAGAGGTCGTTGGTCATGCATACTTTACAGGGTTCTCTGATATTATCAACTTGATAGGTCCTAATAGAGTGCCTACATTATTAGATGCCTGCCAAGCTCCTTCAAGTGGTTATATCTTATGGTATTCAATGGCTAGTAATAAGGCTAACGTAAGAATCTGTCTTGTTGAGTCAGAAGCTCAAAACGATTTGAAAGCTTGGGTCCATGCTTTGTTAATAGCTCAGGCTTTAAGAGCTTCTCCACAAGAAGACCCGATCTCGGTCATAATAGAAACCCGCCAGGTACTTGACAAATTGTTTAAACAGGATTTGGCAAAGATTTTATCTCTGGCAGGATGGGATACTGAGAGATATGCTGTACAGACTGATGCTCAATCCAGTATAAGGATCACCCAAGTTGATGAAATGGAGTAGCCGTCTAGCCGTCTAATAGAGAGTTTGTGTCAATACGAGCAAAGAGACCCTTAGTAGGCTGCCAATGATATTGTGATATGATCTCAGAGACGATATAGGCAAATCTATTGTCTTCGTCTCAGGTCTTGACGGCAACGACGGGCGGCCGGGACTGCTCTAATACCCTAACCCCCAAATCACTAACTTGATTTCACACATTTCTAATTCAACTTCCATGAGCGTCGGATCAGGTAGCGATGCCAAAAACTTGGTAACGCAATTAAAAAAACAAGGATTGTTTGATGAGATTCGAAGAGATCTATTGCAACAATTTAAAGATAGTGTATGTAAAGTTTGCTACGAATAATTCTAACAAGTGTACGAATGACAATTTAAGGGATGCCATTCAAAAACTCGTTGATGATGAAGCTGCAAAAGACCCTGGGCTTGTTAAACGAGATCGAGGCAAATCGGCAGCACTTTTAGAGGGAGTCATCAGTAGACAAGGACATGATGCGAGGCAGGGTCAAGAGCCGGCGTATAATAAAGTGACTGAGTATATCGACAGTCATACAGTTGGTTCTGAGGAATTGAAAAAGAGAGTTGAATTGATGATTCGGCAGCAAGTTGACAAGGCAGATGATAAAGAGGTTAAAGATGAGGAATAGTAACCAGTGAACTCAACTGTGAACGGCTGATCAGTTAACTACTGTTGGACAGCCATGGCAATATTCATGGTCAAGCTAACGTTCAGGTAGGGGACCTTCAGTTTGATTGGAATGGATTGGAAATGAAGTTATCAAGTTACTTAATAAGAGCCTTTGGAATCATGAATGTCTTGTATGAGATCGTTTAAAACGTATGAATCACTTTGGAGAACGTTTAGTCAGAATCTTCGGCCATTCATCACATTCAAGACTGCTGTCTAGCTCCAGAATTCTCCAGAATTCTCCAGACTTTCCCCACAGAAGTTACAAGGTTCACTCATAGCACTCGTCGACTGATAATCTCTTCCTATCCCTGGAGTTTCATGGATTGGATTGGACTTGGATGATATTGAAGCCATGCAGCAATTATAAATGGACAAGGTTGTTCAATCTTGGCATGCTAAACTCTGTTGCTCTAACGTTGTATTTCCACTTGATTTAAGGGTTACATGTTGTATAAGTTTGTCTTGTAAGGGCTCAATTAGCTCTTTCGTGGAGAGCCGTTGCAAATAAACTCAGAATATCTGCCAAGGATTGTGAAAGTTATTCTGGAGCTACCAAACTTATTTGCTAATCTGCTTGCTTTTCAAGAATCCAAAACCACAGCTAATGAGCGATTCATCCAATTAACCGATAATATTAATTTACGGAATTTGAGCGGCCTATGCCGATCTTGAATCGCCTTAAATAATTTAGTACAACAATTGTTATCTCTCGGCTATTTATTCTGATAAATCTGCTAATCCCGTTGCCCAATTAGCTATAAATTGCGACCAATTGTGCGATTTACAACCCAATCCGCACTCCCTAACCCCTATCCAGACGAATCGATAACAACCTTAACTAATTTAAGCCCGAGGCCAATCCAACCATCTTATTTGCTATTTTCCAGGATTATTCGTATTTAAGAGTCTTAATTAAGACTGTAGAATAGAATTGATTTTAGAATTCGCTAGATCTTGACTTGCTGTCTATTTGCTGGCATTATGAAATTGTCTTTTATTATTACAGCTTTGGCTGTGGAGGCAGTTGTCTTACCTAGTTTTGAACAAGTTCTTCAGATTGTTCCTTCATTAATCGACAATAAAGACTCGAATGAAAACACCCATGGAATTGTTTCTCCTCCTGCAGATGAACAATGGCCAGGAAAACCCCTCCCCTTGATCTCTTCAGAGGCTTTACAAGCTTATATCAATCAACCGGCTATTGAAGCTAGAGTCGACAAGTTATTTGGTTTGGCCGAAAAAAGTTTGAAAAAATTCGGTCATCCTACTAGAGTTATTGGTTCCAAAGGTCATTATTCGACTTTGGGCTATATTCAAGGCAGCCTGTATAAATTGTTTGGTTATTATGACATATCTCTACAGTTTTTCAACACTGTAGTAAGTAATGTTAGTTCATACAATCTGACGATAAATGGTGTTGAAGCTTCTTCTGTTGGAGCATTTCAATTGACTCCTCCTACAAAGGGTAAAAAGGTAGTATCAGGCCCTCTTGTTTTAGTAGCCGACCAAGGCTGTAATGCAGAAGATTTCCCTGCTAGTGTCAAAGGATCGATTGTTCTTATTGAAAGAGGAATTTGTTCGTTTGGAACCAAGTCCGATCTAGCTGGACAAGCTGGTGCTTTGGCGGCTGTAATCTACAACAATGAACCTGGTGAACTTAGTGGTACGCTTTCTGGAGTGTTACCACATCAAGTGGCTACTTTGTCATTGAATCAAGAGGAGGGATTAGTTTACGTCAAGCAATTGAAAGCTGGAGCTAATATCACTGCTTCTGCTTTTGTAGATGCCGAGGTCGATACTATTCATACGTATAATGTATTGGCACAATCAAAGCTTGGAGATCAAGAGAATGTGGTCATGTTGGGTGCACATTCCGATTCTGTCACTGCTGGTCCTGGCATTAATGATGATGGTTCAGGAACTATTTCTTTGTTGGAAGTAGCCACTTATTTAACCAACTTTAACCTTACCAATGCCGTACGTTTTGCTTGGTGGGCTGCTGAAGAGGAAGGACTTGTAGGCTCAGACTATTATGTTGCTCATTTACTTCCTGAAGAAAATCTCAAGATCAGATTGTTCATGGATTATGATATGATGGCTTCTCCTAATTACGCTTATCAGGTCTATGACGCCAATGATAAGACCAACCCTCCTGGATCTGGAGAGCTGAAACAATTGTATGTTGATTTCTATGAGGCTGAAGGTGTCAATCATACATTTATTCCATTTGACGGTAGAAGTGACTATGATGGCTTTATCAAGAACGGAATCCCTGGAGGAGGAATTGCTACTGGAGCTGAAGGCATTAAAACTGAGGAAGAAGTGGAGCAATTTGGAGGTATTGCTGGAGTACAATACGATCAATGTTATCATCAATTGTGTGATAATACTACGAACTTGGACTATGATGCGTTTGTCCTCAATACTAAGCTTATTGCCCATTCCGTGGCTACTTATGCTCTCTCTCTAGAGGACTTTCCTCTTCGACAACCTTTGAATGAGACAGTTGAAACTTTGGCCAGCCCAAAGTTCAAGTATCATGGCTCCAAATTGGTTTATTGATCTAGAATAACCGCAAACTAAATAAGAATAGACCAATGTATGTATGAATCCTGCCGATATTGACAGATATCGCCATGCCAGCTAATACACGTTGATATCGAGGCCCATCTCGCTGATATAGACGGTTCTTCTCACCAATATCGCTAGCCTACCCAACTAATATACTTTTAACCCTATATTACGTAGCAATTGACTCTACAGATCTACTATTCAGCTGATCCTGTGGATATTCATTTGATATTGTGATTAGCGATTTTTCAGCCGATATTAGTCAGCAGTACATAAAATATCGAGACTCGACTCGCTCGACTCGATCTTCCTGTCCTTACTATGTACGATAATAGGGTACGACATAGAAGCGGAGTGGATCGAAAGGTGCCGTATTCTAATAGTTCGTCCGGGTTTGGCAGTTTCAACACTCTACGAGAATCCCTGACGTCAATAACGCCTAATAGCAATGACCCTTTTTCAGTCGATTCTATGAGGAGCTCACTGTTGAGCCCTGTCGTTCAGCATCACGACGATTCAGATGTCATGATGGTTGATGCTCCTTGTGACCCGGTAATTCCAGAAGTCGATATGAAGGATGTATTTGAAGAAGTACGGCAGGAGATTGTGCCAGACATACAAGAGACCCCAATAAGTGAACCACAAAGTCCTCCTGAACCACTTGATAACCCGCTTAACACTGACACTTTTACTCAGGCTGACAATTCCACTCAGACTGATGCTTCGATTCTATCTCTAACAAAACATATCTTTTCTCCAACCCAGTTAGGAGTGGATTTAGCACAAGAAGGAGCCAAACATCCCTCTCCACCTACTATTCAAGATCTTCACCCTCTTATCCTACCAGCTCCGACATTATCATGGATCTTTCAGAATGGTAATTTCCCTTATGTTATTAGTACTTATATGCAAGGATTTTTCAACGTCAGCATTCTCTCTCTTGCTATATACAGTGTGCTATCAGCAGTGCGGACATTTTGGCGAGACGTCGACCATAAAATGGTAAAGCATATGACCCGGTTGAACGCTGAGATCTCACGATGTTCACGACTTTATATAACAAACGGTTGTAGGCCCGATTTACGCGCTCCAGCCTTGGAAGCTGAATGTAATCAATGGGAATTATGTATGGATCAAGATCCAAGAGGAATTGGACGCACCAAAGTTATAGCCGAGACCTTAGCTGAAATTCTCAATGGATTCGTGGATAATTTGAGCTATAGAACCATTGGACTTGCTGCGTTGATTGCATTTATATGTTTGTTTCTTGCAAACTTGGGGTTCGGCTTTTATAGAGCAAAGTCATTATTACGAGATCAACGGCACCAAAATGAGATCCAACAGGTCAAGAATCATGAAAATAGAGTTCCATATGCATCACTAATGGAAGGTGAACCGAGATATATTGGACGAGGTTGGCAAAATCAACAATTTCAGGCTGTCTTTCAACCGACAAATGGTTCAAATGGCTCATGGTGAAGCAATATGATGCTATTTGAATCTACAGTCGTGACGATACATCGTCAGACCTCTTATTTATACTAGCTTAGCTGAACAGCTCAGCCTATATTATGTACTATTTATACTATTTACAAGGCAGAATCAACGACGGAATCCAGACAAAGTGCCAAATCCATGATCTCGTAAATTCTGAGGAAGTCTGGATTCAACCAACTGCCAATCTATAGAATTCCACAGATTCTCAACATATCTTCGTTTTCCGAAAATGCCATAGTCGTTCAAATAGGCATGCTGCCACATGTTGACGTTAAGAAGAGGACGTAGTTCTGAGATCACAGAACTTCGAGGCGCTTGTTGAGAAAGCCAACTCCGAGGAGCTCCTGTACTAGAAGTATCAGTATAGCCATGAGAACTAGGAGTGGCCCAATTGTATGTATTTAATAGATATACCTGATTGTCATTGGTCAAAACAAGCCATGTATAACCATTTGAAAACATTGAAGTCGATTGGTTGATCATTAATTCACGGAATGAAAGAAAACTGTCGAAAGTCTCGAGAATAAGTCGTCCCAGAAGCGAATCTTCGGCAGGACAATTAGGAACCTCAGTTGAAATGTCCACATGATTATATTCTTTGGAATCAGGATCCATAGGCGATACTATAGCATTTGGATCACTCGATTGTTTGATTGCTTGAAAGAAAAACTGGTTATTGTACACCTGAGATGCATAGAATCGTAAGGCATGATTGTCAGGATTACTTGACAGAATTTCAAAAGGAGTCAATGATTCTGCTGGAGTTCCTTGTTAGCAACAAAGCAAACAACTTTTATTACGGCAACTCACCCTCGGTTAAAACGTTTAATTGGTCTATAGCAAACGTTTGATATTGATACCAAGCTGTGTCGAGGCCCTTTGGGCTGTAGAGTCCCGGAATGCCTTTTTCTTTGGACAAATGCGTCATTTCGGGCACTGAATGAATGGTCCGAACTGATCTTATACATTTCAACCCGACAGAAGGCCGAGTAGCCAAACAAATGCCGGATCGCACCGAAATGCTCGAGGCTTTTTTCACTGCGCTGGTGAGCCTATTCATGTTGAGAGAGAGACGATTTTTCATTCTCAAATATTCTTTGGGACATAAAAAATAAAAATAATACAAAATAAATGAAAATAATAATTTTAATTCTCGCCGATATGGTGAGAAATATCGGTTAATACTCTTAAGCATTCTAATATTTCATAAATCATCTATCTAAGAGCCTCGTCTTTTCACCTTTAAACTCTTGACTCGTCCCAATAATCCAATCTTTTCAGTACCAACAGGCGAAGTAGTCACTTCTTCAGTCCCTTTAACCCAACTAACAACATCTGGTGAAGAGACTTTTCGTTCACTAGGAGTAGAGGAACTACGAACTAAAGGTTCAGTGAGGTTGTTGGCAGCATTTCCGTTGATGCTGCTGATATTAGGGACCTTGGAAGCGTCGCTTGGACGTCGAGGCGCAGCATCTTTTCCTCGAAGCTTCTGAACAAGGGACTTTTTGCGGGATAACCCTTGGATTTTGGCCTCCTCAGAGGTCGTGATGGCCGTTCGAGAAGCAGGAGTTCCTTCAAGGAATGTAGAACTGCCTAATCCCATGGTAGTATCTCCATGAATAGGATTGGCTTTAAGAGAAGCATCAAAAGTGGTGATAGCAGGTGCTGCAGATGCAATGCGTTGCTTGTTAGCAGCAGACTGGTTAAAGTCGGAATAAGCTTCTTGATCGGATCGGCCCAAGATGTTGTTCTCAGTAGCAAACCGGTCTCTGTTAGGATCGACTCCAGAGATAGTGTTATTGGCTCCATCAATGGGAAATGCCATGACCGGAGCTTGTTTAGTGTTTTTGTTACGATGAGGAGTGCAAGCATCAAAGGGACCATCATGATGAAACAATCCAGGGCCAAAGAAGCCCGTGACATCTAGTTTATCAATGGTATCTAGAGCAGCAGCCTTTTTGGGGCGGGTAGTAGACGTTGCCGTACGATGTTCTTTGCCATCTTTACGATGATGATGGTGATGACGTCGGCGTTCTTTCTCATCTTTAGATGACGATGAATATTTATCACGACGATCTTTCTCATCTCGGGAGCGGTGATGTCTAGAGGACTCTTCCTGTCGTTTATAAGTAGGAGCAACAGCAGGTTCCATTGCTGAAGATTCTGAGTTTGATCTACGACGCGTGGATTGACGTTTCTCAGGTTTTAGAACGGCGTAACGATCGGGTTTCCTCTCTGAACTAACTGGAGCCGAAGGTCTGCGCGACTGAGATTCAATACCGTGCTTATCAGGACTGGAATCTTCCGAAATCGTCCGTCTCAACTCTTGAGGCGAAGGTGCTTCTAAGAAAGGGTTTGTAGATTTGCGAACTGTGGAATTTGAATGACCTGTTGAATATTGACGTCTGTTGTTAGTGAGTTAATTAGAAAGGAGAGCAATAATGGTGTTAGAAAAAATATGGTGGTCTAAACTCTATTCTGACCTGCAGAATACGATAAGTATCAAGTAAAAGTGCGGAAAGACGCGAAGTGATACAATCAGTTCTCGACATTAATTACAAGTCCAAATGGGGCATAATATGAAACGAGACCACATTTGTGCAGATTTTATCCACATTTAAACAAGGGGGCGGTAGGGTAAAAGAAAAAGAGGGAGGTGGGACAAGTTTACAAGGATAAACAGAGCAAAGTAGGGAGAAGAGTTTAAGAGCTGCAGCTGTAAGTGAATAAGTCATAGTCATAATAATAAAGATAATGATAATGATAATAGCATATACTATCATCAAGCTGACTATCAATGATTACTTCTGACTCAGTGAGGCAGGACAAATACGTCATCAGCTCAGCCCATGAATTACGCACCAAACTCCCAAGTTAAGCGAGACAAAAATAGAAGCCAATAAATAATGAAGCGAAAAGGGATAGGCTCCGGAGGGGTCCGGAGGGTGAGAGTTAAGAGTTAAGAGTGAGAATATTTGTGAAGGAGAGACGAGAGTGCAGAGCAAATAGATGAAAGTATGGTACTATCTTGTAATTAAGAGAGTGAGACAGAAAGAGGGGTAGAACTGTGAGGTTGACAACAGAAATATGAGACCTCAGTTTGATTGTTTGATAGTTGATAGTTGATAGTTGATAGTTGATAGTTGATAGTTGATAGTAGATAACTGATAGCTGATAGTTGATAGTTGATATATTCAAGCTGATGCTTGATTGTACTTACCTTGAAAACTTTTCATTCTGGGTACTATTAGATCTTGACGGTCGGGATAGATTTGTATCTGAAGTATTGTACAATCCCGAATATGGAGGAGGAGAACCACGTAGAGATGGTCTATCAAAGACTTCAACACTATGAGATCGTGGCTCTTCTAAAAAAGCATTCCTAGTAAGTCTAAAAGACTGAGCAGCTTCTGCAGTAGAAACTGTATCGTCAAAAGGACTTCTGATTGGAGGGCTGTTTGTTCTAGCATATAAAATAGTTGATTTTCGAAAAGGATTATTCGAAGAAAGAGTTGGTAATGTTTGAGCATGCTGAACTGGTTGAATAGGTTGAACTGGAGCATATAAATCCGAACCCATGGACCGGTTAGAAGCGGAAGAAGCTGATCTGGAATCCACATAGCCGTTTATAATGGAAGTATTGGAATGACTTCCATCACGGACCTCATAAAACCGCCTAGAACCCACTGATGCTTCTGTTGCAACAGGGTATAAATTCTCGGTTATTGACATTGGCGGTGTAAGTTGTAAAGTGAAAGTCAACCCAGAGTAAGGATTCTAAGGAAGTAGTGCCTAGTTGGGAGCTAAATAGGAGCTAAATAGGGGAGCTGAAGGGTCAGGGAGTTCGGGAGATTGACAAGCGACAAATGAAATAAAATGAAATAAAATGAAATAAAATGAAATAAAATGAACAAATGGTTTCTGAACTGATATTCTGATGTTTCTGATGGTATCTGCTCGTATCAGGACTTTTGACGATACAGTCAATGATAACAGCTGCAGATCTGTTAAGTTATTGATACTATTTATATGAAATAAACACAATGACAGTGTTGAGAGTGACGTTGAGTAACTTGAGTGAGGTTACGCAGCAGTGACAAATCAAGGAGACGAAAGAAAAAGGAAAAATTAAAGGAGATTTTTGACAGTAATCCCGAGCTATAATTAGTAGAAAAAGATATTGGAGCGAAGAAGTAAAATATTGAAAAAGAAGACAGAATAGCAATAAATAAAAAAGGCAATAAATAAAAAGCCAACAAATATTGTGTTAACCATAAACTCTATGTAGACGGAAAACAGTAAAAAGTTACTACAAAACGCTAATTGGATGACCAGTAGAAGCAGCAGGTTAAAACTATCATGTTGCGATCTAAAAGCGAGTGAATTTAAGGCCAATTGCGAATTGCGTTTGGATCGGTCGGGCTTTACTAAGCGAGACTCGATTCCTGATTGCGTTATAAACAAATAGATCTTTTTAGCTTTAATTAAAGTTTAATCCTGTTCTGTTTTTATTATAGGTACAAGAACCTGTGCTGGGACTCGAACTCTAATACAGGTCTTGGATAGCTGTTCTGGGTAATTCTAAACAGATATTTAGATTAGTCTCTAGGAGGATGTGAATTGATTAGATGAGTAGATGCTTGGCGTAAGGTACTATGCAGTGATAGATTGGCAAGAGTGGGGAGATTTCAGAGCTGATGGATAAAACTTAATGTCTCCTGAACTGCGTCATTTATCTTGTTTTATCTCGATAATGGATGTACTTGGAGATCTTAATACAGTTCTAAAGATGGAGATCAATTCGATCTACAAAGAGGGTCAGGATCTTGTCATGATTGCTATTAAATAGTCTAAGGGCTCCAGGGGTTGTAGACAGTAGAACTTCAATAGACTAAAAATCTTGCCAAGTTCAACATCGTCGCTCAAGACTAATATATCTGCCATTGGAGTAGCATAATGGCAGCCAAGCCTTTAGACGATAATCAAGTCTAATACTGCTGAGCACTCTCCGTTCACGATATTGATATGGCCATTATAGTATCGTGAACAGTTTATTGCTTGTACTGCTAATCCTGTCAATCCTCTAGACTGGAGACTCACAGTCTGACTCTAGCTCTATGAATGTGTTACAATTCGTATATTGAATACTATATTTGTCATTGCAATAGTCAACAGTGATCTTCTTTCTCTTTGTTTACAATCTTTGCATCCTTAGCCGCATTCATTGTTAACTCGACCTCGGCCGATCATAACCAATCTCTGCACTTGCTCCCAATTGGTCTAGTCCTGACTCCTGACTCTTTACTCCTGAGTCAACACTAACCCTGAATCGACAAGATCATCACTCTGTCAACATGATTCACATCAATGAGCTGTTGCAATCTGAACTATAGGAATCAAACTACACACTCACTTAGTGCGTTACCTCCATCGCTAACAACTTCCATCGCTTCAGCACAATGCCAAGATTCTGTCTGCTCTAAATTGTTAACCCCTGTCCCTGGAACTCCCAACGGCTAATAAGTAAATCTCAGACCGGATCCACTCTGTCAATCATCGATCGTATCCTGAGAGATGGCCAAAGAGCTCCCCTGCTCCCCTAAATTCTCTACTGTTTCCAATTAGTACAGGGTGAATGATATCCTTTAGCTGACTTTTCTGCTCGTCTGTATCTGAGCTTGTTCAAAGTGTCATGACGTACTTTAACACTTTGTTACAATGTACGCCTTTCATATTAACGATTATAATCTTCTTTCTATTGACCCATCGATCGGTAAAATCCCTGTCCGACAATCTACAGTCTCGGATAGTCAAATTGTTATTCAATTCCACAATATGCTGTTCGTTAATAATATTGGAATTGGTGCTATGCGAGACTGGCAATTGGCTTGATCCTGATTCAAGGCTTGTAGCTTGGAAAATATGCACTTTTTTACTATCTATTTTGCTTGTAGCTGTTCTACCAGTTGCCGAGCTTTATCTATTTTGCAATCCAAATAATCGCGCCAAAATCGTTATTGTTGCTTGCTGCTTTGCCATTTGGCTTTATTTATTCTATCGGTTGGGCGATTATATTCCCTTGGTTGCACAAACAGCGACTGTAACAATGTCTTCATTGGGAGAAGAATCGCTGGCTCGACTGGCAGTCATTGGAATCACGATAATGGGGATTTTATCTGGATTCGGCGCCGTTTCCGCTCCATATTCTACATTTATTAACCCTCCAAGGCATGTCTCTGCTCAAGATATTGACCGCATGCAAAGAGCAATAAATACCACTGACGATCTGCTTAGAACCAAGTCTTCTTCGCTAAGATCTTTGCAGCATCGAATCAGAGAGAAGGCTTCAATGTCAACTACAAATCTCATGATGAAAATGATGACAACCTTCCGAGGAGGTGATGATTTGCACCATGAGAGGTCTTCTTTAGAACTGGAACTTGATGCTTTGAATAAAATGAGATCGGCTTTGGATAGAGATCTTCAAGATATCAAGTCTCGGTATAAAAGACAGATCCAAGGCCAAACACCTGTTGGACAAATCGTAGCAAAAGCTTATTATGTCTTTGATTTATACTGTATTTATCGGCTTTTCATGGTCTTGATCTTAAGGAATCCTCTGTGGAGGCATTCGCGGTCTGCTTCTTCTTCTTCTTCTACTTCATCGTCTTCTATTACATCTGACGCCTTGGCCGTATCATTGGCCCATGTAGCATCATCAATGTCAAGTCAATTCGATGTAGAAGGCTGGACTAGCCAGATTTCGTTCGGATTATCCGGTCTTGTATTCATGGCCTCTCTTTCAAGTGTTTGGGCCACATTCAACTACTTGACAAAAGCATTTCCTTGGCTGAAACCGTCTGGAGGAAGCCCTGGATCCACTACAGGCTCAGGACTAGGACTATTAATCATCTCTCAACTGGTGGGAATCTATACAATCTCAACTTCCTTGTTGCTGAGAAGTAATCTTCCAAAGGACATGTCTACAGCTATAACAAAGGCATTAGGGACTCCTTTAGACACGGACTTTGTAGATGCTTGGTTTGACACGATGTTTGCTGTGGTGGCTATAACCGCCGTGGTGGGATTATGGGTTGCAAGTCGGTATCGAGATGATGATTTATTGTATGATGAAGAGGAGCTTCTCGAGGGGAAGTTAGCATAACATTGGTACAGGACATTATACATAACTCTGCTGCTGAAGGTATTCGGAAATCTCGACTAATTTCTCCAGTCGGTCCTTACGGATACTATTCTTTTGAATGGGCAATTGACGGATACTGACGGATCCTTCGTTGAGCGTCCAAACATCATTTTTCGAATTTAGCAAAGAAACAAGTTGTTCGGCTGACGTTCCTTCATAACCTAAATACTCTCGCAATCGAGCCAAATCAATACTAAAGAATCCTGTTCGAATCTTGTCGTAGATCTGGCTTCTATATTTCTCCACAACGGCTTTTCTTAGAGTATTTAGAGCTTCATGGTCTCTATAATTAATTGGTTGGTAAATGACTTTGTAGTTTTTGGTTTTAATGGCTTCAAAATATTGAGCCAGTGCTTTGATTGTACTTGATCCGTTCAAATCAGCCCTTTCGAGTAGATATCCTGCTTCGTTTTCGTGTCCAAAATATAATAAAGTCCAGAAATATGTGCAATAGTAGAACTCCAGGCTTTGTAACTGGTTGACATCAAGGCCCCTTTTGATTGCTGCTACGCGCAAGCTTTGCTGAGGTTCAATTGCCATCAGATGGTCTAATAATGGCTTGTAATCGGGAGTAATTAGAGATTCGATGAATTGAGGGGAAACATCTAGAGTTCCACCTTGAAGGAGCTCACAAGCAGCTTGCATAGTGTAGATGGCTATTAGATAGTAAACCAGCAAGAATAGATGAAGAGGTTATGAAGAGATTATGAGGAGATTATGAAGAGATTAATGAAGGAAATTAATGATATTAAGTGAGCCGTAATCAGGACGTGAAGAGAAATGTTAGAGAGTTTGGTCAGTGAGTTGGGAAGATGTAGCACAGAAATAGGACAGGAGGATGGGACAGGAACAAATAGATAGAACAGAGAACGTCTAATCAGACTCCAGACGGAGAAAGCTAAATGGAAGGTTAGTTGTAGAATATTCCAATTGTCCTCATATGGTAATAACCAATTGATCTAATATATACCGGAATTCAATGTTAATGCCAATTGTCAAGTTGTATTCTACAGGACAATCGGCGGAACGCGGACGATGAGCTAGAACAGAAATTTGATGATCCGACCCTATATGGAACAGAATTATTAAAGAAAAGAGTATAGAGCACAATTCAATGCTAATTACTGTCAGCTCTATCAGCTCTATCAGCTCTATCAGCTCTATTAGCTCTATTGACTCCTACAGCTTAATCTCCTGGCACAGTTCTGTAATTGACAGAAATCTGAATTTCACCTCAGCTACTTTAACTCCCAACGCCCACCTACCTTCTTCACCCTGCCACGTAACATGGAATCCAACAATGGGTTGGTACAGAACGTGCGATTGCTGCTGAAGGTGGCGATTCTAGCGTCAATTGCCGGTGCAGCCATCAGTTCTCGGTTATTCTCGGTCATCCGGTTTGAAAGTATTATCCACGAGTTCGATCCGTGGTTCAATTATCGAGCTACAAAGTACCTTGTCAACAATGGATTCTACAAGTTTCTCAATTGGTTTGATGATAGGACATGGTACCCGTTAGGACGGGTTACAGGAGGAACTTTATACCCGGGGCTTATGGTAACAAGTGCTGCTATTCACAATTTCCTTCATAGTACCGATATGCCTATTGATATCCGAAATATATGTGTTTTACTGGCTCCGGCATTCTCGAGTTTTACTGCTTATTCAACGTATCTTTTCGCTCGTGAAATGAAGGATGAAACAACAGGACTTTTGGCCGCCATATTCATTGGAATTGCTCCTGGTTACATCTCGAGATCAGTAGCTGGATCCTATGATAATGAAGCAATTGCCATTTTCCTATTGATGACGACATTTTACCTTTGGATCAAGGCTCTTAAACTTGGATCTGTTTTCTGGGGTGCATTGACTGCTTTATTCTACTTTTATATGGTAGCTGCTTGGGGAGGATATGTTTTTATCACCAATATGATCCCTCTTCATGTGTTTGTACTGCTTTTAATGGGCCGGTACAGTAACAGAATCTACGTAGCCTATTCATCTTGGTTCGTGTTAGGAACGTTGGCTTCAATGCAGATTCCATTTGTTGGATTCTTGCCTATTCGTTCTTCAGAACATATGAGTGCTTTAGGTGTATTCGGCTTGATCCAATTAGTGGGTTTCTCCGAGTACTTGAGAGGTCAATTACCTTCTGCCCAGTTCAAAAGACTTGTTACAGGCCTGGGAGTATTGATTGTAGCAGTATCGGTGGTGGTTTTGGTTGCTTTGACACTCGCTGGAGCCATTGCTCCTTGGGGAGGTCGATTCTATTCGCTCTGGGACACTGGTTATGCTAAATTACACATTCCAATCATTGCTTCTGTATCAGAGCATCAACCTACTGCTTGGCCGGCGTTCTTTTTTGACAATTACATGCTCGTATGGCTCTTCCCTGCTGGAATCTACTTTTCCATCCAAGAACTGCGAGACGAGCATGTCTTTGTCATAGTCTATGCAGTTCTAAACAGCTATTTCGCCGGTGTCATGGTTCGTTTAATGCTGACTTTGACGCCTGTTATCTGTGTTGCCGCTGCTCTTGCACTGACAAAAATGTTGGATCTTTACAACACTTTGAACAAGCCTTTGAACAAGCCAATTGAAAAGCCATCAGAAGACAAGGAAGCTGAAGAACCTACCATAATCACCACCATTGGAAAGCTCATCACTGTAGGAGCATTTGCAACGTATTTATACCTGTTTGTAACCCATTGTACTTGGGTCACTTCTACTGCTTATTCCTCCCCTTCAGTAGTGTTATCTTCTTATTATCCCGACGGAAGATCGTTCCTTATTGATGACTATCGTGAGGCTTATTACTGGCTTCGTATGAACACAGCTGAAGATGCTAAAGTTATGGCCTGGTGGGATTATGGTTATCAGATTGGAGGAATGGCTGATCGAACCACGTTGGTGGATAATAACACTTGGAACAATACTCATATAGCTACAGTAGGCAAAGCCATGTCGACACCTGAAGAGGTTGCTTATCCGATCCTTCGCCAACATGATGTTGACTATATTCTGATTATTTTCGGTGGCTATTTAGGCTATTCCGGTGACGACATGAACAAATTCCTATGGATGATCCGAATTTCAGAGGGAATTTGGCCCAAGGAGATCCGAGAACGTGAATTTTTTAGTTCTACTGGCGAGTACAAGGTCGATAAAGACGCCTCTCCCACTATGAAGAACTCTCTTATGTATAAGATGAGCTACTATCGGTTCAATGAAGCCTTCCGAGAGGGTCAACCAGCTGTTGATAGAGTTCGACAACAAACGATCCCTGATCCTGGCTCAATCTCTTTGAACACTCTTGAAGAGGCCTTTACTACCGAGAACTGGATGGTTCGCATTTATAAGGTCAAAAAGGAGGACAATGCTGGCAGAGACCTGGCCAGAGCAACTGCGTTTGAAAACGGAAGAAAGCGTAAGAGAAAGCCTCAAAATGTTGAATCGATACGGGAGTGATGTCAGTATATAGATACCTAAAAGTACAATAAACTTTTGCTGAGATGCAGTGATAGAATACATCGGCTCGTAGTGCTGTAATATGATGAAACCGTTAAATTTACATTGGCTCTAACGTTGCGATATCGGCGATCGTCCCCGATAATATTCGCAATTTGGGACTCGTGAGCCGATATCGCAGCTTGTTACAACATCTTAACTCTGTCTATGCACTATATACAATCCTTTAACTGTCATCTATTGAGTCTGATTAACTTCAGTCGAATTGACAGATTCAGAAGCAAGGGCCGCTTGCCGAGCCTGTTCGATCTGCTTCTGCCTATTCTGCTCCAGACGGGCCTTGAGAAACGCATCCCGGGCAGCCGTCGACAATTCCCGTAACATTACAAATCGTTCCCTTGGATTAGACCTTGGCAGTTCTTGATGTTGAATGAAATCCTTCCAATTAGAACTGTCTCCTCTCCTCCATGGATCTTCCCAGAACACTGTTGCTTGGGCGTCGAGGCCTTCCAAGACGCTAGCAATATCTGCTACAGCTTCTTGAGTATATATAGGTCTGAATTGACCAGAAAACCATACGTTTCCATCCTTATTTCGTTTCCGCCATTGACTAGAAGTCTTATTTTCAGCCACGTCTCGTTGATATCTTAAAGTAACAAGACTCTCATAACATTCCACCGCCAGTTCGTAACTCGGCAGCTGAGCCACCGCCATCACTCTCCATACATCTGTTCGAGTTGTAGGCAGCTTATTTTCCCAGTTTGGCCTTTGGAACTGCTTCTTGATATTGTACCCTTGTGGAAACGGCACTTGAGTATAGAGGACCTGTCCCGACTCGAGGTTGCGGAAAACAAACACGTTAGGCCCGTAACCTTGCTTCAGCAGCCATCCAGCATGACGAAACCGTCCCGAGTATTGCATTGTATTAGTTACAAGCGACTGTAATTACTGTGTCTCTTGACCTTGTCTGATCAACTTGAATATTGAAAATTCAATGTCCTGATTCAGAGGGTAACACTGCTTTCCATTTTGAGTTACAGGTTAGGGTATCCCGATTTGGGTGTTTTCAAACATCTTGAATCAATATCTTGAAATCGATATTTTTTGACTTTACAACTTGACTTGAGATGGCGCGTGTGGCGGTACAAGAAAGTCCTAAAGATGGGGTGTTTCAGACAAAGCAGATGAAAACGTCGACTCCTGTTAAAGCCCCAAAACAGGTAAAAAGTCTATACAATCCAAGCATTCCTTTGGTCATTAGCTCCAAGCCTTCAACTACAGTTAGGCGTCCAGATCGCAGAACTATAAAGATAGATTCATCTTCATCAAGTGAAAGTGAAACAGACTCAGGTGAAGAATCAGATACATTATTTTCACAGTCGAAACCAAAGCTGAAAAGTGTTCCAAATGGTGTTCCTAAAAGTGTTCCTAAAAGCAGCTCAAGTGATTCTTCAAAACACGAAGAAGTCGATGAATTGTCTGATATTTTACAAGGAATCACTATTAAGAATGTTGCCATTGATGGTCTTAAAGGTGATACTATCAAAACTGACAATTCCAGGACTGTAAAGCTGTTGGATACTAAGCCAAAGTCAGATAAAACAGTGCTGAAGTCAGTTCCTACCATAGTGCCAAAACCTGATACTACTGTGCTGAAGCCTAGCACTGATTCAACTGCTAAAGGTCCCACTACTACCCCCTCAATAGTGGTTGTGAAAAATGGCACCAAAACTAACATATCTGGCACAGATCGAAAGCCCAGTACAGGTTCAGCTTTTTTCGCCAAGCTAGAAGCACAAAACCAACGATTAAAAGGTTCATCTGGTCCTGTTTTGAAGCCTTGGAAGACTTCAACTGCAGCCACAGCGACAGAGGCTGAGTCCATAGCTTCTATCTCTTCTACAGCGTCCTCCACCACCTCCCGCTCCACATCCATCTCCTCCAATGGAGACTTTGCTAGTTGGATGGAGCCTATGACTCCTAAATCATCACAATGGAGCCAGCGACCTTCTCTAGCAACATTAAAATCCGCTCCTATCTCTTTACAATCGCCTATGCGACAAAACATGACAAAGCCTACTATCAAATCCTGGGGAAACGCCAATCTTGCTGCTGATGATGGCTTCTTCAAAATACAAGCTCCTACTGCCAATGACAACACTCTACAGTATACCTCGCCTAATAAAGCGACAGAATATCTAAAGGAGCTATTTGATACCATGCCTGATGAAACCGAAGAAGAGGATGAAAGTGCTAAGCATGTAGAAGGACTCAATGTGACCCTTTTACCTCATCAAATCAAGGGATTAAAGTTCCTTCAAAGTCGTGAGGCCTCTAAAATCAGTCATAAAGGAGGCTTTCTTTGTGATGATATGGGATTAGGAAAAACAATACAATCTATAGCGTTGATCCTAACGAATCCTAAGTCTGAAGATGAGAAATCGCTTAAAGGAACCCTGGTCGTTGCACCCTTGGCCCTGGTGACTCAATGGGCAGATGAAATCAATAAAAAGGCCCCGATATTATCCGTCTATGTCCATCATGGAAGTGATAGGACTAAAGATATTAAAAGATTGGGCCAATATGATGTGGTTGTAACTACATATAACATTCTGACGTCTGAACATTTGGGCAACGGGCCTTTATTTGCTGTACAATGGTGGAGAATTATTTTAGACGAAGCTCATTCGATCAAGAATGCCAAAGCAAAATCTGCCATAGCGGCTTGTAGTCTGAAATCTGATCGCCGTTGGTGTCTTACGGGAACTCCTATTCAAAATGGAGTCGAAGAGCTTCATTCATTGTTCAAATTTCTCGCCATTCCTCCTTACAACGATCGCAAAGTATTTCAGGATCAAATAGCTCGTCTTGTGCAAACAGGTCGAGGTAAACAGGCCATGAAACGACTTCATGCGGTTCTTGGAGTAGTCATGATCCGAAGAACAAAGAAAATCCTAGCAGAAAGCGGCATTAATCTTCCGGGTCGCACAATTCACAAGAATATTATCGAATTCAATACCAAGGAGCGCGAGTTTTACGACAATCTAGAAAAACGCATGGTAACAGCCCTACGAGATATGATTGAAGGAGGAGGAAAGGTATATATTGGAGCGTTACTCATGCTGCTGCGTCTAAGGCAGGTCTGTGATCATGTTGCGCTTGTAAATGGAGTTCTAGGTAGAAAGACTGGTGAGATTCTGGAACAAACTGGAGACACTGAGCTCAGTGAAGGCGATATCGAGTCCGAACAGATCTCTGAAATGCTCTCAAGTCTCACTATGGAAGACAAAGAGGATTCGCCTGAAAAAGTCAACATAGAATCAAGGATTACAAAGAAATTGGAACCTAGCTCGAAAATCAGGCATCTCATTGAAATCCTGCTCAAGGAACCGGATCGCAAGACTATCGTGTTCAGCCAGTTTACTTCCATGCTCAACATTGTGGAGCCTTTCCTTCATAAAAACAACCTCGAGTTTGCTAGATACGATGGAAGCATGAAGCCAGCTGATCGTGATGAGGCTCTAAAGCGATTACGCGAGGATCCAAACACTAAATTATTGCTATGCTCATTGAAATGTGGAGCTTTGGGCCTTAACCTGACGGTTGCTAACCGGGTGGTCTTATTAGACCCTTGGTGGAATCCTATGATAGCAGAACAAGCTATAGATAGGGTCCATCGCTTAGGTCAAACTGTGGATGTGGATGTTTATGATATCAGCATCAAGGACACTGTGGAGGAGCGGATCCTTGCTTTACAAGAAAAGAAGCGCCAATTAGCTAATGGAATCCTGGAGAAGGATTCTAAATTGAAGGTTGGAAATAAGCTGAGCACCGACGAACTTTTGTCTTTGTTCCGTTATCATTAACCTTAGGTAGAATGCTATTAGCTGCTATATTTTCTATAGAGGGCAACTAATGTAACTATTTATGCTGTAGGCTGCTAAGAGCAGGTATCGTCTGGGATATCGTCAAGATTAGCCGATATCGTCAGGATAGCCGATATCATCAGTAATTCCTCGATCGTATGGCAAGCTATCCTCAGACTTAGAACTGTTCAAGATTATTGACAAGATATAATTATTTGATATTTCGGTAAGCTCCATTCCACCTAGATCTCGCCGATATAGTACCGTGGCTACCGCTGACTCGCTGAGCTCTTCCCCGCTTATTTGTCACGGAATTATTAGGATTTTCCAGGGATTTATCGGCTCGGTCGTCATGGCAACTTGACCCAAAAAGACCCTAAGCCAAAGCAATACTAAGGATTAATTATCGGATTATCAACTTTTGGTATCACAAGTTCACACCAGTTTGAAGACTCTGGACAGAATATCAAAGTAAGTGTGTGGCGTGAATGAATATTGAGTTGTAGTGAACCGTTATTAACATAGATGGTGAGTAGAAAAGAACGCTGGTAGATTCAAACTGTATTGCCTCCTGTGGCTTATAGCTTGCTCGTCCGCTGATATGATCCGAAATGCCTCTACCAGGTCAACTATACTGTGGTATACTAACAAGACTACTTTGGATTCAGGATTACCTGAAGGATGGGAGGTCCGACAGTCGAGATCTCGCAATCTTCCATACTATTTCCGACCGTCAACAGGAAGCTCAGCATGGGAACCTCCAGCCGGAACGGATTCCAATAAACTGAAAGATTATATGGCTCAGCATTTCTCTCAATCCGCAGTTGCTCCTTCTCAACCTTTTCCTAGCACAGGAGGCCAAGAAAAAATCAGGGCAAGCCATCTTCTTATCAAACACAAGGATAGTCGTCGGCCGTCGTCGTGGAAGGAAGCCAAGATCACTCGAACTAAAGAAGAGGCCATGTCTATAGTACTAGGCCATGAGGCCCGTATTCGTTCCGGTGCTACAAGTCTTGGAGAACTGGCTGTTTCCGAGAGTGATTGTAGCAGTGCTAGAAAGGGAGGAGATTTAGGATGGTTTGGTCATGGAGAGATGCAAAAGGAGTTTGAAGCTGCAGCTTTTGCTCTTAAACCTGGTGAAGTTAGTCATGTTGTTGACACGGCTAGTGGTTTACATCTTATTGAAAGGACTGGATAAATAGTAAGAGTAGCTAAGAATAAATGGAGTGTGTCGTTTATCCGATAATTATTCGTAGTTCCCGCCGATAAACTTTAGATTTACAGTATGTGATTAAATTGAACAACATAGTAGAGCTCACAGACAGACATTAAGTATAGAACTTACCAGAAACATACTGTCTTGATCCTACTCTAAATAGCTAATGATCCACCATTTCATTTCGGAACGTTAACCGAACTGAAGCCGAGCCTGAAATTTCATAACGTTTAATCTAAATTAGGTTACTCTAGTTCGGCTATTGAAGGGATCAGGTTCTGTGGGGTATGATTCATGATTTGGAATGATGCCGTTTGGTTCTTTTCAACAACAAAAGACTAATCAATAAGATCAACAGTTTATCAATCTATTTAAGAGCAAATAAAGAGGCACGCTGTCTCGTCCGTCTGATGAACTCGGAGACGGCCTTGGCTTCAAAGAGCCATCCTCGGCACCTGTCTCCAGGGTAACAGCAGGGTGAAAAGTGCCGTGGATTTCATGAAGCTCTCGAATGCTCAAACGTTATCTCAAACTTTGCACAAAGGCCAGGTGTTCGTTTGCACTTGATAATAAGCCAATTGTTGGAATTTTTAGTCCAAGATATTTCAGCACCTCAGGATCTTCATCATCTCTTTCATTTTCCACTCATAGATCTACTATTAAAAGACCTCATCCCCGCGCTATTGCATCTTATTGTAATCATTCAGCTCTTATGACCATGTCTGCCTCCGGAGCTTTTACATCAGGCGGAAAACGTCAAGTTCTGCCTACAAATGTTCGACCTACCAACTATGCCGTTACTTTAGAGCCCGATTTGACCAAGTTCACCTTTGAAGGAACTGTGGTCATTGATCTGGATGTCAAAGAGGCATCGTCTTCAATTTCGCTAAATGTACTTGAAATTGACATTCATTCAGTGGAATTGGAGTCTCAGGGCGTTAAACAAGCCCCTTCAAAGGCCGATTATGACTCCGATTCACAGTCTGTCACGTTTGGGCTTGCTAAGCCTTTAGAAGCAGGAACCAAGGCGAAACTTAGTATCAAGTTCACTGGTCAGCTTAACGACAAATTGGCAGGATTTTATCGCAGTATTCACACCGATGAGAACGGAAAACAGAGAGTCGTGGCTACTACGCAGATGGAGCCTACGGATTGTCGTAGAGCGTTCCCATGTTTTGACGAACCATCTATCAAGGCCACTTTTGACGTCAATCTTATCGCCGAGCCTTCTTTGACAGCTTTGTCCAACATGGATGTTAAATCTGAGACCGTGTTAGACTCGGGAAAGAAAGTCACCTCGTTCAACCGCACTCCAATCATGTCCACTTATCTCGTGGCATTTATTGTAGGAGAAATGGAATATGTAGAGTCGAATCTGTTCCGGGTCCCTGTTCGTGTCTATGCTACACCGGGAATGGCTGACCGGTGCCAATTTTCTGCTGATCTCGGGGCTCGAACCCTGCAGTTCTTTGAGTCAAAGTTCGATGTGCCTTATCCTCTGCCTAAGATGGATATGGTTGGAATCCATGATTTCTCGGCTGGAGCAATGGAGAATTGGGGTCTTGTAACTTATAGAGTTGTGGATCTTTTGTTTGATGAAGAGTCAGATGGTGCTAATACCAAGCAACGAGTTGCAGAAGTCGTCCAGCACGAATTGGCTCATCAATGGTTTGGAAACTTGGTGACAATGGAATGGTGGGATGGACTATGGCTTAACGAGGGTTTCGCTACTTGGATGTCTTGGTTTTCTTGTAATCAGTTCTATCCTGACTGGAAGGTGTGGGAAACCTATGTAGGAGACAACTTGCAGTCATCTTTGGGTCTTGATGGTCTTCGATCAAGTCATCCTGTTCAAGTCCCTGTTCAGCGAGCTGATGAGATCAATCAAATCTTTGACGCAATCTCTTATTCTAAGGGTTCATCCATCGTCAAGATGTTGTCTAAGTTTCTAGGTGAAGAAGTCTTTATCAAGGGAATCTCTAGATACCTTAAAGAGCACAAGTATGGAAACACCAAGACTAGTGATTTGTGGAAAGCTCTTTCTGAAGAGAGTGGAAAAGATGTCGTATCGGTAATGGATGTTTGGACAACAAAGGTAGGATATCCGGTAGTAACCGTAACTGAAAAGGCTTCAAATGGTAAACTTGATATCACCGTTAAACAGAACCGATTCTTGACTACTGGAGATGTTAAACCTGAAGAAGATTTAACCATTTATCCTCTTGGATTAGGATTACGAACGAAGGACTCTATCGATGAATCGTTAACCCTTAACGAACGATCAAAGAGCTTTACTGTTGATGGAGACTTTTATAAGCTCAATGCCGACCAATCAGGCCTTTATAGAGTGTCATATCCTCTTGAGCGAATCCAAAAACTCAGCAAGGCAGGATCTGAAGGTCTACTATCTGTAGAAGATCGTGTAGGTCTTGTAGCTGACACTGCAGCTTTGGCAACTTCTGGCTATCAAAAGACATCTGCTTTACTGTCCTTAGTTGCTGCCTGGACGAAGGAGACTCAAACCAATGTTTGGGCAGAAATGATATCTAGAATCAACGTCATCATCTCAGCCTGGATGTTTGAGCCCGAGTCTACTCGTGAAGCTTTGGATAGCGTCCTTGCCAAACTTGTAGTTCCAAAGGCCAAAGAAGTTGGCTGGAGCTTCAAATCGACAGATAGTCTATTGGATCAACAGCTTAAGAGTCTTTTGTTCCGAGCTGCTGTTAAAGTTAAGTCCCCTGAATTCTTGGATCTTTCCTTACAATTGTTTGAAAAGTATATCGCAGGTGATTCTAAGGCCATTCACCCTAATTTGAAGGATGCTGTATTTGTCGTTGCTGGGCAAAAGGGAGGAGAAAAGGCTTGGAAGGAGCTTTTGGCCATCTACAAGAGCCCCAAGAGTTCTGTTGAAGGATTAGCAGCTCTGCGTGCACTTGGCCGTAATCCGGATATTGAGATCAAGAAAAAGACTTTAAGTTTGACTCTCGATGGAACTGTTCGTACTCAAGATGTTTCCTACGTGCTTTCCGGTCTTACTGCCGATAAGGAATCTGTGGAGATTCTGTGGACTTGGTTCAAGGAAAATTGGACCCAGATCGCCAAGATATATCCTGCCAGCCTTGGAATGCTTTCTCGAGTCGTTTCAGTGGTTTCTGGTCAATTCACCACCAAGAAACAACTTGATGACTTTGCAGCATTCTTCGCAGATAAGGACACCAAGGGTTATGATCAAGCCATGGCTATTACCAAGGATCGTGTTCAAGCAAAGATCTCTTGGATCGCAAGAGATTCCAAGGATGTGGAGCAGTGGTTGACTGACAACGGCTACAGCAAATGACTATCAGACCAAGAGTTGAAACACTTGAAAGTCTATGAAAAACTATGACCACCAACTGACTCCACTCACTCTAAATTAGATCGCATGTAAACTAGTGACAGTGAATCTAATACCATTATATTAATTAAATCAGACGTAAGATTGTGCCAGTAGCTCCAACCCTACCGATAAGATGCTGGAGTAGGTAGCCGATACCTGAGAGTAGCCAATATAGGAGAGCAATTTCAATTATTTACATCTTTATTAATTCGCTAACTAAATAGTAAAACTAACATCTAAGACAATTGTCTGAAGCACTGCTCAACATTGACAGCCATCTATCAGTGATATCGGTGAGATGAAGCTGAAATATCGGCTGCAGGGAGGATACCCGATACTGAGTAAGGCGGCGGTCACTCCCAGGAGGACTCGGCCCTCAAGCTCGAAGTTCGGCTCAACGGCTCTCATGCTAAAGCTTCACCATTCACTCCCGATATCATTTATAACCGATAACATTGACAACGCTGCCAACGGTCATAATCTCCTCGGCAGATCGACGATCGACGATGAAGTGCCTTGTGACTAAGCAGATGACAATTAGAAACAAGGGCAGCTGACCCCAGACCATGAAATCCCCGGACCAAGACCTACTGGCCATACATGTGACCCTCAGCAGACTCCTTATTGATAACGACCATTTCATCCAGAATTGGAATCATTATCGCAAAGTTAAGTCATCCAAACAGGTGCTTCTTACAGGCTGGTTCAATTGAGTTCCCCTACGCCTTCTTACCCTTATCTTTAAACCGTGTTTTTTCAATTTTCGTCGTGTTGTAGAAGTGCCTTTACCCTACCAGCTTGATTGCCGAGATAATCCACCGCTGCTCGCTTTTGTCAGCTACTACTTCAATTATTCTCTCGTTTATTAATGATTGCTTAGCTTTTGAGCATTTGCTCGTTGTGTGGGCCTTGTACTTTGGCAGCAATGTCAGGGAGAGACTCCGGATCGCCAGTTCGACCCCCGAAACTGCAAACGAGTCACCTGAATTTACAAGATAGTTTGCATGATGGTCTACGAGATAGGCTGCAAGATAGCAGTCTGCCAAACAGCGTACCAGAGAGTCTACCGGATAGTTTACGAGACAGCATACCGGATACAGGACAATATGATAGTCCTTCAACTCCGCTGGAACAGGAGAATGAGGATTTAAAGGATGCTAGTGATCAGAATGAATCCATTGTACTTGAGCTCGGGTTCTCTGGCATCGTCCATTATGTTTCAAGATCATGGGAGAATATTGTTAAGTAAGTATTTTGTGTAATTAGGTTAGTTCTTTTTTCTAATTAGAACTCCTATACGAAAAATTATAAAGAAACCAGTGTCGAGAATCATTGTTGGAGATGAGACTGACAAAAAAGTGTTTCAAATCGCTTCTCAGACCATGAAAGAGGATGATGCTAGTTATAGAGTGCGATTTGTGGTAAAAACTGGCGATGGCAGTGGTTTACCTTCTACTCAATACCCTGACCAAGACTCGCTTGCTCCGACTCCAATTCCGAAATCCCCAAATCAATTGGCTGTTCGTAGAAGTAGTGTTGGTAGTGATGGAGCGGGATCGAACGGATCTTCGGGATCATGGCATTCAGAATCCCTTAATATTACCGACAATGATACTGAAGATGATGAGCAATTCGACAATTTATTGGAATTGGAAGGCCAGGGGATCGTTATATACGACCGTGATGGGCTGCCGACTCATACAATGTGGGTTGTAAGGCCTTATGTCCCTCCTCAACCTCTAAGTATAGATCTTCCTCAAGAACTTGTAGATTCTATAGGATTCGGAGTGGAAGTGTTGGTGTCATATTTAGAAGATCTTTCAGATCGCGTGTTGAGCGATGCTGACAGTGTACCAGCCCCTCCTTTGGTCCTGTGTCGCATATGTGAACGTCATTTTCCTACATGGTGGTTTGAGAGGCATTCGGAACTATGTCTTGTAGAACATAAAGCAGAGAGTGAGTTGGAAGCAGCTCATGAGGTTTTAGCAGATCATCGGAATACTATTGCTGAGCTCTTGGCTATAATCGACTCTGGAGCTTCTCCTTCAATCTATGCTCCTGACACAATTGTTCCGCAGCTACAGATATTGCCTGCGCAACCGCCTCCTCCTCCTCCTCCAACTTCAATTCTATCGTCCTCGCCATCTTCTCTTCCTCCTTCTCCTGTAGTGGAGTATCGAGGCTTCCCTCTACCAATTCCTCCATTTCAACAACCTACCGCTTCTCCTCCTAGACTCCCGCGATCGAAAAATTCCATGACGCCTTCTAAACAACGTCCGTTGCGACCAGGAACTCCCAAACGGTCTCCTGTGCGATTGATCGAGCTTTTATTAGAACTATGCGATATGGCGTTGGAAATCAAATCCCCAGAACTCAATTCTTCCTCAAAAAACAGCGATGATCGCATCCATTCTCCTCCTAGTGAAACTAGAATCCATCAGGTCTTGGGTTGGGCTCCTCCTTCTCAGGTATATGATCCAGGATTGTTATTACTATGTGAGGATACTGAACGATTCGCCCGCGCCAAAGTAGAGGCTGCCTTGAGATTTGGCAATACCATCAAATATTCAGAAAAGATCCGCATCGAAGTGGAATCGATGGTTCATGCCGTAATTGAAGAGACTTCGGAAAAGCTTATGGCACAGCAGCATTATTACGAAGAAGTGTTTGAGGAAGATGAACCTGAACAGCCCACAGCTCTATTTGCCGATTCCTATCAACATGATGTTATGCCTAGAGATTTAGCCGCGAGACTCATGCCACGTGAAGGTTCTAGAAGTGAATCTCCAGACACAGTTCCTGCCGCTCCCAACTCTCCAACGCTTGTTATATCTCGCCCTTCTTCTCCAATGCCTCTGTCCCCTAAACCGTCATCACCTTTAGGGTTCAAAGGCTCTTTGACTCCACGGTCCGTTCTTTCGGGCTCGTCTTCGTCCTCGGTCACATCATTAATTGCCCCAAAAAGATCCTCTCCTCTTGTCAGGCCGAAGACTGGATTGGCCAATGCCTTAGAACTTCAAATAGGCGATTTGGACCTCAACAGCTCTGGCAGTTCAGGTACAGGTCCTAAGCTCAGGCATCGCAAAAGCTTCGCTACAGTAATCTCGAACAATCGTGCTCATTCAAGCTGGTCAGAAAACCCCTCACCATCGACGCCATTATCCTCTCCTTTGCTTCAACCTCTTGAAGGATCCACAACAGGCAGTGGAAGTGGCCAAGAGTCTTCAATGCATTCTCGTCAGGCTTCTACAATATCCGAAGTAAACAGATTTGCAGGCCCTGTGTCTCCATTGTTAACATCCTCAGCTCCTTCAGCAAAACCCCCTCAACCGAGTATAAGAGATTACGATATCATCAAGCCTATCAGCAAAGGAGCCTTTGGCAGTGTGTATCTTTCTAGAAAGCGATTGACAGGAGAATATTTTGCTATCAAGGTGCTCAAGAAAGCCGATATGATTGCTAAGAACCAGGTCAGCAATGTCAAAGCAGAAAGAGCAATCATGATGTTGCAATCAGAAAGTCCATTTGTAGCACAACTATTCTTCACTTTCCAAAGCAGAGACTATCTTTTCCTTGTTATGGAATATCTTAATGGAGGTGACTGTGGTGCTCTTATAAAAGTGCTTGGTGGCTTGCCTGAACCATGGGCCAAGAAATATATAGCAGAGGTCATGATTGGAGTCGATGATTTGCATCAAAAGGGAATCATTCATCGAGATTTGAAGCCAGACAATCTATTGATCGATCATAATGGCCATCTTAAGCTCACCGACTTCGGTCTTTCACGTATGGGCTTGTTTGGAAGACATACGGGGCGCGATAGAGAGGCCTCAGAAAATAGCATCACTGCTATAAGGTCCCCTGTGTTGCATTCATTCCGTGGAAGTGGCCCTCTTGATGTACCATCTCCTGGAGGACTTCCTGTTTTCCCCTTGGGACCTGGAAGTAATATTCTTAACGACCAAGGAATCAGTCTTGTGCCGGGATACTTTAATCTCGGCAAAAGTACTGTAGCTTCTCATCCGGAGAAAAGACCTTATCTTAGTAGATCGGAATCTAGTGGAAGCGACAGTCCAGGCCAGAGTCATGGAGGTAGTCACGGAACAGGCCTAGGCATTCTTGCTGCTCGTCTGGACGATGATAGCACGTCGTCTAGCTCCTGCGAGCACATGTCCAAGGTCAGAATAACGTCTGTTCCAGCAGTTGCTCAGAGTAAACCCTTAGCACTATTTGATCCTAATGATGGAACTAGAAAGTTCGTAGGCACTCCTGATTATCTTGCGCCAGAGACGATTAACGGTGTTGGACAGGATGAGATGAGTGACTGGTGGTCGCTCGGATGTATTCTGTTTGAATTCCTTTACGGCTATCCTCCTTTCCACGACGAGACCCCTGAAAAAGTGTTCAACAACATCCTCGATCATCACATCCAATGGCCTGAACCTTTAGAAGACACCAATGCTTCTGAAGAGGCCCGAGACCTCATCAACCGACTGCTTTGTCCCGATCCTAATGCTCGAATAGGCGCTAATGGAGGAGCCGATGAGATTAAAAAGCACCCATTCTTCAGCGATATCAACTGGGATACTCTGCGGGACGAGCAGGCTTCTTTTGTTCCAATCGTAGACGATCCTGAGAGCACAGATTATTTCGACTCTCGAGGTGCTGAATTCCACGAATTTTCAGAAGAAGCTGAAGGCACTAGAACTGGATATTCAAGTGATGCAAGTGAAGGACCTGCAAGTGGACTTCCAAGCCGGTCTGGAAGTAATGACAGTAATATGGGTCTAGGTCCAGTAATCCCTACACCCGGTGCTGGAACTTCTTCCGGTACAATTGCTCCTATGGGTCCTCCACTACCTCCACCTATCCCTCGTGCTGACAGCACTACTTTACGGCCTAAATTCATGCCTCTACATATCCCTCCTCATGTACGGGACCGCTCGGTCAGAAGATTAAGTGAGCCTGGCGGAGCAGATAATTTTGGTTCGTTTTCATTCAAAAATCTTCCAGTGCTCGAACGAGCCAATAAGCAGGTGATTTCAAGATTGCGTACAGAGAATTTAGAACACCGGCAGTCTGTTGCATTGCCTAGCGAATTGAGTTCTCCAGGAACTCGTTCTAGAGAGGTTTCAAGTGCCAGTGCCAGCTTTGCCCGGCCAGGATCTCCATCCGTAGGCTCCAGCCTTATCCGGCAGACTTCACCAGTTCGTCAAGCTTCTGCAGGGTCCGCTTTTGCCCCGATAGTTCCTGCTTCTTCTGTCGGCATCGATGTACCGATCCTTTCGCCTCTAATGTCTCCCAGGAAATCATATGTTTTGCCCCGTCCCACGTTTTCTATAAGCAGTGGAACCTTTACAGGTCCTGAACGAGAAACGCGGGCCAGTAGTAATAGCAGTAACAGTAGCAGCATGGCTCAAATGTCTCCGGATACTGCTCCTGTTGGTATCGGCATTGGATTTGGCTCGCGAGGTGGACCAATCAGCACTCTAAATCTGGATGCCTCTGGATCCTCACCAACTTCGTCAACTTCGTCTACGACCTCTGCGGCTACCCGAATAATGGCCGCTTCACCTAGTCAGACTCATTCTTCTGTGCAGGGAACTCCGGGATTCCGCCGACTGTCGAATATGGAATCGAGCCCCGAGCTTGGTGAACAGTTCCGTCGTCAGTCCGGAGCAGCTCCAAGATATCACCAAGTTTTCGATGTATCTCCTAGTAGTTCCGACACAGATGAGCCTCGTGGAGCAGCAGCGTTATTACGCGTTCAAAAGCGACGACAAATGTCAAGGCGCATGTCAAGCATTTGCCCTAAGGAACCGTCTTTTAGGACTCTAGACACCCTTGTCTGCGATGTTCATCCTGTTTGGCGTGTGTTCCTCGAGAAGATGTTAAAGGATTTGGGCTGTAGAGTTGTCGCCGTGAGCAGTGGAACCGAGGCCATTCGTAGGGCTACAGGAGAAGTCAAATTCGACATCATATTCATTGAACAGAAGATGCCAAAGACAAGTGGAGCAGATGTGGCAAGGTTAATCCACAGTGCTATGAACCCCAACTCTCATACTCCTATCGTTGCTGTGACAAACTATATACAGGACTCCAGTTCGGCCTCGGCTAGATCAATGTTTGCTGGTATCATTGAAAAGCCTCCAACCGTGGAAAGATTATGTGAGGAATTGGAACGATTATGTTTTTGGCGCCCTCCTCCGAAAGAAAAGACTAGTCATGGAAAAGTTGGCAGATCAGAGGAGAAGGAGAGTCCTGTTATGGAAGAGAAAGAGGAGGAGGAGAAGGCGAGAAAGGCTGAAGAGATTAAGCAGGAACTGGACAAGGAGCTTAAGGAAATCAAGAAGGATATCCAGGAAGAGGCTGCTCAAGGGTTGTCGAGCTGATGGTTTCAATCACAACTATAACCTACTAACTGCTAACTAGCATCATCAGTTGAGCATATTATCAATGTAATGAATTATTTATTAGTGCTGTATTGTAAGGCAGGATAAAGAAGTAATGCTAGAGAGATGTTCAACGACTATATTGACGAGATGGTATACCGATATAAATTGCGGATTATGCCAATTTGCCGATACGATTACGATATCCGTCGCTCAACAGTCCCGCCGATATGAAGTCCGAATAAATATCGTCGATGTTTCATTTTGCCGATACCCATCTGAAACAGGTTCCGATTCGCCGATAGGATAACCGTTAATCCAAAACTTGCCGATATCCCAAGTTTAGCTGTTGATGATTCGCCGATACGATATCGTTAGACCCAATTCTGGCCGATAAGAACTACGAATAATATCGGTAGTATTTAATTCGCCAATCGATAATCAGCCTACCCAAAAACATGCTGGTGTCTCATCTAAATATGCAGCCAATTTTCCATTTTTTAATACGGATAATATCGGCAGACGTCTCATTTTACCGATATAATATCCGCCATCTAAAATCCTGCCAATAGCCAACTAGAAATGCTGCCGATATACCGATATAAATATCGGGAGAAATCTCATTTCGCCGATAATATCGGTTAGCTGATACCTCTCCAATATTGAGCATATTAAGCCTCTTTCTCTTATAAGTATCCGTTTATTCTGCAATCCAGATGATCTCCGTATTGACTACACACTCTATTAAACAGCTTCAGCATACTTCTCTGCTGCTAGAGAAGTAGAGAATGCTCTTTCAGCTTTTCAGCGGTTGAGCGTGTTTTGTCAAATATCGGTTTTTGGGAGATCTTTTTATATCGTATTCAATCATTTCAGATGTTGGAATTGCTTCCAAGAGAGATTCTCACTGAGATTGGACAATTTGGCCAATGTCAAAGATATTATAGCTGTAGGTCAAGTGTGTTGCATATTGCAACTGACCAGTTGTAATAATAGATATTGGCACGATGTCTGTAAGGCGTAAGTCCTTAAAGATCTATATATTATTCCAGAAGCTGATGCCTAGAATTTATCGTCAAATAGATGAGGATGGTTTACAAGATCGGATCTCGGCATGTCTTTCTTACAGGGAATTCTATTTTGATCAGCTTCAAATCAACGGCAGGGTCAAGGATTTGGTTGAATAGCTCGTCAATGGAAGTATCGATCAAATTTATGGCATTGCCGAGGAGCTAAAAAATAGGGGCTCGGACTAGACCTCAATTACTGGAAATCTATGCGTCTACCGGACCAGTTACGTCTAGCTGTACTCTACGACATGTATATTTTGCCAACAAGCTTTTAGACGTCGTGGACCGAGCAATTGCTTTCAAGGGCTTACTAGCAGCAAGATATTCATCAGCAAATTTACTAACGATCTTAATCGCACTGGACGGATTTTGGGTGTACCTCCAATCCAGAGCTATTGCAACGTACTCAGGCAACATTGATTCATATACAGTCAATAGCTGGCTAAATGAGATCGAGATGAAGGTTAAAAGCAGCTTGGACGTTGACGAGTTAAGATCACTTCCATTGAAACAAAAGGCTAGCATCATATCTACAGCTATCTACCATGCTGTAGGAACCCCGACAGACTTCAATTGCGATCAATGCTTCAGGTCTATGTTTTTGATAAATGTTGCCACTGGCACAGTTGCCCCAGTATCAATCGTAAGAGCAGCAGTTCGTCAACATATTTGTGCTATTTTCGGTTTGGAGACAACCTTGACTATACCCATTGATGAAATCTATTGCCGAGTTGAAGATGCTAGTCATCCAGAAGGTTTTTTCTTGATAGATGTTTAAGGCAAAACCGTAGACAAAAGCGATCTTCTGTCTTTACTGGATAACTTCCTTAACCCTAACGATTTCAATTTTAAACCAATGCCTACTGATAGCATCCTTGAGTTTCTTTTCACTGAGCAACATGTATTTGAAGGCGAGCCGTGGACTCCTGACTCCAAAGATTATCTTTCATGCAAATTGGGCATAAGTTTAGTACAATGGATGTATCTACCTAGCTACAGCAGAACCCGTCCTTATTTATCTTCGATTGCCGAACTATTGGCTGCACACTTTCCTTTCGATGTGACAATAATCGATCGGGTGTCCATAAAATATCCCTTGATCCGATCGGCTGCTCAACATCGACTTATCTCTAGGCCTTTCCCCATGTTAAGAACTCAAAATGCCCGACACTTCATTGGCCAATTATGCCGTTTAAATTATGGAATTAAAGGGGTAATAGTTGAGTGGGATCGGGTTAGAAATGATCTCATTGAATCGTTTAATCCTTCTACTGAAAGTGAACCCTATTGCTATGTGTTATGCGATAGAGGAAATCTTCTCTATAGGCCAGAATCGAGCATCGTCGTCGTAAATCCAACACCTCAAGATCTCGACGATATGGACCGTGGCTATAAAAATGGGAGTCAATTCCTTGGAAAGTATTTCACCAGTTTTTCAAAAGAAGACGGAATTTTCTCACCTCATACGGATTTAATGCAAAAGTACGCAAATGACTTTATCCATCCTCGGGCTCGGTATGGATATGACGAGGCTGAGGAAGAAAGCAACCAGTTCTAACGCTTGGACTTTTAAAGGCTGTAGATGATGCGATATCGGCGATATAGGTGGTCTAGCCGATACGGAAACGGATAATATCGGCAATATCGTTGATACAGACTATTTATTATACGTGATTCTATTAATGCGCTCTAAATAAAGATTTATTCATTCATTCAATTAATGCGAAATTCTCTAGAAAATTCTAAAGAATGTAAGGTTAATGGATAAATAGAGAGACTTTCATTCCTCAATGTATATTATCAGCTGAGGCGATTTGTCGCCTCATATTTCAACTGAATTCCTTTCAATAAGAGTGTTCTGCGCGCTCAGTCAAAGCTCTTTTATTCTCACCAGTCTCGCTCAAATTCCCCTGAATTCTCCCAGCTTTTATTTTTTTTTGTTTTTTTCATTTTTAATTTTTTTTTATTTTATTCTCCCAAAAACCTCAACTTTATCTCGACATCTCATTATGGGCCCAGGAAGGTCGACAAGGAACAGTTTGAAAGCTATTCGAGAGAAGAGTCCTGAGGTGATGGTGGTGGAATCGACTTCTAAAGTAGTCATATGTAAAGAGCACGACCCAGAAACCGCTACAGATGAGCATTCAGATAGTTCGGTAACTTTAAGCCTTAAAAGTCTCGAAGACAATCAAGATACTGACCGGATGGTGACCATAAGGCCTGCGGAAGAGGAACTGCTTGATGATGATAAGATCTTTGAATTATTAACGTCGGCTAAGAATCATCTGGTAAAATCGAAAGCAGTAACCGAGTCAGATGATCTGAACGTAATCAAGAACTCAGTTAAGCAACTGCCGAAGTTGTCGGATTCAAAATTGAAAAATATTGATATTTCGGATTCGGCAGATGAAAATACGACTGGCCCTGTAAAGTTACAAACCGAGAGCTCGTCCTCAGCGAGCTCGACATCAAACTTCCGTACAGTTAATGATCCTGTTAAAGTAGCTGCTCTCGCTAAAGCTGAGCGCGAATCTCATGCTGGAAGTAAATGGTTCAACATGCCGAAAACTGAGCTGACTCCTGAAATCAAGCGTGATCTTCAGTTATTACAAATGAGAAGCGTGTTGGATCCTAAACGCCATTACAAGAAGAATTCTCTCAAGACTCCTACATACTTTCAAATGGGAACCATTGTGGAAGGAAATACTGAATATTACTCTGCACGACTGAATAATAAGGATAGGAAGAAGACGATCGCGGAAGAGATTTTGGCCGACGCAGAATCAAGGAAATATTTCAAACGAAAATATGGAGAAATCCAGAACGCAAAGACTTCGGGCAGAAAGGCCCATTATAAGAAGGTCAAGGAGATGCGTAAAAAGTTCTAATCTAACTGCATAATTAGCATGTATTTATTGTAATATAACAGTGTCTACACGTTAGAGCTATGATCGTATCTAGAGGCATAGTCCGAGCTTTAAATTCGTTCATTCAGATTCAAATATACAGTTAAGGACTTTCAACGCTCTATTGTCGATTTGCAGAAGTCTAGAGAATCGAATCTGAATGAAGCAGACGTTAGGCGTTAGCCTGAGAGTCTTGAGCTGAGTGACGACATCTGAGCTGAGTGAGGTCATCAGGGGCTCTCCATCTACACTTCTTGGCCTTGTGATAAATATATAATTGCTTGGTCGACTGTCCATCCTGTAACGGGCTCGACCTTTGTCTTTATAATTTCCGGCGCCTGGCCGTCGTCGATCTCCTGCCGGGTTTGATAGCCCATCCACTCCCTGCCTTGCCGTTGCGAGTCCACCAAATCAGCAGCCCAGGCACAGAAATCCTCGTCCTGCTTGATCTTGACATCCTTTGCACTTTCCTTGCCTGACTTTATCCATTTCTCGACATCTGGCAGAGGTTTTTTGCGTAGCAAAGTGGTCAGGAGCCCACTCTGGGTCATGGTCGGGAAACTAGGCAAAGGATAAGATACGATCTTTTGTACTGTCTCTGACCAATGGGCTAAAGTGGCTGATAATGAGGTTAATTGAGTCAAAATGATATTGAATTGACTCTGGAGGGCAGGCCAAGACGGCAGCTGCGATTGCTGGAGGTGGGCTTGCATAGTATTTAAAGAGTGCGTGAGCTGCGACAGTCGCAGACGCAGAGCTTCCAGTGCGTCGACAGGAACCACAGACAGATCAACGTTCTCCATGAGTTGAAGAGAACTTGATGTCGAGATCTGGGTGAAATTCGCCAAAATCTGATGGTATTTCACTCCCAACACTCTCAAAATCCCATCGCACTCTTTCATTCAATGGCGAAGGAAAGAACGGTAAATCCTGCCGAAGCTCAGCGTGAGTATTTGATTATTTTTATTCTAATTCTAACTCAGGAAAAAAGGAAAAGGCTGCGCAACTAAAAAAAGCCAAGACAGAGCGCCTGAATCAACGAACAGAGCGATTGAGCAAAAGATCGCCTTTCAGAGTTGAAAAGCAGATAGAAGAATTAGAGCAGATCCAAGCTCGTGCTGGAAGACTTCCAAATCATGAACAGCGCCGGTTGGAAGAACTGAAGAAAGATCTGGAGCTTATTCGGTCGGCACATAAGAAATTGGGCATTGAACCCGAGGACCGATCTGCTATTTCTCATTCGAACTCTAGAGCTAGAAAAAGCATATATTGGGACCCTGTATTGAATCCCGAAGGCACTCCTCCTCCTGGATATCCTTACGCTGAAAGATCTTATGACTCAGATTCTGGATATTCAACCTCCGAGTCGGTTTCTGCTATTCCACTTCCTGAAGGTCCTCCTCCAAGTCTTGGAGGTGATTCCAAGAATGACAGACCCTCTGTTCCTTCGAAAACCGTCTACGAATCAGCTCCAGTTCTACGAGATTTTGCTAAAGAGAGCCTTGTTATGGTTCCAAGTGCAGTTCGTCAAAGAAAGAAGCAGAAATTGGATGAGCTCGAGGAACCTGAGGTATCTGATGAACCTGAGGAGTCTGGGAGCCAGCTACAGAGTCAATATGCTCCAGAGGAGGAAGAATTACTACGAGAACAAGGTCAATGGCCTAGCGAAGAGGACGATGAAGATGAAGAGGATATCATTTAATAATGCATTATGCTACTATTCACTATCACTGTCGCTATCGACCTGGATTTCAGGGATTTCGAAATCGGAATCCGAGCCTGAATCGACATCTATTTCCATTGTTTCTGGTTCTGGAGCCATGATTGGAGGGCTAGGTTCTTGCTCAACAGTAACATTGACATCTCCATCTGCCTCCATATCGTCAGATTCATCAACAAGAGCAGCCTCCACTTCAGGCTCGATGCTTTGTTCAACTGATTTCGTCAAATCAACAGACTCCACTGGTTGAGACTCGACTGGTTGAACAGGTTCAATGGGCCTGACAGGTTCAATATGCTCAGAAGGTTCCAAAGGCTTCTCAGACGCTATTTCAACTTCTTCCATAACTTCTGTCGATTCCTGAGCCTCTTCATCTTCATCCCTTTCCTCTCTAAAGGTTGCAGACTTTAATTCACAAGTTGAATTTGAAAGAGGGGGAAGTTTAGGATGGATCATATCCGCCAAAATCGAACTTTGAGGTTGGACTCTTATTGCCATTGGTAGAATGGAGTATTTAGCTGTCGAACCAGGATAAAGCGCACTCAGAGCAACTGCTTTATGATTAGGATCTTGTAGTAAGAAGTATCTGTCGATCTGGGCTCGAGTCGTTAAAGGAAGTTCTGGGGACGTTTCTATTATGACTTGTAGAAAGCTCTTTGCTGTTGACTGGATTGCAGTTGGTTGCGATCTTGCAAACAGCTGCGGATTTGACATCATGTCTGGCAAAGGCTTTGAGTCGTTTGGAGCTTTGGATTCAAGTAACGATAAGGCGAAAGTGATTAGCTTTGTAACTATGGGGTTGTATGCGGTCGGGATTATTGATATGGACTGGAAAACAGAGTTTGCTGCGGTCAATATGGCAGCTTTTTGCATGTCGTTATCGATTTCAATGAGAACGTTAAAATGATGTAGTAGAGTGTCAAAATGAGGCCAGGCAGCAGGACCAAGAACAGAGAGGATCATTGGCAGGATGTTTAAGACACTAATATGCAGAGAATCCAGCACAGAAAGCAGTGTTTGTCGTGCTACTGTTTCAATTCCAGGTTTTCCAGGGACATGATGATTTAAAGACAAGATTCGGTCAATGAGATCGAAAACTGCTCCTAGAGGTATATTCACAGGCTGTTTGCAAGGCACAGAGAAGAAGCATGCGAGAAGTGTTAAAACGACAGAAAGCCTATCATGAAATCTAAGGATTAATTGAGCAGGTTGATCTTCAACATGAGGCTTTTCAAGATTGAGACCGGAGCCAAGATCGAAATTCTTCTGCTGTTCCAGTAATGGTGAACATAATTCAGTTAAAGAATTGTGTATTTCTGCCAGTGTCGCAAACAACTCAGCTCTCCATTCTTGAGCCTCACTGCCTTTAGATGCAGTCATATGCAGACTTACAAAGCCTTTACAGATCTCTTCAAGGGTTGACTGAGAGAGTGGGCTGGTTATGCATTGGTTCAGTAGCTTGACCAAAAGCCGATGATATCTATCAGCTGAAGGTCTGAAAGTCGTTGATTGTTGGTGCAGAACAAGATTAAGAGCAGGGATCGAAGTGTTAAGTAGTACAACGTTGTCGGTACGTTCGCTGAGCTGGAGAACAAGGTTAACATAAGTCGGTAATCGAGGAGTGGTTATAGTCCTTGACAGATCTGGCTTGGAGAACGTTAGACTGAAGATGGTGGAAAGAGTTTGAATAGAGGCTTCATGGTTGACAGGAGGCTGAGGAAGCTCAAGACTGTGGATAAGAATCCCAGCCCAGGTTCCTCCGTGACTGGCCAGGATCTGCCAATCCTGTTGCACAGCTATTCGTGCTATAACAGCACCAAACCATCGTACAATTGGGGTCTTGGAGTTGAGTAGTGCCGATATTCGCACTTTGAACTTGTGGATAGTCGTAGTGTCGGCGTTTTGGATTGCAGGCGTCGATTTTAATAGTGAGATTATATATGATGCATTTTCTGAGATGCTATTTTCCAGAGACGGTGAAAGAACCGTGTTTATAACGGTTTGTAAGCTCGACATGACATATAAACAGCTCAAGATCGTAGTTGATAGAGATTTGGAGCAGATATTTTTTCATTTTGTCAAGGGTAGGGGTTAAAAAAATTGGTAAGCACTTTAATAATAATTAGTAATCGCTTATCATTACTGAAACTTGTCGCCGGGCGGGAAAAGATAGGTAATTAAGATAGCGGAATCAGCTTTGAAAGATTATTCATACGTTCCAAGAGTTCGGTTCAGACGGAAATTGTAGAATGGCGGAAATGTTATGGTGTTAATAGTATTAACTATGTCTGTTGGTCGTGGTCAATGGCCGGGCCACCGTGCACCGTCTTCCGGTATATCCCGGGCGTCCCGGGCGTCCCGGACATCACGACCCGTCCGATCAATTCAATATGACAATATTATTACAATTATAAACAGAATCAGAAGACCTTTTACTCTTCATATCTCAATAAAATAATCTCAACCGTCCCGCTCGGATATTTTCATTCTCCCAGCTTAAACCACTCATCTTACCCGGGACTATCCGACAGTTATCTTTCATCGGTTTGAGATCAGAGAATCCTTAATATTCTTCTACCAAGTTCGGATTACAAGACTCCAGCAGACTATTTTGACAAGCTGGTTTTGAGATTATCATTACAGAGCGATAGTCGTATTTTTGGTTCTTTTACACTCAATTTATGGCCATTGTTGACTGTTAAAAAAGATTGAAAACGTGCTTTCCGTTAACTTTTCAAGCGTTAATATATTAGCCTCCTCGCCACCGCTGTTTGCTTACGCGCGTAATTGTCATTGCTGCCTTGCCGTTATCAGCCGGAGCAATCGGATTTTGCGGGGACAGACTTTGGAATTTTCTTTGGTCACACTTTAACCTTAATCAGCACCAGATAACAAAAACAACAGAGGCTACAAGAGGTGTGGACTGCCTTCAGTTGCTTCTCTCATCATGACTTCTCCAGCAAAGCCCATAACTACTAGAACGATCTTTCTCTTCATTCCAAATCTGATTGGATATTCTCGAGTGGTTTTCGCATTAGCATCTCTATTCTTTATGCAATGGCATCCTAAATATTGCACTGTATTGTACTGCTTATCGTGCATTTTGGATGCTTTAGATGGAGCCGCCGCTCGTAAATATAATCAAACTTCGAAATTCGGGGCTATTTTGGACATGGTGACCGATCGTTGTACTACTTCATCGTTGATCTGTTATTTATGCGTGGCTTATCCAAAAGGTGCAGTGATATTCCAACTTTTGGTGAGTTTGGACTTGGCTTCTCATTATATGCACATGTACGCAATGCTCACTGCCGGATCGACCAGCCATAAGAAAGTCGGCACCAAAAGTTATGTATTGAACCTTTATTACACCAATAATAAGGTTCTATTTCTTGTTTGTGCCATGAACGAATTGTTCTATGTGGGGCTATATTTATGTTCCTTTCCTTTGAAAACCCCTCCGAATCTTGGCTATTTCCATGATATTCCTCTTTCTTATGCTACGTTGATTACGGTATTTACATTTCCTGTCTGGCTATTGAAGCAGGTCATTAATGTCATTCAAATGTATCGAGCTGCCATCACATTAGCCGAATCCGATGTTGAAGATCGATTACAGGGAAAGGTCAAGTAGAACTATTGAAAGGAGCAGAACCGCGCGTACGTAGATAGAATGTGTGCTTATAGAGCAGCAATAATACGGTATATCATACCACTCTGCAAATGCATCATTCATTCTTTCGCAGGTATACAGAGCATTTAGTAGCCTTTCTAAACTCTCTACCTAACCCGCGATAGGCTTTATAAGAATATATTTATTTATTCTAGACGACTAGTACTCAGTAAGACCAATGTTTGACAGATCAGATATTCAAAACGCTCATTATAACAAGGTATGCGCTGAGCGCTATCACCAAGCAGCGCCCGACCCGGTCAAGGGATCCAGGATTCAAGAATCCCGGGGGCATGCATTAAGTAGATACGCAGAATTTCATCATATACGTTTAAAACGTGGAAGGTCATTAAAGAGAAGAGTGAAAATTGGGCTGTTTTATCGATGTGAATATTTGAGTCTGACCCAAGTTACACCAACTGAACCAGGTTAATCGAAATTGCGGGGTTTGGCCGGTCTGACTCTGAACTCAGCCTATAACTAAGGCATGGACTATAAAATGATCACCTTTAGAATTCATTCAAATGTCTTTAGAATCTTTACCTTCAATTGTTCAGATACAGATTCTTTCTCGCTTTAATTTCGCATTCTTTTGTCTCTCTAGTCTCTGTAGTCTTTGCCGTTCTAGCTATCGATCGTCATTGGTACTTCCTAATCAGTACCGAGACCAACAAGGCTTAGAACTGCACCAAAAGGGCACCAAAGTGAACTAGAAAAGCTCAGACTGCAGAAATAGCAATCCCGGATAAGCCCGCGGTATAGGCAGGTTGATAATTCTGCTTGATACCATACTCTATTATTGATTAAACATGGCTTTGGACAGTTTGAACGTCGTCAAGTCTTCTCAGGTTTTAATTGAAGGGGTTTTGCAGCCTGCTGCTGTGGTATTTTCAAGTAAATCAGGCAAAATCGTTGATATAATTGTCAAAGATGTTGACAATTACAAGCTTAGAATCAATAGGAAGCTAGCGACTTGTTACGACTTTGGAGACCAGGCAATTCTTCCTGGACTGATTGATTCTCATGTCCATTTAAACGAGCCAGGAAGAACGGAATGGGAGGGCTTTGAATCAGGAACAAAAGCGGCTGTAGCCGGAGGAGTAACTACTGTTATTGACATGCCTTTGAACTCCGTTCCTCCTACTACTACAGTACAAAATCTCCAGCTAAAGATTGAAGCTACAAAAGGCAAATGCTGGAGCGATATGGGCTTTTGGGGAGGGGTTATACCTGATAATAAGGACGATTTAGTTCCACTTGTAAATGCTGGAGTAAGAGGGTTTAAATGCTTTTTAATTGATTCCGGTATTGATGAGTTTCCAATGGTCAGTGCTCGAGATATTAGAACTGCTATGGACGAGTTGGAAAACCAACCAACAGTTCTTATGTTTCATGCTGAAATGACTCCCCCGTTCAGCCCCGAGTTGCCAGAGCCTTTTACTCCTCCAGAGTCTGATGATGAAGAGGACCTTGACATGAGTGACGATGATTCAGAATTCAGTTCAGATGATTCACCAAGACACTTGCCAATCGAACAATACTTGAAATTACAGGATGAAAAGGACTCATGTCATCTAACTTCATATGACGATCCTAGGATCTATTCTACCTTTTTAACCTCTCGACCTGATGTATTTGAAACCTGCGCCATAGCAGAAATTCTGTCATTAGCTCGTCCTTCTTCTCCTCTGCATCTTCATATCGTCCACCTAGTCTCCAGTTTTGCCTTTCCTCTTATAATGGATGCAAAGAGTAAAGGAATTAACATCACTGCCGAAACATGCTTTCATTACTTAACATTTGAATCTCAGCGAATCCCTAATTGTTCAACTGTGCATAAATGCGCTCCTCCAATTCGAAGTCTAGGCAATCGTCTGAGGCTATGGAATGCTTTACGTGAAGGTCTAATTACTTCAGTCGTCAGTGATCATTCTCCTTGTACTGCCGAACTAAAAGATGTCGAGTCTGGAGACTTTTTCAAGGCATGGGGAGGAATTGCCAGTGTAGGACTTGGATTACCTGTACTATGGACCGAGGCATTAAGACAAAATCTAACGAATAGACAACAGGTATCGTTGGAAGATATCTCTCGATGGACAAGCTATAATACTGCCAAACAAGTGGGTATACTGGCTTCTAAAGGTAGTATAACCATTGGCAAGGACGCAGACTTTTGTATCTTTGATCCTACAGCAATTTTCACCGTCCATCAAGGGGATCTTTTCTTCAAAAACAAGATCTCGCCTTATATAGGCCATGAACTTAAAGGGGTGGTTAATATGACATTTCTTCGAGGAAAAGTAATCTACGATTTGGCTACAGGACATGTTGGAAAGCCATCGGGAAAGCTGATATTGGAAAAGCGAGTGATTGGCGATAATATCGAGGTATAGCCTTTCTAATTTTGACATCATATGACTTGTCATTCTACATACAAAGTACATAGTATCATCTAATAACTAAGCAAATAGTTCTGTGTTAGTAAACTCCGTGATAATCTCTCTCTTTAACTTACTTTCAACATCGGCAACGGCTTGTTGCAAGACTTGTTGCTGGAATTTAGGGCTGTCGATTTGCTTGGTGACATTGGCAATGACGGATTCAGCCAGAGCCCTTTGTTCACGTTGTCGCACTTGAGCTTCATAACGAACCCATGAGTCCAAAACACTCTTGGCCTCGTGAGCAAAGTCCACTTTTTGCTTCTCCTCAAAGATCTTGGCTTCAAGGTGAACAGTCTCCTTAGAAACTTCAAACAAAGATTGAGTGATTCCAACGACATCCTTGAGTTGTCCAACACTGTCAATTCTCTCCTTGACAGCAACGGTGTGACTTTCACGGGCCTGGTTCAAAACTCCCTTAATATGCTTGATATTGGCGTCGGCCCAGTCCTTGTAAGCGGGAGCAACGGTCTTCGAAGCAAGGTACAGAAACACTCCAAATACAGCGACTAAAGTACTTTCTTCATTGACAATGTATAGGCCATTGGAGATGGTGTAGATAGAAGCAGCAGCAGCAGTAGCGAGGATTCCGGTCTTGGAAACAATGCTGCTACCAGGAAGTGCGTCGATGATGGCGGTGGCTTTAGATTTGGGGTCCTGTTCCGTGGAATATGGCCTCATGGTCATACTAATTAGATGCCGCATTTCAATTGAAGGCATTGGCATTGTTAACTTACGCAGCTCCTAAAACGGGCCGTCGAAGAGCAGGACGAGCCAGCGCTATGTTAGAATCAATACCCAATTGTCTCATTAATTGACCTACCTAACGAACGGGTTGCAACACGAAAGCTCATTTTGTAATTATATCGACCGATTATACTACAATTCGAGCTTGAGGTCCTGGCAAATGATGATTTCAAGTACAACACAAACCAGCAAATGGGAGTTAAGAACACAATTTTCGTTGGCTGTAATATACGCTGAATGGAAGGATATGCGGAAGAATAAAGTCTGGGAGAATGAGAAAAATTAGATAATCTGAAAATCTGAAAATCTGAATCGAAATATTATTTATTTTCGACAATAATTCGACAATAATTCGACAATAGGCTCTCTTTAACATGAAGAGATCATTGACAAAGGCTTCAAAGTCTTTAGTGACGAAGAAAAAGAAGGTCCGATCTGGCCTAGATGTATCTGAAGTTACTAAAGAGAGTTTGGAATCTTTAGAAGCAGACATTTTAGAGTCTCCAAGACGTTATAATGAGTTGGTTAAACTTCAGAATGATTTAGACCATAGCTTTAAAGAAGGCTTACAAGAACAGACAACTCTTTTAGCAAATGCTCTATTTCGAATTCTTGGTCGATTGATGAAAAATGGATCAATGACATCCTCGAAACAAAACTCGGAATCTCAAGCCAAAGTTTCCCGGTGGTTGTTGGACAGATATAGACTCTTCAGTAAAAGTCTTGTATCAATGCTTGGTTCTACTGAAGACCTGACAAGCAGACTTATGGCCTTGACGATTCTAATGCAACTGCTCAAACTAGAAAGCCAATACCTCGGTCCCAAATCAAATGAATTCCATTATCCAAAGGCTTTATTCTGTGATGTTATAACTACTCTATTGGAACTGAATTCCGACTCGGCAAACTCTTCAATCATCAATTCATTTGCTAATTCATACCTGAATTCTTATGACGATTTAAGGTATCATTTCTACGTTGAAACAGCAGAAATCATAGAAAAGGGAAAGTCTGATAAAGTCAATACTGTCCTAAGAGATAATATGTTGGACTTGTTGATGGCAACTACTCACTTCCCTCAATCATCTGAAGATATTCAAAGTTTTTGGTTATCTAAACCGAAATCTCGTGAATTGGCAGGAGCTCGAACTGGTTCTGTATTGAAATTATCCAGTCATAAATTAGCATTTCAAAACGCCTGGTTGCAGACTTTAAGCCTGTCTTTAACCTTTGACCAATACAGAACTGTGCTGATGATTCTACACAAACGATTACTACCAAATATGATCCAACCTCCTCTATTAATGGACTTTTTAACCGATGCATATAATTCAGGGGGTCCTGTTGCTCTGTTGGCTTTAAACGGACTGTTTTCTTTGATGCAGAAATATAATCTTGACTACCCGAATTTCTATCAAAAACTCTATGCCTTATTCGATAGTTCTATTATGAACGTCAAGTATCGAGCGAGATTCTTTAGACTCGTTGACGTCTTCCTGTCATCATCTCATCTCCCTGCTGCTATAACCGCTTCATTTGTCAAACGAATGGCCCGTCTGGTTCTATTTGCTCCTCCTGCTGCTATTGTAGCTACTATTCCTTTCATTTACAATCAACTCAAGAGGCATCCCACTTGTATGGCGATGATTCACCGTGTAGATTTCGGCAACGATGGCTTCAAAGATCCTTATGACAATAACGAATTGGATCCATTGTCGACTCAGGCAATCGACTCCTCGTTATGGGAGTTAGAGACTTTACAATCGCATTATCATCCTAACGTGGCTACTTTGGCCCGAATCATGTCTGAACAGTTCCGCAAGCCTCAATATGTGCTCGATGACTTTCTAGACCATTCATTTTCCAGTCTCATGAACGCGGAACAGAAGAGAAAGATCAAGAACATTCCCGCTCTGGAATTCGACAAGTTCGACAAGTTGTTTCAGGGGGATGATGAGCATTCGTCGTATATTAACGACTGGAGGTTCTGAGGCAATATGACGATTGAAGATTCAGAGACTAATATGAAATAAACCCATCGTCCTTTAAAGTCCTCATGAGATCTAAAGAATTCTCAAAAGTCCATATAGTCACAGCACTAGCAGGGGCACTTTTCAATAACGAAACAAAGCACCCTCTATATAAAGCCCTGAATCCCTCATTGACTACTATACTACGACCGCATAATAAGAAATTCGACGGATAAATAGGAACGGATCCTGCCACATAAAAAGATCGAGTAGGACCTTGGACTTGTAAGCGTTTCCGTACTACATCCAGAGGAAATACCATACTTTTGCTTATTGCCCCGGACACTAGACCTGCGACAGCTTCAGGACTAGGAAGGTTATCATGTATGACAGAAATTTTGGTTAGAAGAGCTCTGGATTGATTGTAGGTGAGGAAAAACAGGCCCATATAAGGCACTACAGAAGCCACTGCTGGAGTCAAGCCTCTAAAAAAGCCCTGGATGCCCTCATTAGTATAAATATGATGTATAGCATATCGCATGGAAGAATACACTTTAGTAGTCGATTCCACACCTTGAGCAGCAAACCGCGTTCGTAGCAGATCAAATGGATATGTACAACATGTAGCTAGACACCCTGCAGCAGATCCTGAAATAAATGATAAAGCTGGATGTGGGATATCGGGATAGATAGACAGGCATAATTTGTTCACTTGGGAATAAGTGGTGAATTGACAAGCTCCATAGCAGATATACAGCATTTCAGCAGGAACATTTCCTTTCCAAAGTGCATTTAGTCCTTCTGTTTTAGCGATATGGACAAGAGTATCGAGGATTTTTCCACGAGGAATTCCTCGAGAATTAACAGCTTTTGGCCGGTAGTGGGTTCCTTCCAATTGGAATCGGATTTTGACCACATCCAAAGGTGCGATAACGAATCTAGTTAGTAAAATGACCCTGGAAATAGCTTTAAAAACTCACCTTGAAACCAACCCTGCAATACCGCCGCATATAATCGATTCAAAGCTGGAAATATCTGAAGATTTCGGATCCAAATGATTGGATTTGCGAGTCTGTAACGGCGATTGATCTGCGCTATCTGACTGAACAGTATCCACAGTCTGGACAGGCTTCAAGACCGGACCATTTTGTTTCATGATTCAAACATGAGCGTGAAACAATTGACTTCAGATAGAAATATTGAAATATTGAATCAGATTTTCAGGCACGAGATTGAAAAAAAAATAAAAAATAAATCAAAATGCACTCACAAAATAATTCAGGATTGGGAGTTCGGATTTGAAGATTTAAGAATCGGGCCGGATTCAATTCTACAGAGACCTCTTTCTCTACCTAATATTCAAATATTTACAATAAATAGTAATCGTTTAACTCAAAACTAAATGGCAACAGAAGAGTGGAATTTCACACCAGCAAAGATGGCCTTATCTCCAAGCTCCTCCTCGATTCGAAGGATTTGGTTATACTTGGCAAGACGCTCGGATCTAGTAGGAGCTCCAGTCTTGATCTGCCCGGAGCGGATTCCAACCGCAAGGTCCGCGATAAAAGTATCTTCGGTTTCTCCAGAACGATGGGACACCATAACTCCCCATCCAGCAGCATATGAATCCTTGGCAGCTTGAATAGATTCAGTCAAGGTTCCGATCTGGTTGACCTTGAGCAACAGGGCGTTGGCGGCCTTTTCATCAATGGCTCTCTTGATACGAATAGGGTTGGTAACAGTCAAGTCATCTGCAACAATTTGGATTGTTGAAGCCTTGGGGTAGAAATGGCTCCATGTGGCCCAATCGTCCTCAGCAAAAGGATCTTCAAGAAACACAATGGGGTATTTTTTGATAAGCGAAAGGTACATATCGGCCAATTCCTCGCCAGTGAGCCATTTGGAAGGGTCACTGTCAGGATTCTTGAAATCCAGATCGTACTTTCCATCTTTGTAGAATTCAGAGGAGGCAGCATCAATGGCAATAAACACTTTTCCAGTATAGCCGGTGTTTTTAATAGCATTGACAATCAGATCAAGAGCATCTTCGGCAGTTTGAATATCAGGAGCAACACCTCCTTCATCTCCAACATTTCCTGCTGAAGTTCCATAGGTCTTTTTAGCAAGAGATTTCAACTCGTGGTAGACTTCGGATCCGGCTCTCAGAGCTTCGGAGAAACTGGGGAAGTCCAAAGGAGCAATCATGAACTCCTGGATGGCCAATCGGCCTCCAGCGTGCGATCCTCCGTTAAGAACATTCTGGAAAGGAACAGGCAAGACATAAGGCTTGGGGGTTCCAGAAAGGTCGGAAATATGCTGGTATAGAGGAACGCCCTTCTCAGCAGCAGCAGCCTTGGCCACAGCCAAAGAAACTCCAACGATTGCGTTGGCACCAAGCTTGGATTTGTTTTCAGTTCCATCAAGATCGATAAGGAACTTGTCAACAGCAGCTTGGTTCTTGATGTCCAGCTTAGCCTTGATTAAGGCAGGAGCAATTATGGTATTGATATTGGAGACAGCAGTTAAGACTCCCTTACCTCCCCACTTCTTGGGGTCCTTGTCTCTCAATTCCAAGGCCTCATGGATTCCTGTAGAGGCTCCAGAGGGGACAATTGCACGGCGAGTTCCGGTTTCGGTGGTGATTTCTACCTCAACGGTAGGATTGCCTAGCAGTTAGACCGAACATTGAACTGCCTATATAGATACTTACCACGAGAATCATATACATAGCGGGAATGGATTTTGGAAATAGTCATTATGGAATATAAGGATTAGTTGAGGGAGGACATTGAAAGTTATAAGTATATTGCAAGTAGCTTGATGGAAGGCCTGAATCCGCCTGATGGTGGGTAACAGGTGATTCATAGTGAAAAATTCCCGCATTAGATCTTAGTCCTATCCTGCATTATAATTATGAACTGCTCAAAAGATTCCAATTTCGCTTTGGAGTCACTCTCATTTCTGTCATATTACGTCATTTTCCGATAAAGCAAGGGATTGTTAGAGTCGACAGTTGGACTTGCCAACAGCGACCCCGCAGCCGTTCGTTGACGGTCATTGGCCGATAGGATGATTGAACCTCGTGATGCGTTCCTAAGCTGATAGTTCCAGCCTTCTTCCCCTACTTTGCTTTAAAATAATCAATGTTTAGAATACGTTAGGGTGTAATTGGGCTCTATCCTCGAGGTCTATGGGACAAAGGTGACTCTGTGAAATATCTTTTTATAGTCCTATGTAGGAGTATACAATGTGTACGGAATTATTTACACATATTTAAATTCCTCAGTCTCAAGTATTTAGTCTCAAGTAGGAGAGACGTGAGCAGTTACCATTTTGCCTGTAAAACTTTCGGGAATTGCGGGACCTGACCTGACTTTGCCAAGTCAAAACCGTTTAGGAACGTCTCGCTTGTAGTCGATTGTTTACCATTTTAGGCATTTCTGTTCGATTTATTTCATCCGCCGGATTCCGGCGTCCGGCCATCCTGAAAGATCTCACCACTCCCAAACTGGTTCCAGAAGGGTTTGCTTTGGATCTACCTGGCTGACATTATTCCTCCAATTTTGATGACTTAGGAGCTGGTAGTCACGTGATCGGTTCATAGTGAAATTTTGAGCCGATTTTGGGATGGAAACATTTGAAGTTTCTGCGAAACTCTCGAGATTATTTAATATCATAATGATCTCTTCTGTCGAACTGACGATGTCAGTATTATCACATGCAGACGGATCTGCAGTTTGGAAAGATGGAGTAACTAAAGTGATCACCTCTGTGTCAGGTCCTGTCGAGGTCAAAGCTCGAGATGAAACTCCTAACGGCGCTTCGTTAGAGATTGTAGTCAGGCCTATAGTAGGTCTTTCCAGTGAGTTTTATGATTTTCTGATATTCTGTTTTATTTATTTATCATGCTAATAAGCTACGAGAGAACATCTCATGGAGGATCGGATATATGCAGTATTGTCGTCAATAATACTACGACATTTGAATCCTCGAACTTTGATCCAAATAGTAGTTCAAATTCTAGAAGCTGGAGAATCCCCTGAATATGTAAGTAAATGTGGCACCTTTTGCTGTCTGGTCTAACTAGACTGCTCTCGAATTGAGTGCGGGAATCAATGCGGCCTGTTTGGCTTTGGTCGATGCTGCTGTGCCGTTAAGACGAACTGCCTGTGCAATCGCCATAGCTATCTCTTCTGATGAAATAATAATCGATCCTACTCAAGAACAATTGGAAGAATCTCAAAGCAATCATGTAATTGCATATGAAATCAAAGATTCAAAACCAGATAGACTACTTCTTTGTGAAAGTATAGGCCGGTTTACTGAGAAAGAGCTACTAGAATGCCTTGACAAAGCTGCACAAGCTTGTGAAAAGGTACATAAAAAGTTCCGACAAACTGTTGAACAAAAGGTCGAAAAGGATTTCATATGGAGAGATTAACTATCTACCGTCGAACAAGTGAAAATTTCATATTAATTAAGGAGTTTTAATTATCTAACTTGAGATTCTCAAAAGTGTCGACAACGGCTTGAAGACCAGAGATTTCAGCATCAAAGTTCTCCAATTTCTTCAAATTGGCTTCCTTGACATCCTCACGAACTTTGGTTTCATAATCATTACTAGAAACGAGCTTTTCAAGCTGAGTCTTTGACTTTAAAGCCTTGTCGATTTTCGTTTGAGCCTTGGAAATCTCGGCGTCAAAGTCCACATGCCCCTTGACAATCACATAGACTGAGCAAAGAGGAGAAACAACGGAAACAACTGAACCGGCAGGAACTTGATCCGACTCCTTTAAAACTTGAAGTTTATCGGCAGCCTTAACAAGAGACAAGATACTCGATTCTTGTTCCGTGATGGTCTTTGAAGTGGTAGCATCTCCAGCTTGTACCACTACTGTAGCGCCCTTTAGAATTCCATATTGGCTGAGCAAAGAACGAGCGCCTTTAACTACATCCAATACAAGATCATAAGCAGCTTCCGATGCACTGTCGTCAGCAGCAGCAATATAAAGAGGATATGAAGCCTTGACAATAGTTTGTGTAGTGTCATTTGGTCTTCGAGGAAGTCGTTGCCATAGTTCTTCCGTAAGGAAAGGCATAAACGGATGAATGAGTTTCAAAGCTCCTTCAAGACAATTGTACAAAGTATCTCTGGCCGATTTCCTCTCAAGATCCGAACCTTCCAAGATCAAGAACTTGGAATTCTCAATATAAACATCACATAACTCATAAAGCCAGAAATTGTAGATGGCATTTGTAGAATCCAAAAAGTTCCTTTGATCCAAAGCTTCATTGGTGATTTTAGAAGCAATGGAGAACTTGTGAAGGATCCATTTCTCCACCAAAGTCTCATTTCCAGTGGGCTCAGAAGAAGCACGAGGCCTATAATCGTCACCTAGTCTCATCAAAGCAAACTTGGTGGCTTGATAAATCTTGTTACAGAATTTACGGTATCCTTCAACACGAAGAATATCAAGATTGATATCTCGTCCTCCTGTAGTATAAGCACAAAGGGCAAATCTCATAGCATCAGTTCCACATTCAGGGATTCCATTAGGGAAAGAGATCTTTTGGCCATCTTTGGCCTTTTCTACTTCACGAGGATCCAAATTTCCAGTCAATAATTTATCATACAAACCTTGAAGAGGGATTCCGGCGATGACATCCAAAGGATCAATGACATTTCCAAGAGATTTGGACATCTTACGTCCTTGAGCATCTCTTACAAGTGAATGACAAAACACTTCTTTAAAGGGCACATCTCCAGTCATTTTGATGCCTAGCATGATCATACGAGCGACCCAAAAGAACAGGATATCCCAGCCCGTTTCCAGCAGTGAAACAGGGTAGAAATCAGCCATGTCTTTGGTCTTTTGAGGCCATCCAAGAGTTGAAAAAGGCCAGAGACCAGACGAAAACCAAGTATCAAGAACATCTTCATCTTGTTCCAGGACGAACTTCTTTCCAGGGAATTTGACCTGGGCTTTGGACAATGCTTCTTCTTCAGTACGTCCCGCAACCCACCATTTGTCCTCACTACGATCCTGTGCGGGATCGTCTAAATTAACAAAGTAAACTGGGCATCTATGACCCCACCATAACTGTCTTGAAACACACCAGTCTTGAATATGACTGAGCCAGTGGAAGAACTCGTTTTCTGAAGTTTTGGGCGTGATGGTCAGCTTTCCCTCTCGTACAGCTTTCATAGCAGCATCGGCTTGATCTTTCTGTGCAACCCACCATTGAGGTTTAAGAAGAGGCTCAATGACATCACCAGATTTTGCACATCTAGGAATGGTCATTGGATTATCCTTTTGCTCAATAAGAAGGCCCTTTTCTTGCAATTCTTGTATAACACGTTTCCTGGCATCAAACCGTTTGACTCCATTATAAGGTCCAGCATTTTCATTCAGAGTACCGTCGTCATTAAGAATGTTGACGAACTCGAGATTATGACGTTTTCCTGTAGCGTAATCATTAGGATCGTGAGCAGGGGTGATTTTCACTGCTCCTGTTCCGAATTCCATATCTACAGTCTCGGAATCAGTGATAATAGGAAGTTTTCTGTCGAGAAATGGGTGGACAGCAAACTTACCATGTAAATGCTTGTATCTAGCATCATCAGGATGAACGGCCACAGCAGTATCACCAAACATGGTTTCAGGACGAGTAGTAGCAACGATAATCTTTTCGTCACTTCCTTCTATAGGATAGGCAAACGAGGTGATGACTCCAAACTCCACCTTGTCTTCATAACCAGGAACAGAAAGTAAAGTCTTGCCTTCGATATCCTTATTATCAACTTCAAGATTGGACAAGGTGGTATTTAAATGAACACACCAGTTAACCAATCTAGTAGCACGATAAATAGTCCCTTCATCATGAAGTTGGACAAAAGCTTCTACTACAGACTTGGAGAGATCCTCATCCAAGGTAAAAGCTTCTCTAGACCAAGCATAAGAAGCGCCTAAACGCTTCAATTGGTTCTTAATCCTATCATGATACTCCTGCTTCCACTCCCATACAAGTTCGGTAAACTTTTCACGTCCCAGATCGTGTCTTGTTTTTTTCTCCTTGGACCACAGCATCTTTTCTACTACGGATTGGGTAGAAATACCAGCATGATCGAATCCTGGAAGAAACATCACAGTCTTGCCTTTCATACGATTAAATCGGATCAACGAGTCTTGAATGGCGATTGTTAAAGCATGACCAATATGAAGAGCTCCAGTGACATTTGGAGGAGGTGCTGGAATCGTGAACACTCCTTCAGGCTTGATTTTCCCATCGGCAGTGAACTCGGGTTCGAAAAATCCTTGCTTTTCCCACCATTGATACCAAGAAGACTCCACGATCTCGGGGTTGTAAGATTTCAAAGCAGGATCATCCAAACTGACGAGAATCTTCTTTTCTCCAGCAACAGTTTTATCTACAAACTTTTCAACAGGAGCAGTTTGTTCTACGACCTTTTTGGCCTTTGGAGCGGCAGCAGGTTTCTTGGCCTGTTTAGCATTAAATTTCGCGAGCTTTTCAGCCTTTTTACGTTCTTTCTCAAGTTCTTTCTCCGTTTTTGGTTTAGGTACGTCGGCACCAGCTTGTTCAGACATAGTTCGAGTTCTGAGTATGGTCGACAAGGGAAAACGATTGGCAGTTGAAAACCTCTCGATTGTTAATGACGCAACTCGGAGAATCAATTACTTACCAAAGGGCGTATTAAACACCGGCAGATCAAACCAGTTGAAGCCAGCAATGTGAACAGATTCCTGATATTTGAGGATTTACAGGGTGAGGATAAAGTGAAAAATCAATTCAGTCATCGACGTGATGCGTAGGGTAATTGAAGGAGAGGAAAAGAGAGAAAGAGGAGAGTACCATCAATGAGAGGATCAATTGTCTTGAATTGTCATGAATTCGGTCAAGAATTGCTCCAGACAAGAATCTAACTCTTGAGCTATCCACTAAATCTACTATTGTTCTCTAAGAATCCCCTCTGCTCTCCTTTCCCGTCTGCTCATCCCGTCTCCGTCCAACCAAAAGACAGAAGAAGCCGCTTATTCCCAACTTCCAAATCAGTCAAAGTGAAAAATGAAAAAATTAGGTCAGAAAGTTTTGAGCTGGATTTCAAGATTGAATCCATTCTGCGTTCCGCACTCAACCACTCTCGCTGTTATTTATTTCATGAACTTGGCTCGAACCAGCTCAAGATTCAGTTTGAAACGCCCTTTCTTCAGAGCATCCTGTAGAACTTTTATGGCCAGTATGCCATCTGCTGTACCAAGTACGGCTCAGGGTCTTTCGATGCCTGTACAAGCTCCTGTGATGGCTTCAACGGCCTCGACAGCTTCGGCAGTTCCAATAGCTTCAACAGCTCCGACTGTTCCAGCTGGAGTCAAAAGACCAGAGCGAAGTAATCCTCGGGTCAAGACCAAAAAAACCAGGTTCAAGGAAAACATTGTGGATCCAATTTCTTCTGAAGGAATCTTAATACAAGACATCAAATCACTGCTGAAAAGCCAGGAAATCCCCGAAGAATCCGTCATTAATGACATGAGAGAATTCTATAGTCGACCAAAAGGAGTTCCTCACCCAGAACATCAAATTGTTCAAGTCAAAATCTCTGCTCGTTCTGCTGTAGGAGATGGAATTGGATTGAGACAGATAGGGACAAAGACCGACGTCGTGGTAGTGCCTTATACAGTTATTGGCGATGAAGTCGAATGTAAAATCTACAAGACTCATAAATATCATTTTGAATCCGAGCTGACCAAAGTGATTTCAGCTTCACAAGACCGTAATGATGATCTGGTCAACTGTAAATATTTCACAAAGTGTTCTGGATGTCAATATCAAATGCTTTCTTATGATAACCAGCTTGAGATCAAAAGACAAGTTATCTCAAAAGCATTTGAACACTATTCCGACTTGGTGCCTGAACATGTTCCTGAAATAAACCCTACAGTTGGATCTCCTTTACAATACAATTATAGAACCAAATTAACCCCGCATTTTGACGTCCCACGGTCCGGATTGAAGGTCGTACCTCCTTTTGGATTCGGGGAAAAGGGAAGGAAAACTGTCGTTGATATCGAGGAATGTAATATTGGTACTCCTGTTCTAGGTGAAGGATTGAAAGAACAAAGAGCACTTTTAAAGGACAATTTCTCTACTTATAAACGAGGAGCTACGATTTTACTACGAGAATCAGCTCCTGAAGACCTGACAAAGGACTCTAGTGAAAAGACCTGTGTTACAAACACTCGCAAAATCATTATTGAACATGTCGGCGATTATATCTTTCAATTCCCTGCAAGTTCATTCTTTCAAAACAACAATTCCATCCTTCCAGCTGTCACTGGCTATGTACGGGAAAATATCAGTCTACCATCTACAGGCGAGGCTCCAAAATATCTTGTAGACACTTATTGTGGATGTGGCTTATTCGCGGTCACTTGTAGCCCTGCAGTTGAAAAGGTTATCGGAGTGGAGATTTCAAGTGAATCAGTGACTTATGCCAGGAAGAATGCTGAACTTAACAATCTGAAAAACGCCTCGTTTATAATCGGTCAAGCAGAGAAGATTTTCGACAACGTTGACACTGAACCAAATCTTACCAGTATAATCATCGATCCTCCAAGAAAAGGATGCGACAAGAACTTTCTAGATCAATTACTACAATTTGGTCCCGCTAAATTGGTCTATGTATCTTGCAACGTTCATTCTCAAGCCAGAGATATCGGCTATTTACTAACAGAAGGAAAGGATGTCAAGTACAAGATTGACAGCATTCAAGGATTTGATTTCTTTCCTCAAACTCATCATGTGGAATCTGTAGCAGTTTTATCCAGGCAGTAGCTTTGGATATTGGAATCGCTGTTATGTGTCTATCAGCACATATTATCACTTCTGCATTTATACATATTATACAACACCACAGTTATAGGCAATAAATGCTCAGCATCATTGCAACGACTATCTACACAGATACATCACTGTCAACAGCAGTGACGTAATGATCCAATTCATGATCCTCATAATTGCTGATGTCAAACTGCTCCAAATCTTCAGCTCTACTATTGAACTGATCCAAATCAATAATATCATCAGGATGGAATGGAACTCCAGTTATTTCCTGCCATATTCTATAGTTAGTAAAGACGTTTGTCAGCAGGTTTTTTGGCTGATTACTTACATGTTGAAATATCTCATCAAGGTGCGAATGCCCCGTAAATATCCAAGATCAGGGACTCCTCGATGTTTTGGAGGAACTGTTGTTCCTGGAGGAAGGGGATCTTCTCCTGAAATACATTGAGCAAAGTCGATGATTTTAACCGACATTTCGGCGCGTTCATTAGGAATGCCATCATACATAAGAAGAAGACTGGATCCATAAAGTCGATAATCAGGGATGTTTTCAACAAGAGACTCCAATTCCTCCAATTGACTCAAAATATAGGGAATATGCCTTAAAATAGACGACGTAGAAATTCCATTGTAAAGAAACTTCCTAAGACAAGCTCTGAACTGAGGACCTTCTTTTACACGACGGCCAAAATACTTGTCTTGATAAGTATAAAGACCTTGATTGACGTCCCACACCTGCATTCCACAGATCCGTACTCCAAGTCTTCTACTTGTCGTCATTGCACACTTTTTGGATTGGGATTGTTGCTTCTTTAAAGTAGCCTCTACTCCATATTGTCTAGTACCCATTTTCAAGTCGATTACACACGGTTTATTCATTCCACTGGTCAAATCTTCCAAAAGAATAAACCGTTCTGTACGAGTATACACTTTTCCAGGACTGGCATGGGACAAATGCCTAGTGAGATGTGGATGCAGTCGTAAAACTGAAGGGACAGGGCTTTCTATAACAGAAGGAACTGTTGGTGCCTTTTCAAGATTATCATCGTCCATTTGAAACATAGCCGAATCATCTGTCTCAGGTTTAACTGTATCCTCTTCTGTTGCCTGCCGGGAAGCAGGTTCGTAACGAGGAGGACTAGTGGAATAGGAGATAGACTGAGACCTCAAGCTGCTCTGATGCGATCTATAACTGTTGAAGAACAAAGCACGATTATGAGAAGAAGCAACTGAGGAGCTCGCCGACGATTTGACTGCTATAGGCCTTGAACCAGGCGTTGAAGGCTCAGTAGCAGCAGCATCAGTAGCAGCATTTACGATCTTATCGGAGTTATTATTGATGACAAGCGAAAAGTCATCGAGGCTTTTATGCGAGATTATCGGATCCGCCAACTTCTTGGTCGATACAGAAGATGACGAATACCTATGCAGTCGTCGACGTCGTTCTGCTTCATCTCCATCACTTGGCTCACTAGGAGAAAACACTTCTTGGAGAACCAACTCCTGAAGCTTCCTGTTCACACTTGTAGCACCCCAAGAAGTAAGAGAGTCTTTAGGGCTGAGTAATGCATTAGGAGAGCCTAAAGGAGTCACACCTTCTCGAATAGACAGATTGTCTGGAGAAGGAGCAGAAGAAGAGTACTTTTGAAGCAAAGAATTAGGCATGATGTGAATGTTATCGTCTAGAACGACTTCTGGAAGACATTCTTGAGGATCTTCAAAACGAGGAGTAGCTACATTAGAAGGCATTTCGGAAGCGACTTTAGATGTCAAACCAGAGCCCGCTTGTTCAGCAGAGAGGTAACTGGGTTCATAAACTGGCGCCGTATGTCGCACGTTCAAAACTCCAATGTATTTTGGCATGAACTTCAATAAGCCTACATGCCTTAGTTCAATTGCTTCATACCAGGTGTTTTCTCGTTTTACAAGAGCTTTACAAACAGCACGCCTTGAGAACCGAAAGATCTCAGTGTGACCTCCAACCTTATGCTTAAACGGAGTCAATTCTACCGCCAGAGGGAACCTCGCAGGAGGATAACCTTCAGCTTCTTCAATTGGAGGAGTTGAAGCAGGTTCCGGGTGGATACGAAAGTCTTGAGCTGCTAGAGCAGGGCTTTCGTTTAGAACATGGGACTCCTTTAAAGCGGCTATAGGATTGACGGGTTTATGAGGGAAATACGTTGCCGAAGACACCTGTTGTTTTGACGATTTCTTAGGAGGCGGCTGTACAGTTGAATCATCCGAGGATGGCAGTGTTGCCTCAGGAGAAGGAGGATTAACAGGAGGAGGAGAGGGTTCTTCTTTTTGCGATGCTTCGGGTATGCTCTTTGGAGGGCTTTTGGCAGGTTTCTTATCGTTTTCCTTGAAAAGTCTTAGAGATCTAGAAGCTTTTCTTGAGCCAGGAGGATTCGATTCTAAACTCAAGCTGGCAATAGTCGATGCAGAAGTACGCCGTTGGTTCTGAGTGGTAAACGACAAGGCAGTGGAATCATCAGGAGTGTTATCTTCAGCAGCAATGGCAGATAATAATGGGGATTCGGCAGGAGAGATGTAGGGGATGTTTTTGGCCAAACTAGAAGAAGGAATTGAAAAAGCGGATATTGGGTCGGATAAAGAGGAAGAGGCCGATGCAGCGGTGGGAATAGGATTAGATGCAAACAAGGGAGGAGATGTAACATTAGTGGAATGGTTCAAACCGCCAGGTAAAGATGGCAGGTCCTTCAACACATTTGATCCCATCTGAAGCCCCGACACCAAGTGTTTTTTCAGCGTCACCAGAGTAGTAGGGGAGTTGTCGATATTAAAAGGTAATGTCGAAGGTAATATGGCGGTTGACGCCAAGTCCAAAGAAGAAGGTCCACTTTGGAGAGAAGTGGAGTAAATATAGGGAGATAACGGAGGGGAAGATAAATATCGAGAAATAGACGAATGCTGGATGCAATATAAATAATTACTATTTACCCCGGGGATGCCCGTGGCCGCTGCGGCTGCAGAAAGGTGGGAAAACTGCAAATTACCTGACGGGTCAGGATTGTTTGCAAAAATAAGTGGTGAATTTGGTGAGGCAGAGCGGATATGGTGGTGGTTAAAGTTGGGATTTGAGATCGGCAAAACTGACTTGGGACGAAACTGGATTGAGGGGGGGATCAGAGGGTTGGAGGAGGGGTCCAATGGAGGAGAAGGGATAAAGCGAATAGATGATAAAATTGTTGATTTAGAAGGATTTTCCTTATCAATATGAGGACTTTCAATTGAGCCAATAGGAGGTGCGGACGTGATAGTAATAGGATCGGACATGGGAGGATCAAAGGACTCCTTGTAAGGGAGAGTCCACAACAGTAAACAAATGAACAAATGAGAGATAGTGAGATGCCCAGGCACAAGACTGGAAAGAATGTTTCACAGGCTGTTACACCACTTGTTCACACAGGGAACGGATCTATTTGTACTTGAACTGATCCTGCTATAAGCAAGAGACATTACCTGTCAATACATAGTTACTACACTCAAAGACTGGACCACAGAAAGAACAAGAAAATATCATAACTTCCTTTGGAATCCGGCGCAGTCACACCTTTTAACCAAATAACTCATCAATGAGACCCCGAATAATCGTGGCAGTTTTCTCCGAGCATGTTATTATAACCCTTCAAAACGTGGACAAATCAAGCCTTCTAATGGCTCATTTAATATAACCTAATCGGTCTATCTATATGGTTTAGTCCTGTTTAAGAAAGGATTGGTCTACTCCTGTCGGTCTAAACAGCAACATAGTTCTTGCAACAACATCGATGCATCGTACAGGAACAGATATGGGAGTGTTTCAAAAGTTATTTGAATACCCGTGGTCTTTGCTCAACCTTCATTAATGACACCATTTAGAACTTGTTTATTCACACATGGTAGACTCCTCACTGAGTAAGCACTACTACTTTAGTACTTTAAACATGTGGTCTAATTTCCACTTATTCTAAGCCTCTTTGTATCTCTTGTTATCTGCTTGCTTCACGTGGTTGAATGGAGCCAGGGCATTCGTTGCAGGGTAACATCTTTTCTCCATATCGGGTTGGTCATCGCTCTTGGCCCAGGGGAAGCGACTATCCAGGTTAGGGTGTAAAAAAGGAATGGTTCTGCGGCTGAAAATATAGGCAATTCTATCCGCAGTTAGTATCACTATTAATATCATAGCACATTGTGCATTCTATATTGGATGTTTGAAACTCTAGTGCTGCGGCTATTACGGAATTCAAGGTTCAATATTAACTGCATGCAAAGTTCCATACACTGCATATTATTGAACCAATGTGTCAGAGTGCTTCAGATTAAGTTCAATCAGTTCCATCAAGACTCTTAAGTTTCCTGAACCTTGTAATTGAATATCATACGTCAACCTCAATCGTTATTGAAGTAATATCTCATGTCTAACAAGGTTATAAATCGCTAAGTTTGATATAAGGTCTACCACATTACCCTACTGACAATTACTAAAATGTTATGTCAGATTTAAAAAAAAGCAGTCACAACTTGTACCCTAATATACGCACCTGCAAAATGTCACTCCAATTGTCAACCCAACTCACGTCTACACATAAACTGCCAACATGGAAAACGAAAAGGGAGTCCTCGTAAGTAACATATTTGATGAAATGATGGATCTACGTGGGAGTTCAAGATAAGAAGCGATGGAAAACTTGCTTTATTTCTGCTTTCTGTTGAAAGACAGCAAAATAAGATACTTGAATCACGATATATCATGTACCAGTGATTAATATCTACTTTCTTCTTCGGCCTCTCTCCTTTCTCCCCTCTCCTTTGATAATTGCTAACTCAGGTCGAACTTTACGTTCCTAGAAAGTGCTCAGCCACTCACCGCATCATCAAGGCTAAGGATCATGCCTCAGTTCAAATCAACGTCGCCAAGGTTGATGAACAAGGACGTGCTATTCCTGGAGACAACGTCACCTATGCCCTTTGTGGATACGTCCGAGGCAGAGGAGAAGCTGACGATTCGCTCAACCGACTGGCCCAGGAGGACGGTCTTTTAAAGAACGTTTGGTCTTACAGCCGATAATTGTATTATAGCGAATGAAAGCTGGATGTGATTATGTACAGTCGTATTGACTTGTAGAATTTGTAGTCAATCCAATCTAATGATGGAATTATTCATATAACCCTTCGATCAGGGCTGCAGTTTAACTACCTGAGGATAGCAACCTCCAAATTGAGATCTTCAAGTCAGTTCTTATATCTCCATGTTCTCCATTTTCCATTGCTGTTCTCGTTCTAGAACAGCTCCATATGACTCTACTATATTCTCTGGCAATTGTAAAGATAAGATCTAGTTGGGCGCTGCCGATATTCTACCCGGTGGATATCTTATTGGGCAGTTCCTCGGTGATAATAAGGATAACATTGAACGGCTCACATTAAGAAGTTTTTTCCGATAATATATCTTTTGCAGCACTCCAATTTAGTCCTAATTTATGAATCTCCGGCTCAGCACCGCCGTAGATCGAAGGGATCCTTCCGGCTTAGCTGCAGCGTATAGCGGTATCTGGAACGTTGAAGCAGCAGATCTTGGGCGTCCTGTGAGCGTTCTGCAGGCGATCTTCAGCCATTGAAGCATTTTCGGCACACGATCCATAATAAGACAAGTCTTATCTTCAAGGTACCGACATTAGGCGATATTTTTCCTTGTTGTATGCACTCTTTCAGGTCATCTCCTCGGGATGCCGCGGATATTTGTAAGCACTGATAAAGAGATAGCGGGGTTTGAAATTTGGTGAAAATATCGAAGATTAAACTCATAAATAAAAACGGCCTTTGTTCCCCATCCTTGCTCGTTCATCAATTGAGTAAAAAAATGCACTCTGTTTTGAATACTATTTTGATTGGAGGACTGTTGGGTCTGGCATCGGCTCAGTCGAACGAAACTGTCATTGGAACTTTCATTTTTGGCCGTCATGGAGACCGTCTTGTGAAACCTAGTCTGGTATTGACTCCTCTTGGTTCTACAGAGGTACGAGCTGCCGGAGAGTTCTTCCATGATAGATATTTTGAAAACAGTAGCGACTTCCGTATTCCGGGATTGAGTGAAGTGTACCAGGCTGCTCAAATCTACGCTACTTCTCCTAATAGTGATGTTATCCAAAAGTCTCAAGTCGGATTCTTACAAGGACTTTATCCTCCAGTTTCCGATCTTGACGAAGTCTCGATTTCTTCTGTTCCCGGTAGCAGTCTGGAGAACGGAACCAGTGTTGAAGCTCCTCTTGACGGATACCAATATGTTGTCCGTCAAGGAATTCCCGATAATGATCCCTCGGCGTTTTGGATCAAAGGAGATGTAAGTTGCCCAAGTTACGACGCTGCTTCAAACGCTTATTTCACCACTCAAGCGTTCAAGGACTTAAATAGTTCCACTCTGGATTTCTACCAGAGTTTGGCACCAATTGTAGAGGGAATGATTCCTAAATCGCAGCTCAACTTTGGCAATGCCTACCTTGTTTACGACAACTTCCTCGTCAACTCCATCCACAATGAATCGTTTGCTCAGAATGTAACCCCCGACATGTTGCTTCAGATCCAGACCCTTCAAGATGTCTATACCAAGAACACCAACTACAATCCTGACAACTCCTCGACTACAATTGGAGGTCAAAGTCTCAATGGAGCTGTTCTGCAATACCTGAACCAGACCTTGGTCGCCAAGGCTCCTCTGATCAGTTATTTCACTGGCTCTTATGATACTTTCAATCAAGTCTTTGGAACTTTAGGACTTTATGACGTTGATGAACGATTCAACGGTCTAGTAAACTATGCTTCTTCCATTGTCTTTGAGCTTGTTCAGAACACTTCAAATGACACATTTGTCCGCTTCATGATCCGCAATGGAACTTCTTCCACTGACGAGTTGACTGCTTATCCTATTCTTGGAGAGTCTGAAACGTTGATTCCTTATGATACCTTTGTCTCCAAGATGCAGAATGTTTCAATTTCAAGCCTGGGTAAATGGTGTTCTGTTTGTAATGCCATGAGCTCTTCAGTTTGCGCCTCAGTGTCCAAAACTGCCTCTTCAACAGCTTCCTCCTCTTCAACAGCTTCCTCCTCTTCTGCAGCTTCAGTTGCTGCTGTTCAAAAGGATGGCGGACTTTCACTTGCTGCAGCTGGAGGAATTGGAGCTGGTGTCACTTTAGGAGTCGTTGCAATCGCCGCTCTTATTGCTTATATGTTCTTCAGAAAGACCAGAGTTAGCAGCACTCCTGCTATTCTTCCTGTAACTGAGAAGGCCAGTGACGCTCCTTCTGTGTCCTCTTCTCGAACATCTTAATCGTAGAAATTATTATAATTTAGTTGTAGTGTTAGTATCGACACAATGTTATCAAGGGTTCCTCTCGTTAGATCTTGACACTGTGAAATAAAGTGTTTTATAAGACCATTGTAGTCGGCTCTTTGCGAATCATATAAAAGGTCGAGAATCGATTGGAAAATCTCATCAGCAGTTAACCCTGGACCTTGTGATAAACCTTTTTGATCCAAGAACAAGGCTTTGGCAATAGCTTGTACAGTGTGAGAATGGCCTGAAATCAGCTTTTGAAGGCTTTCATCCTTGGAATCGAAATAATCCTTCACTTGCGCGATCCAAAGCCGCCAAAAATGATCTATACAAGAATTAATATAGGAAGAGAAACAGGATATAAAGTGACCAATTGAAGCCAATTTATCCGTTCGTCTTCTATACAGCCTTTTATAGGCATTTTGGACTCTTAAAACTTGTAACTGACGCCTAAAGATCCAGTCATAGACTTTTAATGTGTCGTTGGTGATAATTAAAGAGATCGGATCAGGAGTCATGGAGACTAATCTTAAGATATCCGTAGCATAGATGCACTTTTGATCGCGTGCTTGCTCTTTGTAAGGATCGTTTGAACTGAAAATTCGACCCGAAAAGTTGATAAAGTCTGTCCCTGGAAACATGGCCTCAACTGCCTTGTCTATACAAGGAGACAAACACCAGTGAACAGATGAGAGAGAGGGAGGCCATTGACCAGATCCATTAAGATCCAAAGTCAAAAAAGAGTCTTCGTCTTCTCCTCGGCCAAATAAACAATCTTCTAGTAAAGAGACAAGAAATCCAGAGCCTAAAAGGTGGATTTGCCTAAGAACACAAGCATGATCGAGCAATTGCTGCTCTCCATCTCGAAACATCCTCATTACAAGTGTGTTTGCCAAATTCCACTGGATTCGCAACGAATTGGAGATCCATATATTAGGAGATAGACTTACAGGGAGAGGAATGGTGAAAGATTCAGGAGGGCCAAGGCCACTTTCGAGGACATTTCGACAAGTTTGACTGATTTCATCAAAAGGAATTTCAAGAGAGGCCGCAGCTTCGTCGAGCATGAATAGGGAAACAGGAGGACAAGGTAGAGAAAAAGTTGGTTTAACAACTTTTTTCACCTTATATACCGTGAGAAACTCAGTGACATTCTCCTGATACTCTCGAACTGTCTGTTCAAATGTTTCCAAAGACTCCAAATCAAAAATCCAGTGCAATTGTAGTCGTAAATGCTGTACTCTACGAATAACGTCTTCCGATCCATATTTTGCCAACACCATTTTACAATTTACAATCTCCAAACACCTAATAGAGAGATCCGAGTCGAAAAAGTCCGGTACTTTAGCTGGATCCAGCTGGAGACTCCCTGATTCTTCATGTATAAACAGATCAGGCTCCAATTGACCAACAAAACTTGTCATTTCCTGTAACATTCTAAACCATTGGTCAGTAGTATGACCAAGTAATTGCATACATAGTTTGAACAACCTGTTCTTTGAAGGTTCATAAACTAGACATTTATCATAAGTAGCATTGAGAAGTTTCACAGGGTCCGGCAAATTCTTTAACCTTAGGTCTTTAGATACATCGTTACAGCCCAGAATCGTTGTCAAAAGGTCTATAATCTCTGCAGGGCGTTGAAATAAGGAGTAAAAGCCTAGTACTTGACCAGGCATTTCGTTCGAAACATGAATCTCTATCGTGGTCATCACTTTGTCTATATATTGAGCAAATGCCACGAGGATTGAGCTGACATTCTCTTCACTGTAGATTCTTTCAACTATTGCTCTGAGACGAATGGTCCGAGTGCCTAGATCAAGGCAAAATTGCAAAATTGACGAAGTGGACTCAACACTGAGGCCTGCTACTCGAACGCTAGTCGATTGGCTAGTCTGCCTTATGAAAGTGGTCCCTCGGCTGTTTAAACTGAATAATCTAGATTCCCGGCCAATGCAAAGATTGAAAAGACTAGAAATCACGTCGGATTCGGCAGGTTCATATGCAAGAGCGGCTTCGGTGGATTTATAAGATCTATCTGAAAACTGAGCAGTCCATGGAGCCGATGGTAGAATGTCGGTTGCAAAATAGTCCCATCCTAGAGGCTGAGGAGGAATAGCCTTAAAAGCATCTCGAGATACGAAGGCATCAGTTTCGCTCCTTTCTTCCGGTCTAGATACTAAGAGTTCAGTCTTGTCAGTATCTAAGCTCCTTTCGTTTCTATCTTGTCCCTCTATCCTAGCATTATTCGGTCCTAAATTCCAAAACTCTTGAGCTTCTAAGTCAGACAGTCAGCCAAATTATGTCGGTCTCACTTTCGGTCTTACTTTCGGTCTTACGCGTATGATCTCTGGCACTTGACGCGTCTTTCAAGCTTAGACTGGAGAATAGATCACAAGATTTCAGCTCCAAATCAAACGAAAGAGTCTCATTGAGATTATTGAAAAGGACGCCTTTATCCAGATCGCTTTGAATCATTCCATCTGTTTATGATTAGGTCAACCGTGTGGAGTCAGATCTGAAATTCGAGTTGGGAGAATCTTGTTCTGTACTACTCTAGATGTTGGATCTAGTTCTGTTCTAACAGGATGAAATCATATGAGCTATTAAAGGACTTGTAAGTACGAGATACTTGAGATGAATTAACGACAGTAAAGATTTCCAACCGACTTGCCCTCCAGGAATCTACCTGATTCCTCTAAATCCCTCTAATGCCCTCGCCCTCAATACCCCAAGGACTTCTCCCCGCAAAGATCGCTCTAATGTCGACGATCTCGATCTTGATTCCGAAATCGATTCTAATATCTCGCCTGTGGCCACTTGGGAAGGAGTGATATTCGTACGAAATGTGAATAGTCCGTTTTGTGGAGGAATATTTCGGTTTGTTATGAGGTTTATGGGCCGGCTAGCCGGACCCACGGGCAATACTCAAGGCTTAATTGTTCCCGATATTGAGATCATTTCCAATATTCAACTTGTCACTAATAGAAACGCCGAGATTAATGAATACTGTCAAGATAATATAGAACAACTACCTACGAATCTTGCCAGGATCAACCAAAGTATTACACGGTTTTCTCAATGGCTAAACGATTCACACCCTGAAATCAATCGTCTAGAAGCTAGCCAAGACGCTGTCAATCTGTCTCGCTCTCAACTATATAAAGAACAGTCAGGTTTGATAAGTTTTCAACATTTTGACAATATTCCTGAAGAATTAACAGACTTGATCAGATTAAGACAGTAATATAGTACATATAACACTAACATAAAAATATCGGCTCATTGCCGATAAAATATGCCATAATCCCAACAGGTTTATCCGATATCCACTAGATCCAGATTTGGAGTTCCAAATTCACTGGAATCCCTCATAACTGCTCGTAGAACACATAATCTAGTTAGTTACTATAAGCTAACATATATACTTCTGATCTGCTCTCAAATCGGCATAACTTTTCCTAATCTGAGATCTGTCTAAGATTGTCTTAAACAAAGAGTCTACCGAATAACCCTATTCTACCATTTATAACTGAACAAGCCAAATTCCGCTCTACAGTGCAATACCTCAGTTACATCTATCAACCTCCTTAACTAGTCTCTTAAACTGTCTACTTATTATTCTACTCATACAGTTCTTCTGATACTTATTCTGATACTCTTTTTCACTGCCCACCACCCCCACTTAGATAACAGATTGAGAATTCTTCCCCCCGGGTAACCGGCTCTTAAGTTGTTTAGCTAATTCCCCATTATTATTACAAACCACTCCGAAAGCTAAACCGCGCAGCTAAAATTGCAAAAGCTTCAGCCGACTGAGCTCTATGCACTAAGATCTAGCATCAAGTCTAGATGTCCGAAGCAGGGATTAACAGTTATGCCGTGCATTCGGCCGGCCTGCATGGTCCGGGCAGATTCCCGCTTGCAATGGATACTCCTGTGTCGCTTTCTTCCTTGTCTTTAACTGCTGAGGAAGGGATCCGTGTTCAGTCTCCGGCGTTGGAAGAACCCCTTGCCGCTTCTTCTCCTCAACTAGTTCCTCAATATGCTCCTGCAAATGTGACCGGCAACGGTTCTGCCGGCTCAGCAGGTTCAGGCTCTGGACTCTATTCATTCCTTAGTCCTAAAAAGGGCCGAGTAAGAGCCATTTCTCAGTCAAATGTTCCGGAAAGCGCTCCGAGCCACCCTCCTCGGTTCATGTCTTCAGGAGACATTTCAAATCCTTCATCAGCTTCCACAAGGTCCATTTCTTCATCGTCAAACTTTCCTCAGAAACTTAAGAACCTGTTCAAATTCTCCAGTCAATCAAGCCCTTCTTCTGCTCCTGTAGATTCTCCCGATTCTGCCGATGTTCCTGATATCATTGTATTCCCTGATATCGAGAGCAATCCCGAGTCCCCAACAACTTCAGCACCATCAGCAGTTCCTGTTCAGGCTCCTAAACGCTCACGGTTGCTACGTCTTCGATCCCCGTCAAGCCCTGAAGCTCCAAACGACAAGCCCTCGCATCATCACCACATTTTCCAGTTCTCGCTGCATTCGAACCATTCAAGTAGAGATTCGACTCCAAAAATAGGTTCACCTTTGGGCACGCCAAAAGAGGAGAATGACGATCTTGCCGATGAACCCAAATTAGCCAATATGATCGGTGATGAGGCTGAAGGTGAAGAACTTACTCCTCCTCCTAAAGGTCTTTTTTCAAGGCAACTTCGTAGAGTAGCTTCTGCTCCTAACGGCATTAAAATCATGTTGGGAGGAGCTGCTGCAACAAATGGCAACTCTTCAGGTTCTGCTTCTGCGTCTCCTGTTACTCCTACTGTAGACGATATTCCTGTAGCGACTTTAGAGCCAAGACCTGTATCTGCAGCGGCAGTTGCAGCGGCTAAGTCAGCATTGAATGGTTCACGAAACGGTCCTGGTTGGGTAACCGCACCTCCTACGCCTTATACTGCTTCTTCTCGCTCTCGAAACAGCTCGAAATCGTACAATCGAACATACTCGAGTAGTTCGATCAAAGTACGCGATGTCGAAGTAGGCCCCGGGTCGTTTGAAAAGATCAAAATGCTTGGAAAAGGTGATGTCGGCAAAGTATATCTTGTCAGAGACAAACGTAACCACAGATTATATGCCATGAAGGTTCTAAGCAAAAAGGAGATGATTAAACGTAACAAGATCAAAAGAGCATTGGCAGAACAAGAGATTCTGGCCACAAGTAATCATCCTTTTATTGTAACTCTTTATCACTCTTTTCAATCAGAAGATTATCTCTATCTTTGCATGGAATACTGTATGGGAGGCGAATTCTTTAGAGCTTTACAGGCTCGAGAGGGCAAAAGTATCCCGGAAGATGCTGCTCGTTTTTACGCTGCTGAAGTTACTGCCGCTCTAGAATATCTGCATTTAATGGGATTTATTTACCGGGATTTAAAGCCGGAAAATATCTTGCTGCATCAATCTGGCCATATTATGTTGTCGGATTTTGATTTGTCCAAACAGTCTGGAGCAGGAGGTGCTCCTACAATCATTCATGGTGGCAGAAACAGTGGTTCTATCAGTGGAATGCCTGCTATAGACACCAAAGCTTGTATAGCCGATTTCCGTACCAATTCGTTTGTTGGAACTGAGGAATATATCGCCCCGGAGGTTATTCGAGGAAATGGTCATACGAGTGCCGTTGATTGGTGGACTCTTGGTATTCTACTCTATGAAATGCTGTTTGGAACCACTCCTTTTAAAGGCAAGACTAGAAACGCTACTTTTGCCAATATTCTGAAGCACGAAGTGGTATTTCTCGATCAACCGATAAGTAGTGCCTGTAAATCTGTCATCCGAAAATTGTTGATTAAAGATGAGAATAGGAGATTAGGGTCTAGAGCTGGAGCTTCCGACGTTAAAGCCCATCCGTTCTTTAAAAACACTCAATGGGCTTTGCTTCGTAACCAGACTCCTCCTATTGTGCCTGTGAAAGGTAAAGGAGTCGATGCAGTAAACTTTAGAGCTATGAAAGAGAGTGCTTCTGTTGATTTCGCCGATAGAGATGATGATTTAGGGACCAGTGGCGATCTGACTGACAACATGGAGGATCCATTCCTGAATTTCAACTCGGTCACTCTACACCATGATGGTTTTGATGAAAAGCCTGAAGAATGGATTAGAGATGAGCAAGAACAGAACGGTCGAATGGATGACTTTAGCTGATGTGTTCAGCTAATAGTGAAACAAAATACTAACAAATGCTTTCTTGAAGCATTCGAGTTATATAACAATGCTGCATCTGTAGCATGAATGGGGCATGCGGATTGAGGATAAATATGCACGAAATTCTAACCGATATCGAGTAATGTATCTTGACTTTCATTGAGCATTGTAGAAGTAGTCAGTAGCATAACATTGAGATACGAATTGCCCAGTCCAGTGTGCTGCCCTCGCATCAAGAAGTGGATTGTCTACCACTCTAGAGTTGTTGATACCGATAGACGAAAAGTGGCAGCTCCATTGCAAGAAGCGGATGGTAGATGAGATCTAACAAGTGCTATTGCGAATATCTGGCCTGCCGACACGCGGCTTTGTCGATACGCATATCGGAGCTGTCTAACAAACAGCCTTGCCTAAACTATTTGTCCAAGTATATGAACCTAGAATGGCTACCATCATAGCATATCCAATACCTATTGAAGCCGCAGCATAGAAGTACGAATGCCGGAGCCTTAAGCTGCTGAGTTCGGCTATGAATGTACTGACAGTAGACAAATTCCCACACAATCCGTCCTGGAACCCTCCAACTATTTGACAATGCAACTTATTTGATATAACCTGGGTGCCAGAAGATGAAACACCTTGTTGTAGTATGACTAGGCCGGCGAGCAAAGATGTAGCCACGATATTGATAGTAAAAGTGCCTATAGGAAACCCCTTAATCAAAGGATTCATAACTTTAGACAACCAGAATCGAATATAAACTCCAAAAGGCGCAAGAATACATGAAAACATCCAATATCTCCAACTTGGAAGTGTTATCGCAAGAACTACAACAACTATCCAGGCTAATAAACCAAGCATTGCAAGAATAACCTCGATCGCGAACTCATGGACTGTAAGTCCAGGAATGAAATCCTTTACAAAGACACTAACATGTTTACCTATCTTGAATCCGGCCATAGAAACACTGAGAGTGATTATTATATATGCCAGGACCACCATAACACCGTATCCTGGGTCCGGAAACGCAAATATGGAGCCGATATTAGCACTTAGCATAAAACATTCAAGGATAAATGAAGAGAATGAAGTTATACTTCCACAGCAACCGGTTGCAAGTCCAATATATAAGGAGATTTGGGCTTTGGCATTGTATTTCCGGCGAGCCAGATTTAAATGAGGTAGAGAAATGCGTCTTAAATGGCTTAAAGATGACATGGATAGCCTTCTAAGAGATGATACTGATAATCGAGAACCTCTTGAAGGATGAGGAAGAATGGGATTAAAGTGAGGGCTTGTAGAGTGTTCAAGACTTAGACCTGGTTCAACAACAGATGGTACTGATGGTCGAGAACCTCTTGAAGGATGAGGAAGAATGGGATTAAAGTGGGGACTTGCAGAATGTTCAAGACTTAGACCTGGCTCAACGGGAGGGTTAGAAGTAGGACTTGGAGCAGGTTCAACAGGAGCGTTTACAACACTTTCAAAACTGACTGCTTGGCTTGAAGATTCAACATTCTCAGGAGTCACAGGTTTGGAATTAGGAACAAAACTAAGTTCGTAATTCTGAAGGCCTTGGTTTAAGGGGTTTAGGTCTTTGTCCTCCTTTGTCTCCACCTTTGTCTCCTCTATTTCCTCGATTAAATGCCTGAATATTTGACTGTCATGGACTAGAAATCCCATAAGAATACATCCCACGAAATTGGCCCACAGAACCCCTCCAAGCGGTCCATTATGCTGAGTTAATTTATTGAGTCCTACCCGTATTAATACACCTGCGATCGCGAAAAATGCCATTATTAGGTGCACAAGCAGCATATCGAAGGCCAAAGTGTGTTTATTGACATGATTTATCAATCGAGCCTTGACCCGGAAGGCCCTAGATGGAGGCATGATATCAGCAATAAGTACTTGAGAAAATATCAACTATAAACAGATATCTCCAAGTCTTTACAAAACATATCGGCAAAATCGGACGGATAGAAATAATTCATGATGCTTTCAGTTGGGAGTAAAATTGTATCGAGAATCGAGATTCAATTGTTGACATTAACTTGACAATGAGCAGCAAAAGGTGAGTAGGCGAGAATGGGCTTGAAAAGAGATCAGCTTGAAAGGAGATCAGCGAGAAAAGAAGACCGGAATCAGGTTTTAAGGTTAACAATCCATTACTTTAGGGGTTGCTGGTACGATCAATATTAGATGATCCGATATTTATTGGGAGAATGCCGGAATATCGGTATATCGGCATTTTAGGACAATATCGGGAAATAGACACTTATATGCTGGAAATTAAGAAGTGATTCAATTCTCAGTCGATGAGCTCACAACTATGTCGCTCTGTTGATCTACAGACTGCTAGGTACAGACACTGATGAAATACGAAATTGTCAAATCACTTTCATTATAAAGCCGTGAATATCGTTAGGCCGATGAATATCGGCTACATACGAACAGTCTAACTACGTCTACGCTTTCTATGCTATACTTCTGCGTTACATAACAGCTTTCCAGTCTGACAAGCTTCTAGACTGTCTGAAATATTTCTATCGTTGAAATCAACTAGAAATCTCTCGAATGACATGTTTTTCCGGCCCCGGGTAATACTGATATCACGGGCACTATCGGAGCTAGAACTTTCAGAATTCCTTGAGATTTGGATTTAAAGAATAAAAATTCTTTAATGAACATCAAATAGCTTGGATCATAAGAATTTTATGAATATACGAGTTATAATATTCCATAATTTTGATCTGTAGACGTCTTTCTGATCTTGATCATCTTGTGACTCTTGATCTTGATCTCTTCCGGGTACCTCCGACCTCCAGATTGATGCCAAAATATCTGATGACTTCTCGAACTCGGGACCTTTAAAAAGTATAAATATAAAGCTAATGATCCGATTTCCTTTCAGATCTTATCGATATTCATTAAGATATTTCACAATGACTCAAGGTTTAGCAAAAGAGAATACTATTATATGTAAGTAGTGTGTTAGCAATAAATGACGCTAACTAGTCGCTCCGGAGACTCATCAATATAACAAAGCTCATTTGGACTTTGTTAGTTCTGATCCCGTTGAACAATTTGAAAAATGGTTTATTGAGGCCAAGGATCAAGAATCTCTTCCTGAAGCAGTTACATTGGCTACTGCTCGATTACCATCGGGAAGAGTATCTGCTAGAACAGTATTGTTTAAAGAGTTGGATACAGATGGAACTGCAGTAGTTTACTCCAACTGGGGCACGTCCAAGAAGTCTAAAGACATCAAGTCGAATCAACATGCGGCAATAACTTTTTTCTGGAAAGAACTTCAACGACAAGTTCGTATTGAAGGAACAACCGAGTTCTTGAGCACCGAGGAATCGCAAATCTACTTTAATACAAGACCAAGAGCTTCTCGAATCGGAGCTTGGGCTTCTCCTCAGAGCGAGATTATTCAAAGTAGAGAGGAATTAGATGAGCTTGTAAAGGAGCAAGAGAAGCGATTTGAAGGTGTTGAGGAGATTCCTTGTCCTCCATTTTGGGGAGGATTGAAAATTAAGCCTATTGAATGGGAGTTTTGGCAAGGAAGACCAAGTAGATTGCATGATAGGTTTAGTTATACTCGAGTAAGTGAAAGCAGTTCGAAATGGATCATTAACCGATTGGCTGCATAGGCAGGGCCGTTAACGAGCTCGGATTCTTCGGGTGATTTTCCCAGGTTTTTTACGACTCTTGGTAGCTTTTGGCGAGATTTCCTCTACTTCTTCACTCACCTCTCGTTTAACTCGTTTGACATGTTGCTCGGGACTTGCAATTACCTCAAATGACTCTTCCGAAACCTCATCAATCTGTTTCGTAAGAGACTTCCCTGTTACAGCCTCTAATTTCTCAATGACTCCTTGTACTTGGCTTTTCAAATCCTGTACTGAACTCTCTACCAAACTGGTCTGATAAAGCTGTAAACCCTCTACCAAGTTATCACATGGCATATCAGACAATTGCTCCTCATTAGCAAACATTAGAATCGTTCCTAGAACCAAATATTGGAATCCTCGCGAATCCAACTGAAGCCTGTTAGATTTCGGCTTTAGATCTCTATTTAAATCCTGTTGTAATAATTTCGTATAGACTTTTAGAAGATTAGGTTTTAACAGAGATTTGCATATCCTTTCGTTGCTGCAGAGCTGTTGTAGTAAAGCCCATATAAATAATCGTAGTTCCGATGAACTTTCAGACATTTCAGACGCTAGAATCATCAATTCTTGAGCAAATGACTGAGTATAAATGACCTTTGTCAATTGTTTACACCTTTCAGATTGTGGGTCAAGCTCCAATACCTTTGCCAGAAGAATAATGGACTTGATACAATGTAATAACAGTGGTTCAAGACTAGAAGAATCGGTAGAACCAAGAGTCCTCATTATCTTCAAAGAAAACGATCGTAATTGGTCTAAAAGACTTTGAAAAGAAGAATCATCAGGAAATGAACCGACCGGCGGCTCTGAGTAGGCGAATTCAAGTAGATTTATAGAAAGCAGAAGCATTGCAGAGTCTTCAAGGGGAATATCTACCTTGTCAATATTCCTCTTTATAAGAATATCACATAATTGTAAATATTTCTTCATGTAATCCCCTTCAACAAGCAATTGACGAAGGAATTTTTGAACTCCTGCTCCATTTTTCTGGAAAAATTTCAACGCATTAAGAGATATAAGACTATTACTCAAGCTGGTGAGCTGCGGAGACTTTTCCAGATCATTTGGAAGAATATCACCTTGAAGCTCATATTCTTGAGGCTCTAAAATCTTGTCAACAAAGTCTCCAAACATGTTGGAAAAGCCTTTAGATCCGGAAATTTTAGTAGTGATATCATCCACTTCTAACAGCATGGAATATAAAGCATTCCATACCGATTCAGTCTGTAAAAGAGAAGCAGCTAATGCATATTCTCGATCTCCCTCAATAAGACGACATACTACGAATCCACCTAGAAATCGGCATATCATATTAGCAGCAGTCTTTTTTATGATAACTATTACTTACGATATCATCGTCAAAATCCTCGACTATAGTCTTGAGAACTGAACTGATTTTAAGGAACTCTAGGAATTCTTTATCCGTACACCTTTCCGCCAATTCAAGGAGTCTTGTTAGAAGAGTTGCTACGAATGTCGAATTTCTAACTTACGATTGCCGCTTAGACGTGCTTAATCCATCACAAATATATAGTAGCTCATCGGAATACTTGTTCCTACTTCCAATGGCCCTTAAATCATGAGCAGTCTTTAATTGACCGACAATTTCTTCAGGTTCATAATCTGGACTGTTTGTATTGAGTTCGAGGTCTAGAGGATCTTTAGCTGGAGCGACAGATCCTAATTTCTCCGTCAAATAAAACCGTTCAGCTCCTCCATACGTCTTTCCTGTACTTCTTCCTGTCATCCGTAGTTGAGATGTCATGTGCGATTGAGGGGTGCCTACAGTTTGAGGAGCTGGAGTAGACGGAGGGGTGGCTTCAATGGCAGTTGGAGCTTCAACCTCTTGATCCTTGTGAGAGTCTATCAAATCCTCAAGTATCGTTTTCTTTACAGTTTTGGTTTTCTTTACAGCCAGATCCAGGTCGTTCCATGCTGCAGATTCCTCAAAAGAAGTGGACAGAGTTATTTTGGAGGGTTCAGCTGAAGCCTTGGAGGAATTGGCATTTGGTCTGACAGTATTAGTTTTCACGGGTATTTTGGCAACATATTTCGTATTTGTAGACGCCCGAGTCTTTGAAGAATTTGCTACATGTTTGGCAAGCTTAGGCGAGCCTAAATCAGTGCGATTCGACACTGTCGTTTCATTTGTACCTTGAATTAGTATTTTTGAGTCCAATTCTCGGCCACGACCTTTTATCGGCTTCTTAGCTGCTTTAGACCCTGTAGTACTGTTTAAATCGCGACTTTTCACTGTGCTGCTTGGCTTAAAGCTTTCAGTCGAATTCGCGTTCAATTCCTCCTTTTTTTCGTCGTCTCCACCGCGATTTCGGCCATATCTACGTTTTGGCGTCGGCGTCATTTCTCATCACAGAATAAAGTCGATTGAATAGTTTATTAACAACATGAGTTAATAACGTTAGTTGATCTATCAGTGAGATGAGGTCCTGTTTCAGATGTGATTTTGAGGTAGATGGGGGGTTTCCTCCTAAGTTCAGGAGGGGAATACCATGGGATCAATGCCGATATCGGCTAACAACCATAAGTCAATTGCAATATATAGGTTGACCGATTATGGCGGTATTTAGTTATATTTTAGTCAATTACTTCTAATTCTAAGTAACAAAGTTAAACAAACTTTCAATTCGATATGGACGTGGTAGCTCATAGCGATAATGCAGGGAATATCGGTAATCATCCACCGATAATTCGCAATCTCGCGAATCTCCATTAAGATAGCAGAGCAGTCACTTAACTATGAGATTATATAGCGTGATTGGACTTCGAGATATATCAGATAACAGAGTTGTAGATATCTAGCTCTCAGATCAGAGCTGAGTTCAGAGCTGTAGTTCAGAGCGTAAATCAAGCCCTTCAATCAAACGGTGGTAGAAGAGCATAGATCAGAGCGAATCTAACTCACTAAAGACTGAAGTATATAATCAATCATCTCTTTAGACATTTGTTGTCCTTTCAGAGCATGTTTTAATAAATCCTTCCTCCTATTAATTAAGGTCATTTTTGATTTACTTTCAATCTCCAACTCCAATTGACTGGAAATCCGACCTGCTTGTTCAATAATTCCTCCAGGAAGTTGAGCCAATCGAGCAACATTGAGACTTGTTAGACCCATCAGAAAGAATATGCAAACTTACCCATATGATCTATGACTGACTCCTCTTTCTAGTGTATACAAAAAGGCAATACTATGAGTTCCATCGTCGTTACTCGTCTCTACAAATCCCATATGATAATTCGAAACTATTCCCGGATGAAGAGTTTCAAAGATCGAAAGCATTGGATAATGGGTAATAAATAATGTCAAAGGCTTGATATCGGTTATAAAGTAGGATAGGACTGAATGTGCAATAGCTACTCCATCCATAGTACCAGTACTAGTTAGAGATGCTGATATGGCATGAATACCCTGAGGCGCATAGATTCTACTCACCCTCTTCCGATCTCATCAAGAATGACTAAAGACCTTTCTGTAGCAGATTTGATAATCTCACTACATTCTTTTAATTCCACCATGAATGTGGACTCCCCGCTTAGAATGTTGTCATAAGCCCCCATTCTTGTTAGAGACATAGAAAGAACAGAGATTGAACCTGAGATTGAGTCTGAGATGAGCCTACCTGGTGTAAACGGCATCTAAAATGCCTATTGTAGCGCTTTTGGCAGGCACATAACAGCCGATTTGTGCCATTATCGCTAATAATGCAACTTGTCGAACATAACTGCTCTTTCCACCCATATTTGGTCCAGTTATTATCAACGCTGTGTCGTTATCAGAAGTCATTTGAACGTCGTTAGGAACATAGTTGGAAATCATTTGTTCAACACAAGGATGCCGTCCTTGTTTGACTTCAATACATGGTTTGTCGATGAAATTAGCTCGACAATAGTTTGGATGACTCGAAACCGCAGCAAGAGACATTAAACAGTCCAATTGAGCTATAGTTCTGACGAGAGCACGATATTCGTCTAAATGCTCTCGAATATCGGCTAGAAACTGTTTGAGAGCTTCATCACATTTGACTATAAGCTCCTCTTGCCTGAGATTAAGCTCTTTAAGAAGTTCTATAGATTCAGGAGATCGAAATCGAGATATGGATTTCGTTCTTGTTAGACTAGTTACTATAGTTGTTGGAACTCACCCGTTGATTTTGATCCAATTATGAGGAAGTTTCTTGACATCTGAGGGTTTAACTTCAATGAGGTGCTTGTAAGAAGGGAACTCAAGATCTTTTGCACTTACTGTAAGGCCTGTAATAGTGACATATTGCATATATGGCAGTTTCAAGTCCTTTTTCATCTTTGTCAAATGTTTCGTCAACTCTTCTTCAACCATTACGATTCCCTTATTAGAGGTCTAAGAGGTCTAAAAGTCTAAACGGAATACATACCAATTTTTGATCTTCAATTTCTGGATGGTCTTCATCCTTTGCAAAGAAACTTTCTTTATCGTTTTCTAAAGCGGCCTTTTTGTCGATTTCTTGAAGAAATTGAACCACTGAAGTCAATGAGCGAGGAAGACTGGCAAAAATATCATTCAAAACCGGCGATTTGAAGCCGATTTTTGAAGAATCAGTGACCGTGAATGCTTCAGCAATGTATTTGAGATTGGAAAGAACCAAATATACTTGAGATCGAGTTGACTAGTTAGAGCTGTCAGTATAATACAAGAACACTTACAACTCCATAATGGATCCTGACCAAACCTCTTTCAAGATCAGGTAATCGTTTCATGATATTACTTATCTTTTCCACCTTGTGATCGTAATTCTCTTTAAGTTCGCTGACTGCATCTAACCGCGTTTCCAGTAGTTCTCGGTCCAATAAAGGCTTTGAAACCCACTTTCGAAGCAATCTTTGACCGAATAATGTTCTACAATGATCCATAATCCAGAATAAACTGCCTGTAGATCGATAATCCGTTTGATTCTGGAAAATCTCAAGACTATTGAGTGTATTTCCATTCAGAATCATATTATTTCTTGACGAGAAGCTATGGAAGCTTTTCCCAAGATAAAAGACCGATTCCAAATAGAATTGCTTGAGATATTCAATGAGAGCACGGAGACAAGCTTTAGTAGCTATTGACAAGCAAAGTACACTTTCAAGGTTCTCAGAAAGAGAGCTTGTTTCTTTGTCACTCATGGCATTGATATAAAAATCAGATAGAAACTCTTCCGTATCGGCAGGATCATTCGTTTCCACTTTAGTGACTCTTGGAGCTGTGGAAAAGGCAAAAGATCGAGGCAGTTGATTCAAAAGCTTTTGAGTACCAGAGGATATGTCTCCTACTAATAGCAATTCACAAGGAAGGATATGTAATAGACGAGTTTCCAATTCTGCAAGCATTTCAGAGTCTTTAAAGGCATCATGAATAATGTCTCCAGTAGATACATCCACAGCCATAAGCCCAAATGAAGGAGGGGAAGAACTAGTCTGATATAAAGCAAGTAAATAACCACTTGAATAGTCGATTTTTACACCTTCTTCGGGCTCATCCTCGAAATATGTAGCTCGTGTATAGACATGAGTAAGTTTACGGTCAAAAGGAGTATATCGGTTATCACCAGCCGCTTTCAATGCGGCTGTTTCCATCTGTCGGACAATTCCTACTTTATAACCTTTATCTATTAATCTTTTCACGTGGACGGATAGCCGGTGCACGGGGAAACTCGTGGATGCAAACTTGTTACAAACTGAATCCCGGGGATCTTCATCTATACTCATTCTTCCCGGGACAAAAAACATGTTTAGAGCCCGGGAAGCCGTTTGTGCATCGGTACCAAAGAAACGGAATTTGTAGCCCACTTCTACTACAAGTAAAGTATCAGGATTAGCTCGTTTAAGGTTGATATATTGTTGTTCCAGAGGGGTTAATTTGGATCGAGATCTAGATTTACTCTTTGATTTTTCAACCTCTTCATCCTCGCCCTCTTCTTCCACTTGTTCTTGAGGTTTATGACGTTTTAAAGCATTGATTCCTCCTAATTTCTGTACAAATCGCTTATGAAGGCCGGCATTAACAGGTGTATGTGGAGTAGTAACATCTTGAGGGTTGAATCGAAAGTGTTTCTTTCTTTGAGAGGCTTTTAATCGCGGAGGAGTAGGCAATGGAGACCATACGGGAGGTTCTTTAAAGATTTTAGCAGGTGCAACTGAAGGAATTTCAGGAGATTCAGCGTCTTCCGTGAGATTCGAAGCGACCGACAGAGCATTGGGAGGAGCATCGGAAGGAGCTATTCCCGGAGACTCTGCATCTTTAATCTGGTCAGATCTAAAGATCTCTTCATTCCTCACGTTTTCAACCTGACGACTCCTTTTCTCTATAACTTGACTCAATTCGCCATCATTTCCTCTTTTCTCAACCTCGGATTTCTTGCGGAAAAAACTACTTATAACCGGTTGATTTTTCGCCATGTCAAACGCGTAAGTTCGTCAACACTCTTTATCCTCTCCTCTTATCCCAAATATCCCATCGCGACCGAGATCCCAACCCCACTCCGCTCTTTTCTAGATATTTCACGTCTCATTAAATATTTATTCTCATCATCTATGTATGGAGATTTGGCATCTAAATTGATCCAGGATTCTCGCCGGACGTCGGCGCTGGAGAATTTGCCGTTGTACCAAGAAGACCTGGTCCGGGGTACGGTACGGGAGATCCGGGAACTGGACGTGGACGCGCGTGAATTGCAAAGAAACCTACAGGACCAGGATTCCGCAGATAATCGAAGCACTTTCTGCTCACTTTTCGTGCAGCATTTGTCGATGCGACGCAATAAACGCTGTCTTCTTGCCTACCAGCGGTTACGAGCAGATCGTATGGTTGAAATGGCTTGGAAAGAGGCCGATTGGTTGGAGCACGATGAGAATCTACATGGCAATGAACATGATTATCTCAGGAAATATTCAGAACTTTTAGTTGATTTCAAAGGCCCTTGGACTGATATTGACTTGACAGGCTCAATGGAACCTCCAAGAGATTTGTTTATAGATGTGAGGGTACTGAAAGATGCGGGAGAGATTCAGACGGAATACGGGTAAGCAGCTGCCGATTTATTGATCTGTTACTAACTAGGGTGTTTAATTTGACTAAAAATAGTCAGTTTTTCGTCCGAGAAGCTGATGTTCATAGGCTTATTCAACAGGGGTATCTCCAGAAGCTGTAGCACTGTAGCTCAAGACTAGGCTGTTGAGTGCCTGGGTCCTGATGCAGAGCTGCTAGGCTTTGACACAAAGTTTTAGCTGTTACTCTTATGACAGATGATGTTATACACTATTTATTTCTCTCAATTGACGACGCAGCATGGCTGTAAAACTGTCAAAAGTGTCGAAATTGTCTCCATAATGCCACCAGAGATGCAGCTCACTCTCACCAATGTTAATTTGCACTCGGAACTCACTCTTATCCGTCTTACCTCCTCGCCGATATTTTCGTGACCAAACGTCTCCTTTAGATGAAAAGAAGCCCATATCGGCTAAAGAATCCCACCTCCATTTCCCTTCTAATCGCTCCATTATCGAGTCCAACACCGCAATCACGTCTGACCTTTCAACTTCAATGGTCATTTCTGTCATGAATGGATTATAAGCTTTTAAATCAACTGCAGTCGCTCTACAGACAGACATTTTCGGCCGAGATCGTTTAAAACTCCATCCAATCACCCATCTTCGAGTTTGCCCGATTATAATCTCATGAATACAATAATTGGATATATTGTAATCTCTTAGACGCAGAATTACAGACATCACTGACGATTTCTTGCCTAGCATTATTGTAAACCATGCTATTCTGTGTGGAATTTGCCTACTGTTTTCAAGTATTTCATTGGCGAATTGAACTTCTCCTCCAGTCGTTATCAGCTCGTTCTGAGCCGCACTGTCTGCGGCGGGAGTAGATAAAGGACGAGTCATTTTTATCGCGTCGAGATGGTGAATTTCTTCTTGTGAAGAGTAGAAAGGTGGGTTACACATCGTGAAGTCGGCTACTGTCGGTAGCCATGCAGGATCGAGAATAGGTTGTTCTGGATCCGTTTTAATCAAATGAATTCGAGAGTTCAAGGAGTTTCTTGTAACATTATCTCCAGCTAATTCGAGTGCCAATTGGCTGATATCTGTAGCATAAAAATTCCAGTCATGAGTACAACATCCAAGGAGAGGATAAATACAAGAGGTTCCTGTGCCAATATCTATTCCGACTGCCTCATGCGACCGCTCAAAGACAGTACATTCCAATAACTCTTCAATCCATAGAATATAATTGAATCGATTGGAAACTCTTGGGCAGAGAAAGTGTGGGTCTAAACGAACGCTCAGGCCAAAGAATTCTTCCAACAGCACTTCATTTAAAGTACAGATCGCTTGTGGATCAGAGAAATCGTAACTCGGACCTTGCTCGTCAATCAAATGCGATCCAATGGCGTCATATTTCTCAGCAAGCTTGTTGTAATCAGGACGGAGGAGTGAGTTGTAGATGGAGGCATTGAGGGGTAGAACCATAAAGATCTAGTAAGCCGATGTATTTATTCAGCCTCTGGCAACAATGAAGACCGATCTAGACTCATAAGAGGAAGAACCAACGATTGAAGCTTTGCTCTGTAAAAGATCAACACAAATCTGGCTAAGTAAGCTACAACTTAGCGGACTAAGCGGACAGTGTTAGTTAGCTGGCTCCAGGGTAATAACAACCCCACCAATCCTCGAAGGCCTTGACGATGAGGTAGATCATCCGATAAAACTTAATTGACTGCAACATTGAGGGGTAGAGTTAATTCAGATTGTATGAATTGACTATTGACTCCAAACATTGAGAACAGATCCATATTGCTATTTCTATTCGTTAGGTAGTTTATTGATTCCAAAACGGTGCAAGCTCCTCCAGTCAAAGTGGTCTTATTTCCAACTACATCATATCCAGGCCAACAGTATATCATAGCCTGTATAACAGCTGGCTCTTTCTACTTTGACTCTTTTCTACCGTCGCACCTTTGCATTTAAGCAGATTCGTCCGTTCTGCCGGTCGATTTGTCAAACCTCTTTGTCCATGGGCAACTCTACTTCGATCCCGGCTATTGACGGCTTGGGAACGCCAAACGTTCATGGCTTGAATGCTCCTACTCAAGCGTCTCTCAGCAAACTTCAGCAGCTTTTGAGAGCCAACAATGTCAATAACAGCGTCTTTTACAACAACAGACGGTTCCACAACCACTTATGTCACCACCTTGTATCGGCTTACTTTCTCGGAGCTGAACCGAATCAGTTGACGGATATTTATGATCAATCAGGCGACAAAATGGCTTGGATCATGGAGAATCCAGGCGAAGTGACAGATGAAGAGTGGAGTGATCGGATCGGTGATCGAGAGTACGAACGATCGTTTTTCGACTATTATAACGATAAAGTCGGTGATCTATTATTTGACTGGAGAAAACTTGTCAAGGAGTTTCTAGTCGATAAGGACAAGCGATTGATAAACGGTGTATCCGGAGGACGTATGTAGATTTATTGTTTCAGCCGTTCTTTTCTAACGTTTTTAGTATTCCATTCTCTTATTCATCTTGGGGTAAGCCGCACTATCCGCACATCATGCGGCTCTAACTAGTACGCTTTTGAAATCGACAATGCCGATATCGCCGTGGAAGCTCTTACTATTAGCTCTTTGGACTATAAAGACTTTTCCGAGTTCATGGTCCATGAAGATTTGGATATTTCAACTGTACCAAAAACGTCAAATATCGTTGAAATCCTCGAACAAGTAAGAAAAGAGGATTGTTTTAATCAAGATTTTGGACTTCCTTTGAACGATAAAGGCCCAAATGATTATGGAGATGCAAAAAAAGTCGCTTATTATTTCAATAGGTTGGAAATTATTGGTATGTGGATGAGCCGCATTGTGTGGGGCGTTCTAACATAGACCCAATTGCAACTGCAAAAACGTTACTTAAATCTGGAATCTTCCTTACTACAGGAACTCATCAAGATGATAATCCTAGATTTGATTTTTTCCTTCTTCATGTTGCAACTACTGCTCATGAAGTATTGGAGATCTTTTTAAGTCCTCAGAATGTGTTTTCAAAGTCAGATCAATTGGAGATTCTCAAAAGCGTTTGGGCTGCAGTATTATTGATCTATATTGCCCGAAGACGTCCTGGATTCAAAATTGAAAGAATATCAAAAGTATCTATGAATGGATCAATTGATGATACTTGGAAAGAGGCAGTTGATTCATCATTAAATGGGCCTAAATATTATAATGCACATCAGATCAAGTTCGTTCGTGCTTGTCTTTATGCTGAGAGTTTGGATAAGGATTCAGACCTTTATGCTAAAGCAGCTGTCCATATGTCCAGAGGTTTAAAGACACAAGATATGGTTCACGGTTACAGTAAGTACAACAGGTTAATGTTTAATCTAACAAAGCATATGAGGAATTGAAGAGAGATTTGGATGTGTTGTAGCTGAGATATCTGATTTATTGTACATGTTTTGTTCATAATTCGTTAATGTCCATAGTACTATCCACTTTGTCTAGTTGGTTGAATCCCCCAGGCCTTACATAGATACATTCTGTTAGGAACAGCATCCCACCCTCTACTCTCCATCTTCATCAATAGCCCTAGAATTTCTTGTCGCTCTTGTTCAAACGTCAATCGAGATGCTACAGCCATTATCGACCATAGCGAGACTACAAATACATATGGATCTCCTGAATGAATAGATATACCACATATTCTCCTGGCATGATTCTGAGTATCTTCATATGAGATAGGTGACGGATCTGAAGCGTTTTCTTCGGGTCGACAGTCTGCTATTAACACAGCACAGGCATGAAAAGCACATAGAGCTACGCAGGTTTTAGGATCGGCTATATAGATCTCTGGGAATGCAGACCTCATCGAAGTGGCTTGAGGAAGGTCTATTATAGGTCTCATAGTCACCGGAAGATCTCTTTCCCATGCAAACAAATCCTGTGATAATGAAAGCCATTCATGATATTTGGAGTTGGTGATATGTTCATGATAAGTAGGAACCCTGTTTCTACGTCGGAAATTTAAAACCCTAGTTAGAAAAGCTATCAGGTAGAATTTCGACTCACTTGGACACGATAAACATAATCTTGTATAGCCACCAGTCGTCAGACGGCATTTCTTCACTATGTCGTTCAAGCATTGAACCCCATTCAAACGGTGACCAGATCGTAGGCTGATTCCATCGGAATGAAAGCATAATATCAGCACACATGCTGACCCAGAAACATGATTCTCCAACAGCTGATGAGATACCATAAGAGTTGGAACTAGTTAGATTGTACAGACAAGCCGCGGATTGTGCGGCTCCTACTTACCTGCTTGGTTCCCATCGAAATTCTTGAATTAATGCTCTCATTCCTAATAAATGCCTTTCTCCTTTAGTACTCTGCAATAGCATTTCATACATGACAAGTAGTAAAGATGTAACAGTACAAAGTTCTAGATTCCGAGGATTATCCACCAAGCGCTTTAAAAGAATCTGAGTGGAATTGTTATAATATTTCAAAGGGACTTCTCTGGGTATATTATCAGGACAAGCCATAGAATACACTGCTGAGCCGCACGCCGCGAGGCAATTAAGAATAGCCGGTTCTGTCAGGGCAAGAATCGGAATAATTTGAGAAAACTGTTAGATCTTAAAACCCCATATAAAACATCGTACTTACTATTGGTCTAGGACTTAAAATATCCAGCCAAGGAGAAACATGATGTAAATAGCATTGAATATACACTGCAGTTTCCCTGTCGGCAATTGGTTCTGTGAGTTTTTTCAAAGTGATTGTAGAACCTGTCGAATAAGCATTCTCGATATTTGCTTGGAAAGGAGTAGGAGCAGTTACTCCGAAATTCGGCAAAACTCCTTTATCTGTAGATAACATAATATGTTGATTGGTATGAGTGTCATGGAGGATATGTCCTGTATGTTCTGCATAGTATTTGAACTTGACGGGTTCCGAGGATTCCCTTACGACGACAGCGGGAGAATTCGGAGTAGTACGAGACCGGTGTCGAATAGGACCGATAGGGATACCTGCCAACGGCCCCGGTAGCATTCGATCGCGTGGAAGCGGTCTATTATCGCTTGTCTGTGACTGGCGTTTTGAAGTCTCTAAGCTGACTGGAGTCTTAGGAGAAGATTCCGGAGCTTGGGATAAAATGGGAGTCTCCGGAGATGTTGTCAACCCCCGGGCCCCGTAACGAGCCAGTCCTCCTTCATATTCCGAAGCAATATCCCGTGATTCATCGCATAAAGTATCTTGTTAGAAAGTTCTTGATAGAAAGATCTTGATATTCCAATTACTTACAAACATTGGCATTACATTCCAGTAAAAAGTCTGGAACGGCCACATTGATCTCTATAAAGTTCAGTCGTAACCCACGGCGACAAACGCGGTGAGATTTGATACAGTTCTAGTTAGCCAGATCCATGCTGTGTAGATTGCAAACGTACCAAACAGTCGGGGATTTTTTCGTCACCTAGTTAGAAAATGTTTAAACAAATAGCGGCTGAAATCTACTTGGTACTCACATTTCAAATGTCTTTCACGGCAAGTTAAACTAGTATTAGAAGAGTTTGAATCAATGTGATTCATACCATCCTGAGTTAGTAAAGTAGAGAATATTGAGAGTAAGTGATAAAGGCCATAAAAGATCCTCCGTCCCGTCTCTTCTCTTCCGTGCTTACGTACCCGTTCGAACCCTGCGTTTTATAGTAAGTGTATCAGAGGATGGACCCTTGACCTTAGGCTCTTGATTAGGGCTTTTATTCGTCATTAATAGATCATTCTTCACTGTTGCAGAGTGGTAGTGTAGTGCTGTAAGTAGTTCAAGTATAGAGCTTAGTTCTGGGTGAAGCCTTGTTAAGTTGTTCTGGGTGTATCAGCTCTATATCTGGATGGTAGTACAGAATAGGGTAGTACAGTGCTAAAGATTAAGTTGTACAGAACACCGTCTAATCCAATAAAGTCCAAATAACAATTTAAAACCAATATAAAATAACAGTTTAAATATAACAATTAAAATAAACGTCAATTCAAGATGAAATTACTGACAGGGTTAAAATTATACCAATTATACCAATTTGTATTCAATTATCCGGAAAGCCCTAGAAATACTGAGAGTACTCGAACTACACTAAATCTCTTGTACGGCTAAGGTTCTTTTGAAGATTTAAGGTTTTTTTAATGGGCCTAATGAGGGGGATCGAGAGGTTCGATTGGAAGAATTTGTGTTGCGACACTAGAAAAATTGAAAAAATAAACTTTCAACAGAAGAATTGAAGAGTACAAGAGAAGCAGCAGTAAAATATCAAACATACACTACAGCTGATTTGTATAAAATATTATAGCAATCACTATAGACTAATATATTTTATGCCAGATGTTGATTGCTGTTTGCTTTCCTCGACGGATCCGGTAAGTTTAGCCTGTCGATTGGAAAAAACCCTGTCGGATTTTTGAACTTTCATGCAGACCTAACCCAAACCCCGCATTAAGAACGAAGGAAGAAAATAAATATTGGTAAAGAAAACGCCTGAATTTATGAAACAAATAGATGATTAATTAGTGTATTACTGTGTATATTGGAAAGCTTTAAGGGATTATATTATTTTGAATGAGTCTGAAAGAGTGTGAAAGCCTGACAGACCGTTTATAGCTTTTGTTACGTTGCCATATGTCGGCTGACAGGAATGGTCTGCCCCACAAACTGTAACTGTAAGTGTTCATTCCGCATGCAGGTGCATGATTCTGCGGGGATGTAATTAATATCGGCAACATGGATATCGGGAATAAGAGCATGTCGAAAACCGATCACATGGGCAAAAGAGCATATCCGTAACACGAACCCGGAACACGAGCATATCGGCATGAACATATAGGCACGAACATATCGGCACGAACATATCGGCACGAACATATCGGTTGACAGAGTTCAGACTCCAATTTAGACTGTTAATGAGTATTAAATAATGCATTCAATGTAACTATCCTCTTGGATTATCCAATGTTAAACTCACTAGCGCTTGCTGCTAATGTCTGTCGAGCGACTTTCCACATGAGATTCTTTGAAGAGTGGTCTGAATAGTCGTTAGCTGAATTGTCTTCTTTATTAGAAGATTTTCCAGTTCCTGTTGCAGATTTTCCAGTCTTTGTCTTGCCTCCAGCCTTTCCTCCAGCCTTTCCTCCAGCCTTTGCTCCTCCTCCTGGAGTTTCTCTTAAGGCAAAACTCTTGGCGATATGACCTAAATGCAAAGATTTCATGTCGAATATACTTCGTTCAGCAACAAGGTGCGTGGCATAGGCTCTAACATGACTTGTAAATGCTCTGCGGGCTCTTGTCAAGGCTGCAGAATCTTCCAAAAGCCACCTCTCCACGTTCAAATGCCAAGTTGTAGCATCTATTTCCCATTTCGAACCGAATCCCCCCTTGAGACAATCTTCATACCGTTTAGCACGCAGTCCGTTAGGATGGCAGTCGCTAATAATGTCTATATAACCCTCTTCTTTGCCTGGTAGAAGAAACAAAACTGAAGAACCTTTGTTTCCTGCTCGTGCTGTACGTCCAACACGATGAATATGATCTTCAACAGAAAATGGAGGATCATATTCAACAATATAAGAGATAGTCAAGTCAAGACCTCGAGATGCTACGTCGGTACAAAACAATACTCCACCTGTGCTCGTTTTGCTGTTTGAGAACGCTGCCAGAGTCGCTTTCCGTGTATTTTGATTCAAAGAACCATGAAGTTTATACACCACAGAGTTAAGTAGAGGGCTAGTAGAAACTGTATCGGAAGGATTAACCGTCTCTTCTTCCTCGCCTTCAGCCGTCTCCTTTACTCTCGGATCATTTCCTCCTCGTGCAAACACAGAATAATGAAAATCTACAGAATCAGAGCATGAACAAAATACCATAATCTTGGCATTTGGATCCTTTTTAGTCATAGTCATTAGAATTGAAGCCAACGTTACCAGTCGTAACTTGGCAGGTGTAATAACATATTCTTGAACCAATTGAGCAGGAGCAAGTTGATTTTGACTATCTTTTTCCACTTGAACTTCTTCTTCTTCACCATGCTCAACAGGAACTCCAGTCAATTCAGCTAATCGTTCAACTTCTTCTTTCATAGTAGCAGAACATAGAACATGTATACGTTTAGAAGGTAGACCTTCAGAAGTCTCTGCAACTTGAGGCCTCCTTCCAAGGGCTATTTTGTTACTATTGCCGGTATTTATGCTGTTGTCCAAATGCTGTATTATTCCAGTGATAGTCTCTTCAAATCCTAATTCCATCAACCTATCACCTTCATCGAGTACCAACCATTTGACTTGGCTAAGATCAAGAGATTTAGTGTTGTTAAAATGATCTAATAATCTTCCCGGAGTAGCTACTAGAACGTTTATTCCTTTTCTAATTCGTGCTTTTTCTGATTTCTTTCGTTCTCCTCCTATGACAATACCAGGAACTAGCCAATGAACTGTATGGCAAAGATCATCAAGAACGGAATAGATTTGGTTGGCCAATTCACGAGTAGGGGCTAGAATGACGGCATAAAGCCCGGACTCCCGGGAGATCCCAGGAATTTTCAGCAACCGGGTAAGGATAGGAAGTACATAAGAAAGCGTTTTTCCAGATCCTGTCTGAGCCCGGACAAAGATATCACTGTTGTTTCTTATTATCTTTGGAATAGTGGACTTTTGGATTCCGGTCGGGTGCGTCATATTCTTTTTGGTCAAATGGTTACAAAGGAGTGCGTTGACTCCTAGTCCGGAGAATGTTTCAGAGTCGGAAAGTGGAGCATTAGATGGAATAGAGGGTTCAGCAGCGCTTTCTTCAACTTGTTCATGCATTGGTTGAGGATTGGATGTAAACAATGATGAAACAAATGTATCTCCATCTCGAGAGGAAGGGTGTTGAGGTTGAGTATGGTGAGGTTGAGTATGGTGAGGTTGAGCGTGGTGAGGTTGAAAAGTTGAATTTTTCTGTTCAGAACCTTTACTCTCTGGTTTCTGTTTATCCTCAAACCTCACTCTTTTCCGATCTTTATGCATACTATCTCCTGAATCGCTTAGCCGTCGTTTATGTTCTCGAACTACAGGCTTCGGTCGAGCCGGGGAGATTTTGGGACCCTTAGGGTCCTTGACCTTTTCTCCACCCAATCGTTTCCGTTGGGCTTTTTTTGCCTTTAATCGGTCTTTCCATCGTCCTCCAGTTTTTGAAAGACCTTTGACGGTGTCTGCCCCATTATCAAGGTCAAGATTTAACAAAAGAGACATGTGTTGAATCTAGGCAAATAAATAAATAAAATAATATTTTATTTTCATGTCCCAGGTGAGGCTGAATCCCGTACCCGCAAATAGGTAGGGTAATGAGAGACTGAAGATATGACATTATCGGCGAGAATTTAAGCTGTTAAACTTACTTGATAAATTTGACAAACTTGACAACTGTTCTTGCTGATTATCTATGGACTTTGAAAGAATCCAATTGAATGGATTCAATGGAACTATTTATCTCACCTCTTTCTATGAATCAGATTGTAATAAACTTGTCAATGAAATGAACGATATTCGAGTAACTTCACAATTGGGAAGCTTGAAAAATGGCGAATATTTGGATAAAGATGCTATGATTTATATCAATAAGGCAATAAATACTCGATATCATGGCCTTCAAAAATATAAAGCAATTAGAGATGAATCTAAAGATTTGGAAAACAGTTTAATTGGGTCAATTACAGTATGGCCTTCGGATGATACAAATGATGTGCGAGAATTGATTTCATATGAGAAATTGACCGATAGAATATCGGCAGAAATCGGTTATTGGTTAGATCCCTTTTATCGTCGTCAAGGAATTATGTCATGTGCTGTAAAGGAGATGGTTTTAATGGGACAATCTTTGGGAATTCAATTATATTTTGCTGCTTGTAATATTGGAAATATTCCCAGTAGAAAGACTTTGGAAAAGGTGGGCTATAAATTGGATGATAATGTTAAAAAGGTTGATGGAAAGAAAGATGAAATGAGAGGTGAAGAAAAGGCTTTATGGTTCTTTAGTCTAGACATGAGCTATTGAAAGATGGATCCATTGGTCGATGAGAGAGCGATGGATATTAATTTTATTCTCGGATCTTTAATTGATGGCTTACTTTGTCATATGAGCTACTAGAAGCAAGAATTGACGCTTCAATAAGTCCTAGGTTCAATTGGCTACTGATAGATTACAAACTTAGATCCGATAGGATTACAAGACTCAGACCTAGCAATTGGATCAAATATTAGAGCACTGAAGAACTAGAGTGAAAAACTGGCAACAAGGACAAGCAGAAACAGTTCAATTAATCAAGATCATGGAATTCTGGAATCATTTAAATTCTCTCCGATTAATCATACAACGGTATGCAAGGAGAAATTCACAATTCATTGCTTCTAAAGCTCTTGATTTGTAGCTAGCAGCTTCAATAAATTCCTTGATCTTATCTTATCAAGATCTGCTTCCTATAATCGCAATATTCCGCCGATCATCCAATCAAATTTATTTCCAACTTATTCATTCACCTGAAGGCCAACAGTAAAAGGCTTAACAACGTTTCTACAATTGACAATCTCTCGAATCTCATCCTGAATATTAAATATTGATTTCATTCATACTTAGAAGTTTCACTGAAGTTCAGCGTAGATTGCTCAGATAGTGGCTCATTGATCTGTGCAGTCACCCTACTTTCAAAGGGTTAGGTCAACCCTAACTACTTAACCCTAACTCCCAACAACAGTCACAGTTAAATTTCATATATCTACATCATCGACTCTTTAAACATCAGCATCATTTATACCCATTAAAAATGGCCCCAATCGTATGTAAAAGCAAGCTTTGCTGTTCTTGAACTCTATTGTTCTGTTATTATTGAGCAGTAGGCCAATGCTAATTAAAGAAAACCTCGAAAAAAGCACCAAAGGTTGCAAAGAAGTTCGTCATCAACGCTGTCGCCAACACCGACAATGATATCCTCGACGTCCCTGCTTTAGAGAAGTTCCTTGTTGAACACATCAAGGTCGATGGACGGGTCGGAAACTTGGGAGATTTGGTCACTGTTTCAAGAGATGGTGATAAGATTAACATTGTTTCTTATACCAAATTCTCTGGAAAGTACGTCAAATATTTGACCAAGAAATTTTTAAAGAAGAACAACCTCAGAGATTGTAAGTAGCTATTATCAGGCTAAGCCGATGTTTATCTTATTATTTTTCTAACAAAGGGCTCCGAGTTGTTTCTAGTTCCAGAGGTGTCTATGAACTACGGTTCTTCAACCTCCTATTGTCTGATGACGAGGAGGAGGATGACGAGTAGATTAGTTAATGAATGTACAGGCACATTAGGCACAATTAACTTATTGTAGATTACTGTAGCATATCTATGACTGGCCAGTATTGAGTTAGCAATGTTGGCTTGACGCACATTAGCTCTGTCTCTGATAAAGTCGATAAAAGAACCTCATGTTTTCCAATTTCAATGCATATTCCAATCCATCTGGTAATCTGTACCACTTTGAATCTTCGGACTGGATCAATTTCCATCCAGTAGAAGTCATAGTATGATCCAATAAGAATTGAACAGGGAATTTCTTCGTTCCTACTTGGATTTCACTGTATGAACCAGCACTTTCCACTATGAATAATAAGGTTCCAGGCTTGCAGATGGATAGAGATTGAAGAAACCGTACAGTGTCAATGCGCGACAGACTGAATAGTTCATTAGTAGTGAACATTGAAGTTATTAGGTCCACTGATTGCAAGTCAAGGTCTTGAGGAGTTAGTTCTAGAATATTCCTGTTTAGAAAGTTCAATTGAAAAGGGGAATTGACCGAAAGATTGTCCATAGCTTGTTCTAAGCTTATAGGATCATTCCATTGTAGAACATGTTTCTGAATACGGCCCATAACTTGTGACCAGTCAGCTACATCCACAGCAGTTACATGAAGTGGATAATGAGTATTGAGAAGGCAAATTGATGCAAGTGCTACAACTTCTGCTCCTGCTCCTCCTCCAATAGAAAGTACTGTGGAATAGGCAGCATTTGAAGCTGTTAACGACCTAAATATCTCTGGAATGCTCCGAAATAGCCAACTATAGGCTAAAGCACGAGAAGGGGACCATCGTACGACATAAGCAAACAAATTCTCTTGACTTCCAAATGCTTCAAAGTAATTTCGATCGTATAAATGACCTTTAACCTCTTGGATCTTCTTTTCTAACGCTCTTTGGTCGTAAAAACATTCTTCAAAAGACCTACTGAATAGCTCGATGATTTTACGACAAATCTCCAGTTCTCTATCATTTGACTCATTTGACTCCAGAGAATTCTTCGATAGAGCCAATGGCTTTTTTTGCATGTCAATCGGCCGTTAAAGTTCACGGTTCAAGTCAAGTCCCAATGAAATATCGGTTAAGAACAATTGCCAATGACGATATCGGCAACGATATCGGCAGCAAGAATCATTAGATTTTAATCACTGGCCAATGAACGCAAATATACCGTCAATATGGCGGCATTATAATCCGAGCTGTTAACGATGCGGATATCTTATTTGCATAATAGCAGATCAAACTCCGTTAATAGGCCAGAGATTGACTGTCGCCGATAATCTCACGATAGTTGTCGGCTGTCTTGAAGATACGGTCGCATCGTAAAAGACCAGGCCCTAAGGATATGACGAATCTAAAACGGCCGTTCTAAAGGAGCCTTCATTTTATAGCTCTTTTAAATTGTAAGTCTCTGCAGAGTGGATCATGGGCGATCGTCTGATCCAGTATCAATAACATAAAAGGCATTAGCCATATTCAATCGTAATGGTAGCGTTTATTATACTAACAGCTATATACAGTGTATCAAAGATAACAGTTGAAGTCGATGCTCGACGTCAGAGGGGCAGCTTAGAGTGACAGCTTAGAGTGACAGCTTAGAGTGACAGCTTAGAGTGACAGCTTAGAGTGTGCAGTTCAGTGATCGTAAGGTTGAGTGTATCTTGAGACGAAGCTCTTATAATCACTGAGAAACAACACAATAAGCATCTTCAACAGCTATTGCAGCATAAATCCCACTTTCCTTTGTCCTTAAAACATATTCATGTTCCATAATCCCCCTTACAGTATGAGTTTCCAATACTTCAAAACGATTTGATTGCATTTCACTCCTTGTAAATGTAAAAGCAAATGGAGGATTACCTTCGAATTGAAATACAACGTCAGCCTCATCATATTCCGGGTTTTGAAGCTTTGAAATACCTTCAACAACACTAACTGAAGGAAGAGAATGGATATATCTAATCACAGGAGGCAGTTTGACCTTACATTTTGAAGCACTGTCACTGAGGGTTAGAAGAGTCATATTTCCAGGACTAGCAGCAAGTCGAGAGAATGGAGAATTGGTTACAACTCGTTGGTTCTTTCCATTGAAATCATAAGTGAGTTCGAAAGGAGGAGTTCCCGATATTGTGAATCCAACTCGTTCTCCTACACAATAGTGTAATTTAGGGTCATCAGCGAGTATTGAAGGAACATCAGCCACTTGGATCAAAATGCGATCTTCTTCTCTGATGAAATCACGACTACAACCATTTCCATCGGTTACTGAGCTGATGGCTACTGAATGCCGTCCTCTACCGAGATTCTGATAGACTTTGTTGAGGTTATAAGTTGATTCTTCGATATAATCAATAATTTTTTTCTCCATTTTGCCCTGGCTTTCATGACGGATGATTAACGATACTGTAAAAGGAGGAGTTCCCGATAATTTTATAGGAATTGGTTCCAAAGATTCATCATCAATATCGGTATTTACACATGCTTTGTATACTTTTCCGCGTTCTAAAAAGGATGCAGAAGGTCGTATATTAACAGTTTGTTCAACAGTAACTGGTTGAACATTTTTCAAATCTCCAAGGCTTGAAACATCATAAATATCATCGGAAACTCCATAAATATTATACAAATAAACTCCAGGCTTTGAACTATGCATTCGAATAGCTGCGTGTTTTGTAGCAACTTGAAGTTCTTGTGTTGAAAGACTTAAAGGTCCTGATTGATCATAATATACAGTAAAAGGAACAGAACCTAGTTAGACAACCCGTCAGTTTGAAGCTCGCGTACTCACCTTCTAAAGAAATATCTAAAGAATCATCATCTCCTTCACAAATATCCTTTTTTATAAACCCGGAATCTGTCTTTTTAAGTGCAAGACCTTCTCGTACCAAAACTTGAGGTTTAGGAAGCCATTCAACGTCCATTTCCTTATTATCTAGTATAGTTCCTTGACAGTAATCATCTCGAATACTTGATAGAATATACTTTCCAGGAGAATCTACTACGATGTTACCTTTTGATCCATCGTAGACAGTTATTTCCCTCGATGTAGAATCAGGTAGAATATAAGAAACATGCCAAGGACCTTCTCCTGTCATTCTTAAAGGAAATAGGACTTTTCCACCTTGCAGAGCTTTTACATTAAAAGAGCCATCGATAGGAAGAAAACTAGCTGAAGGTCTTTGCCTTCTAACTTCGATCTTTGCATCGGGTTCTTTTACGTTAATTAAACATCCTTTTTTATCACTGACGGATAAAAGAGATACAGCATAAGTACCTCCTTGAGTAAGAGGTTCAGTCTGGATCATATAGTTCATTTCACTGATATCTCTGACAGTAAATTCCTTTCGTTTAACCCCTCCTTGAATGATTTCATAAGTGAATGTAAAAGGAGGAGTTCCTCGGAATTGTACAGGAATAGTCATACTATCACCCGAGCAGCATTTACGGTCGAATTTGCCTCCAAAGGTTGCAGCGGCCATCAATTGAACTTCTTGATTCAATCGATAATTTACATTTAAAGGAACCAAACGATAGACGGAGTCACGTAGACTGAAGAACTGATATTCGAATCTTCCTGCAGTACTCGGTTTCAATTGGATTCGTTTGCGACTTTGTTCACTGTCAATAACAAGAGTTTGTACTACGTGACCATCTTTTAACAATCGATAAGAGATCTGAAATGGTCCAGTTCCTGAGAAAATCAGATCCACATTGACACCAACGATCCCAGCGCATTTATCCTCGATTTCATCGAATTTCAAGTCAACTGTAGGTTCAGGAGGAGAATAAACAAGACAGGAAGACGATTCTATCACATCTCCAGGACAGAATTGACTTTTAACATTTACAAGTTTATATATTCCAGGTTCTTTAACAGTCACCGATTGTCGTAATGATTGAAGGACATGGTTTTCAACAGAGACAATAGGACCATTATCTTCCGATCTTTCAACAGTGACTTCAAAGGGACCTTCTTTATCGTCTGTCACTAAGACCAAAGGCAGATTGACAGATTGACCTTTGGCTACAGTTATAGGACGTTCTAACGAACAACTTTGGAACCGAACTTGAGGTCGTGGATGTACAATAAAGCCATAACTTAACCTTCTAGACTCCAATAACCTGGCATCATGACGATCCTGATAGATTTCGGTATAATTAACAAGATTTCCAAAACCATCTTCAACCTCATCGATAGTATACATCCATTCTCCTGTAGTACTCAATGTAGTATCCATATCGACTTCTACAGTGGAATCAGTAGCCCAAGTTAACCCATCTTCAAGTAGATCTAACTTTCCATGAACTAAAGGTGAAGTATAATCTTCAGGTTGTACGCTTTGTACCGAGAATCTTGATTCTAACCCTTTAATTGACCTTCCATATTTGATTTTAAGAGGAGGAACGCCATTTACAAACAATCTAGGGGTATCTGGAGCTCCGATGCATCTATTTGGATTGTCATCTGTTTCCGATCCAAGAATATAAGCACTTGGACAATTGGGAATAATAACATCTGATGCTAGAATCCTTACATCCATATCGGTAGAAGAATCTACAAGTCTTGTAAGCTTATAAAGGCCTGATTGTGCTACTGGTAATCCTAAATATACCAATCGAGGTTCATCTTCTTCAGCACTTTCGATTTTGAACTTTCGAAGCTCTTTTTTGGTGAAATTGATCTGTTGAGGCTCGTTTGTAGCCATATCATAGCGAGTAAGCTGTAGAAAACTCGGTTCGGTAGCATTTAATCGCACTGTAAGTTGGATAGGAGAATAGGTATGTTCTATACAGAACCGTTGATGTAATGGGTTTAATAAAGCTGTGGATTCAGGTAGAATTTGGACGGTATAACGACCTGAAATATGCGATCCTCCATCAAATACTCGATTCGACCACACTGTAGTACCCGAAATCGACACTTCTCGATCGAATATCATCTTTGTCCATGAGAATAAAATGGCCCATAAAGGAGTAGAAGCATGGGCTCCAATATAAAAGTTGACTACTGCTAACAGTAGAATCAACAGGTAAGCAGCAGGATTACTATATGTCAGCCAAGGAATTCGGAAGACCGGTAGTAAATAGATAAAAAGACCATCTAGAACTGTATATTGAATGGCGAAAAAAGTTTCTTCTTCATGGAAATGCTCCTTCTGCCGTAGAACAAGCAGTGCATGGACTTTGTACGCTTGTAGAATGACGAATAATGATACGGCGATCAATCGTTGCTGGCCGACATCAATATATCGATTAGGAACCAGTACAGTATTGACTGGTTCCGGCTGTTTCCGCCATGGCCGTATTGACGGTCTAGAGGACATAGATCATTAATCTGGAGAACGCGAATAAATGTTTATTATTTCGCCGATATTTTCATTGTTGTGTTACCCGGGGGAGGAGGGGTGAGAGCAGAGAGCAGAGAGCAGAGAGTCTGAACGAGAGTCTGAACGAGAGTTAACTCTTAGGTTAGTCTGAGGGTTAGCTCTACAGGTAGTAACAATTCGGTTCCAGCTGTGATACTATCGCAGTTATAATAGCAGTTAATTGTCTTCAGTTGATCTACTCTTGAGGTTGTAACAATCTTTCTAAACTATATTACCCTCCAGTCAGCCTTTCAAGCCGCACGGCGAATAATTAATATTAATATATTTATTCGTATTTATTTTTGATTTAATTTTTAATATTTTAATTTATTTATTATTTATTCATGGATAAAATCTCTGAAGATCCTTCTCCAGTCAGTTCCACCGATTCCGGGTCTAATGAAGCTTCGAATTCTGACCCAAAATCAAGTGCTGTGGACTCATCGGAATCCATAGATCCCCTTTTACCGGCCCCTCCGTTACCAGCTTATGATGCCCGAAAGACCCGACTTTCACGTCTACGGGCTCTATCTGTACGATTTGCCAGTTCTAAAGGAGAATTAGAACCTGAAGATTCTGAAGATTCTGCTATAAGACGAACTTCAACGTCGGAACAGATTAGAGCTCCTGGTAAAAGAAGAAGATCGACTATAACCGAAGCAGCAGTGGCATTTTCCAATCTAGAGCCCGGCCCTGGTTTTGTCAACACTGCAGCCGTTTCTTTGGCCAAAATCCCTGCTCCTAGTACTATTCTAGGAGATTTCATCCCTTACTTTGAAGAAGGTAGAGAACCCCATCATGAACATATCCCAACGCCTGCTGCAGATGTGGAGTTTAGTAGAGAGCATGGACATCGTCAAGTATATGCCAGGCGGTGGAAACGGTTCCAATTCTTGTGTAAATCATATGCCAAAATGGGTTTAAACTATGTATTAACGCCAATGGTAAGTGTTCTTCTGTGCTTCTTCTGTGTCTACTCAGAATCATCTAACTAGGGCTTTTGCGTCACTTTATATTTCCTTCTCGTCATTGCATTTGGAGGAATGCTTTTCCTTCTTTTATGTAATGCGGCTCCGGCAATGTCCCGGGAATGGGGTCCGGACGATAAGGTTCATTCTCCACGGCAAATCTGGATCGAAATCTGTTCTCAAATCCTTAATGCTTTATTCTGTATCACCGGATTAGGTCTTTTCCCTACCCGAGTTCGAGATTTGTACCGTTTTTACAAAGGCTATGTTAAAGGTGATGAATATTGTAGAGATAAGATTTTGAAAACGCATTCTTGGTTTTGGCCAGATGTTACTCCTCGATGGAAATTAGAATTAGTTGTTTGGTGTTATATTGCCAATTCTTTATTCCAAGTGGCTTTATGTGTTGTAATGTGGCATTTCAACCGATTTAATCGTCCTCCTTGGTCTACAGGATTGTTGATTGGTTTGTCATTCATGTGTGTTATTGTTGCTGGTTTAGTGACATATTTCGAGATTAGACGGTTGAAAACGTATCATCGAGTTGAAGAGATTGAAATGGATCAACAAGAAAAGGTTCCACTTGAGTCTAAACAGAACATAGACATGGTTTAGCGTGCTGTGTCTGTCATATCCTCTATTTATTATCAAAAAGCGCAAGATAGCTGCCGTCTTGTCGCTAGTGCCGTCTGGTCCGCTAGTGGAAGACTCTTGATGCTCTCCCCTTCCCTGACAAGAACTTTGAGAACCTGTGATCAGATCTTGTCCTCTAGTGGTATTACTGCTATTTTTTTGACCTAATAATCTTTAAAACCCTAATGACCATGGAATTCTTATTTATAATACTGCTCATTCCTTAGAGACGCAGTAGAATGCATCACAGCCTAAGAATTCAAGTGCTCAAACCGATAGTGATAGTTCTTAGCCGATATCGGCTGATCGAGGAAATATCGGCAGATCAGGAAATATCAGCCAAATCACTAATAAATCACTGTTTAATGCAGATAAATAATTAACTCTTCTAAATACTACAATTATACTGTTATTGCGGCGAGGCCGCTGTTTATCGGATAAATTATGCCAATCAAAAAAGCGGACAATATTATCCGGAAATACCGACTTAAGATCAGCAATTAGAGCTCTGTGGCATTGCATCCAAATTATTCATCGTCAATAGGAAGTGCGGACCGAGATTATATAGGAGTCCATTGGATTATTACTACCGATATCATGAATAATATCGGCAACATTGTGATCACCTCGGTTCTCTCGAACTTGTCCCATCAAAAATTCGACGAAACTTTTGTTCATCATTACTCATCAAGTCCGATATCCCCGTTAAAATTCCATTTGAGCCGCTCGAACTTCGCACTTTGAGCCTCACCAGCCATTTGATGCCATTTTCGTGCATAATTGAATGCTAATGGCGTTTACTATTAATAATTTCATCATTACAAAGCAACAATGTCCTAGCAATTTCCTAAAATCCTGTATTATTCCTATATTTTTCCGTCATAATCTTCAGCCTTACTATCCTTCTTGGGAAGTCCGATAGCGGCCCGGACCCCTGGCGAACGAACGGCAGCTCTACATGAACTATGGAGGGTTACTAGTAACTTAGTACAGTATTATGAAGCATTATGAAGCAATAAAAGCTAGTAATATACCTCATATGATGTCTGCGATGTCCGCGGACATGTGCACGTATTAGTGAGCAGTTAACGGCCGTTAGTGAGCTGTGGTTGTGAGCTGAGCTGTGAGTGAGCTGTGAGTGAGCTGTGAAATGTGAGTTATGGTCAAATCACATAGAACCGCGCTGTGATCAATATCTCAACGCAAACTGCTCACTGAAAATTGAATACAGGAGCTAGCTCAATATAAAGAATAAACTACAGTACTATATTATTAAATACTTGCTGCTTAGGCTAAAGGCTTACGTCTAAAGGCTTCGCCTTTACATGACGCCTGGGCTAGGGTTGGTCCGTGCAGATTGCCGGAGTACCCCCACCCCACAATTACTAATGCAAAGGGTCTATTTATGACGGAATTTTGACTGCTCCTGACCAATCTCTCTTGTTGTCTACATGTCCAAGGCCTATATAAGACTCAATCAATTGTCTCGTTTCTTATATTCAAATAGAACTTTAAGTACAATGTCTGAAATTAATCACGGAATTGTTGTTCATGCACCTGGAGGTCCCGAAGTCGCTAAATATGAGGTCATTCCCAAACCAGTGATTAAATCTACTGAAGTTCTTGTTCGCAACCGTTATTCAGGAGTCAATTTCATTGAAAATTACTTCCGAAGTGGAATTTACAAGGCTGAATATCCTTTAATTCTTGGTAGAGAAAGTTCTGGAGAAATTGTTGAGGTTGGTTCTGAAGTTAAGGATTATGCAGTGGGGGACAAGATTGGATATAGTTCTGGTAGTGCCTTTGCTACATATACAGCTGTTGATGTCAACAAGGCCAAAATCATTAAGGCTTCTGATAAAATCGATCTGAAACTTCTTGCCGCTGCTTTCATCCAAGGTTTGACTGCTTATACCTTTGTCAATGAAGCTTACGAGATCAAGAAGGGAGATTACGTGCTTATCCATGCTGTGGCTGGAGGTACTGGAGCTATTTTGGCTCAATTGGCTCTTTTAAAGGGCGCCTATGTCATTGGAACCACTTCCACTCAAGAAAAGGTTGACTATGCCAAGAGTTTAGGCGTTCAGACGGTCATTAACTACAAGACTGAAGACGTTGTAGCTCGTGTAAATGAAGTCACTGGAGGTAAAGGTGTAGCAGGAGTTTTTGATGGAGTTGGAAAAACTACTTTTGATATCTCCCTTGCATCTGTGGCCCGTAAAGGTACTGTGGTCAGCTTTGGAAATGCTTCTGGTCTGGTTCCTCCCGTTCCTTTGTTTTTGTTGAATGCTAAGAATGTCAAGCTCTTACGTCCTAGTTTTAACAACTACGTTGTAACTCCTGAAGAATGGGATCATTATTCCAAGGGGTTCTTGAAGTTACTTGCTGATGGTTCCATCAAGATTCCTATCAGCAAAATCTATCCTTTGGAACAAACTCCTCAAGCTTTAGCTGATTTAGAAAGTGGTGCTACTACTGGAAAGTTGCTCATTGAGATTTAGTAAGTAATAAGTAGCAACATGAATATAATTGATTTTAAAGCACCGTGCTCTGCTTGCCGTCCGTTCCCGTATTGTCGCTTACTAATCTACTTTTCCCCTTAAGATTCTTAACCTCAACAGGGTAATACTTAGCTTATGAACATTCTAGTGAATGAACGGAGAACGGGAAAAATCACCAGTAAACAGTTCTCACGGCGGTTAAATGAACAATGTTATGAATCATTAATACCCCTTAGGGAACCTTCATTCCCTGATTTTCAAGTTGGCGCCGTCAATTCGTTGGCTATTGAGAAAGAAGAACAACGGTTTCTTTTGTCCGGAGCGGCTGATTCTAGCGTTAGATTATGGGATCTTCAAGGACAAGTCCCGGCGGAAGTCGACGGAGAATTCCATTTCGAAATGATCCAGCAAATCCCTCGTAAATCTGGCCATAAATTCGGTATCTCGGCAATCGAATGGTGGCCTCATGATAGTGGATTGTTTGTAACATCTTCTTTCGACGGAACGGTAAAAGTATGGGATACAAATACTTTTCAAGAGGCATATAAATTCGACCTGGAGACAAGGATTTATTCGATTGATATAAGCAGTGTAGGAGTTCATTCGTTAGTGGCTACCGCTGCCGATCATCCATTTGTACGACTTTTAGACCTTCGTACGACCTCTTCTTCTCATACTTTAACCGGCCATTTGGGCAATATTTTGACTGTTAAATGGTCCCCTCGTGATGAATATGCTTTGGCATCTGGAGGTTCGGATGGTACTGTAAGATTATGGGATATAAGGCGTAGTAATGCTTGTGTTGCATCTCTTGACATTGAAGCGACAGGGAGTAAAATATCTAGTCGTTCAAGCAGTTTTTCAAGAGCTCATAGAGCTGCTGTTAATGGACTTTGTTGGACTGAAGCAGGAAACTATCTTGTATCTTCAGGAAACGATGAAAAGTTGCGATTATGGGATTTAAACGCTCCTGGAGGTCGAAATATGCTTGTAAATTATGGCCCATTAGTCCGCAATCGGTTCCTTCAGACTTTAAACCCTTGTCTAACTCCTGTAAATGATACAGACAATCAATTGTTGATGTATCCTAGTGACAGTGGAGAAATCCTATTGTTGAGATGTTTTGACGGAAAGCTCGTTAAAAGGTTAACAAGAGGAGGTCCGAAAACTGCTAGATCAGCTTGTGTAATATCAAGAGGTCCGGGATTCGTAGAGTTTTTCTCGGGGGCTTTAGATGGTTCAATAACAAGATGGGGTCCAAAGATTTTGGAAAAGGAGTCCATAAGTGAAGGAGATTCTCCTGATGTTGGACCTACAGTATTAGACGATGTATGGCAGTCCATACAATTAATGAATAGTAATACACTTGGTTAAAATAATCTAACATGATTTACTTGCCTGTATCTATGAGTGAGTCGAATTGTCCGTCCAGAAGTTGTACAACTAGTACAAACTACACAGGTCAGGTTAACAAATTTTCGAGATTTCTTTTTGTTTAAATAATCTACAAGTTTGACCAAGTAGGAGAAAATAACAGTCGAGAATCAACTTGAGACTAGTTTGTTATCTTGTAGATTGTGATTTACTCTGAAGATGATTTGCTCGAGATTGACGGTTTGTACAATCAAGATAAGAGATTCTGGGCTGGTATCTTATTCAAATAACCCGAGATTGTAAACATTTTCTAATTTGTAGTAATCATCACTAGATGGTAGATTACAATTTTTTATTGTACAAATTATTCAATTATGAAAAAAGGATATTAATAGATTCCCTTGATGATTGGCTGCTTATTGGTTAAGAATTGGTTTCTGGTGTTTCATTCGACGATGAGTAGATGAGCTGAATTTCATGAAATTTTCATCTGAGATCGAATCTGATTGGCAAAGCCAAGGAGCCTCCTTTTTTTCTTGTTAATCATTCGTTATCTAAGAATCTCTAGTGACGATTGAATTTAATATCTCAAGGCACAATCTTTAAGACATCAGACATCCGGCCCGAGATTATTACCAGTGAAGAGTTTTTAAGTTTGTTCCATTTGATAACCGCTGTTGTTATCTCTTAGATTGGTCTAGTCTTTGCAACCCTTTCACCGATCAATAACATGATAACAGACTATCAATAAAGTACTGACAGGTGATCAATTCTCGAGACTGATTTGGTTTTCAATTATTTCTTTTAATAACTCCATAAAGAGACAAAATAGGGGTGAATCCGGATGATAATAGTTAGCTTGGTTGATCATATTATCTGTGATCAACCTATGACGACCGACCATCTTTTTTGATTCGTTCCTATCTAGTAAAGTTTTAAACATTCTTCTATTGACAACTTCCGTGTTCATCCTGACATGTATTAATTAATTGTCCAATTAGAGATCGAATTGATACATGGCCGTAGTTCATGCACAATTGCATCTCATTATCTGGCTGCATTGCATGGAACAATTCACAATTCTATTGGCTACTTTATTCTCATGACATGATAATTTTTGCATATTTTTTGCATATTTAATGAATTTATTCTACATAAGTACATATATATGACGCGCACGCGGCCTCCACATGCCCCACCCGCTGCCGCCCACAGTCTTGCCGCGTCCGCTCTGCGGGGTGTTTATTGCCGATCCCAGCCAGGGCCATTTCTCCCATTGTTTGAAAAATTTTTTAAGCAATTTTAAACAATTTTAAGCAATTTTTAAGCGAAATTTTTTCTTTGCTCCCGCGGCGCCTGGTACTAATTAAGCAACGATCGTCTATTGTCCATAATTCTTATCTCGTACAAGCAAATTAAAGCAAGAAACTCCCAATTGGGTTATTAGCCTTGGGCTTTTTTTAATAAATTCTTATCGTGATGTTTTTTCGAGATTATCCAAATTATCAAAAAGGAATATCGAACAGTCGAAAATTCCTTAGATAGTACTAATTAAATTACCTATATAAATGGTTGTTTCGCACCACAGATGTACAGCACACTACGAACAACCGACTTTACAATGTCTCAATTAGAGAAGAAACAAGAGGGATTTTATTCCGAAAGTGTTACTGGAGATGATGCACTATCAATTAGTTCTGATACCAATGTTCAAGTGATTGCAACCAATTATATTGATCACAAGTCTGAAAGACCTCTTTGTCGTAAATTCGATTTCAGAATCCTTCCTTTTCTTTCTTTGATGTATCTTTGCAATTCCTTGGATAAATCCAACTTGGGTAATGCCAAAACTGCAGGACTTGAAAAGGATTTGAATTTGGTTGGAAATCAATATAATATTCTTTTGTCTGTTTTTTTCGTTCCTTATGTTCTTTGTGCTTATCCTATGGTACTTTTAGGCAAGAAATACGGACCTTCAAAGGTTCTTTCTCTTGCTATGTTTGGATTTGGATCAATGACTTTGATTTCTGCTGGTGTCAATACCTTTGGAGGTTTGATGGCAATTAGATGGTTTCTTGGAATGTTTGAATCAGGATTTTTTCCTTTGGTCATTTATTATTTGACTAGTTTTTACCGTCGTGGAGAACTTGCTAGAAGATTGTCCTTGTTTTACGCTGCTTCTAATATTGCCAGTGCCTTTTCTGGATTATTAGCCTTTGGAGTATTTCAAATTGAAGGAGGTTCTTTAGCCAATTGGAGATATTTGTTCATTATTGAAGGTGCTGCAACCGTTTGTTTTTCTGCTTTTGCCTTCTTTTATCTTCCTATTCATACTGGAGCTTGTAAGTTCTTAAATGATGAAGAAAAACTCCTTGCTTTTGGACGTATTCAAAGTGATTCATCTTCTGTTGTTAATGAAAAAGTCAGTGTTAAAGAATCTTTCAGAGTCTTTAGACATTTCTCTTCTTGGGTCTGGGTTCTTTGTGAAATGTGCTTAGGAGTCCCCTTACAATCAGTTACTTTGTTTCTTCCTCAGATTGTAGCAAGACTTGGATATTCCACGGTTAAAACAAACTTGTTTACTGTATTTCCAAATATCACTGGTGCAGTTATTCTTATTATTTTGGCTTTCTCTTCTGATTTTACAAGATTACGTTTCCCCTTTATCTCTGGAGGCTTTTGTTTCCCTGTTATTGGCTTCATTATCTATGCAGCTATTGACGTCATAGATCATAAAAGTGTTGCTTATTTTGCTTGTTTCTTGATGACTGCAGGAACTGCTGCTCCTTCTGTTCTATTATCCACTTGGTATAACAACAACACTGCAAATGAGTCCAGAAGAGCTGCTATCACTGCTGTTGGAGTTCCTGCTGCAAATGTAATGGGCTTAGTCGCTTCAAATATCTTTAAAGATAATGAAGCTCCCGATTATCCCACTGCTTTGTTCACCAATATTGGATTTGGTGTCGTTGGAATCCTCCTGTGTACAGGACTCGGATTGTGGATGATGGCTGATAACGCCAAGAGAAATAAGAAGCAAGGATGTAACCTCACGGCAATGGATATTTCCACTGAGCTTTTGGCTGATGGACCTAAGAGTCCCAATTATAGATGGTTTTTGTAGAAGTATAAACAATAGGATCAACAGTTGTTAAACGAGATAGTTCTGATATAGATATCGGCATACCACCATGTCAATAATATCCGCCAGCCTTCTGTTCTCACTGCCAATTCCTATGTACGATGCGAATCTCAGATTATGCGTCTATATTAACTCTTGACTTTACCGAGAGGATAGAGGCATGGCCAATACTGATCCTACAACAAATTGGATTTTTTTTGTAGGAACTGTATCTAAATCTTTCACTGGAATTTATTCAAAAGTTGGACCTGTGTGACTTCAGATTCGCTTTATTATCTGAGATTCAACGTCCTTTCAACAATAAAATCACAGGTTCCTTTTCGGTTCTGTACCAGCTCCATATTAGTTGTTCATAATCTTGGAAAAATCAAAATCTTCGTAAGAATCAGTTCTTTAATCATATTCTTTATCACAGCTCCTCTAATACGAGAATTTACTACTTCCCCCAATCTAAAATAATCTTAAAGCTGCATGCCTGGTTCAACAAACGGTTACAATTCTTCTGCTACCTCATATAAATTTTTTAGTCAATCGTTCAATATAGAACTCTAATGCAGCATACTACAGTTTTATTCTTCGGATGGTATCAGACTGTCCGTTGGACTGACATGGTCATCCGACCGGTATTATGGCCTGAAGCTGCGATGCATCTCGGCTTCATATACTCTTCTGACTTTGGAACTATTGCTAAAATTGTGTCAAAAGCTTGGACTGCTTCTACTTGTCTTCTTACTAAGTTATCCACGATATAGACGATAAAATTAGCCGATTATCTTGGATACGAATCATACGACGTGCGATACAGCATCAAGTTACCAACAGACCAGGTCATGCCGATAAATATCCGCCTCCTGACGACATCATGAGGTCGACAAGTGCATTATCATTTCGCCTCAGCTCTCCCTGTTCTATAATAAAATATACTGTGCCTGCCGACGTGGTGTACCTACCGCCCTGTCCCCGGACACCCGTAATCTCCCGTCACCGTCCCAACCCCAACCCATGAATAATTTCTACAGCCGCAATTTCTGCCTCCTCAACAATAATTCAGCCAAGCATCCGAAGCCTCAGCCAATTCAATTCATGTATTTTATATCTTATTGACACTCGCTGATTATAATGCTCAAGTTACAGATAATACTGACCTATCAGAGGCCAGCGACTAATCAATCGGGATCTCCTGCTTCAAGTACTCCGAATTCTCTAATCCGAAATTCCAATCGCGCTTCAGACCACGATCACAAGTTCCTACATTTGACATTACCAGGGAATAGTTTATCATTTGTTTGTGCTGAAATAAGGACCAGATTTCATAAATTATATCCCGATGAAAAGTGAGTATAAGACTGTGCCAGATTTATGGACTGGACAGTAGAACCACAGACTCTGCCGTTTGGACTGGGACTGGGATTGCACCAGGCTATAGGACGGTACAAGACTACAGGACTGACTGGACTGGACTGGACTGTACATTGTCTTGCCTATTATCTGCTGTCTGCTGTCTGCTGTCTGCTGTCTGCTGTCTGCTGTCTGCTGTCTGCTGTCTGCTGTCTGCTGTCTGCTGTCTGCTGTCTGCTGTCTGCTGTCTGCTGTCTGCTGTCTGCTGTCTGCTGTCTGCTGTCTGCTGTC